>JANRMT010049829.1:4587455-4599898 GCA_026402145.1 Polypterus bichir lapradei
TACTGTCAAATAATGCAAAGTATACGCGACACATGTTTCGCCCTAATTCTGGGCTAATCAGGCGTACACACTCACTGCACCCCCTCTCGGGGATCGAACCTCGGACGTTAAGCCTCTTTACGTTGCACCATGGCATGTGGTTCGTTTATTTGACAGCATGTAGATCGGGGTAATTACATTCATGGCATTCGTAGTCTGAGTCACAATCTGATTGTATGGGTGGTTACCTACCAGGTAACGCTTGTGGTTGGTCAGCAAGTCGGCAAACATCCTCCACCATGCCCTCTTCAGTTGTGAGAAGCAAATCATAGAAAGCTGAATAGTTTACTGTCAAATAATACAAAGAGTATGTGACACGTGTTTCGCCCTAATTCTGAGCTCATCAGGCGGACACACTCATGGGCATCGTGGCGAATGTTTGCCAACTTGCAGACCAACCACAAGCGTTACCTGGTAGGTAACCACCCATACAATCAAATTGTGATTCAAACTATGAATGCCATGAATAAATATATATATATATAGATAGACAGACAGATAGGTAAATTGTTTTTGTTTTGTACAATTGTACAGTAAAAAAAAAGAAAGGAGCACCACGAAAAAAAAAAAAAAAGGTCCGGCACCCCAAGACATTTGAGGACTCAGATAACGTTTCCCAAGGTGGTCTCAGGCCTTAATTAGATCGTTAGGGTTATCTATGGCTTGTTCAAACTCCTCGTTAGGAAACCCCCGGTGATGCAAATGGCTAAGCTGTATAAACTCCTCGCAGCTCGTCCCAACAATCAGCAGCCATGGGCTCCTCTAAGCAGTTGCCTAACACTCTGAAAAATAAAAGAATTGAGGCTCACAAAGCAGAAGAAGGTGACAAGATGACAGCAAAGTGTTCTGAGGATTGCTTGTGTTCTGTTCTGTCCTGTGTGTTGTGTTGTGTTGTGTTGTATTGACTCGCCCTCTTTTTTTGACACCCACTACACACCCAACCTACCTGGAAAGGAGTCTCTCTTTGAACTGCCTTTTCCCGAGGTGTCTTCCATTTTTGTTTCCCCTACAAAGTTTTTTTTTGGGAGTATTTTTCTTGCCTTCTTACAGAGCCAAAGCTGGGGGGCTGTCAAAAGGCAGGGCCTGTTAAAGCCCACTGCGGCACTTCTTGTGTGATTTTTGGCTCTACAAAAAAATAAATTGCATTGTATTGTATTTTCAGGTCGTTGTTTCCTCAGGTCATAATGTTATTAAGAAATGGCAGTTAATAGGAATGGTGGAGGGAAAGTTGAGGTCTGGAAGACCAGGTTGGACTGCTATAAAGGCAAATACAAAACCCCTGTTTGACTGCAAAAGACAGTCAGGAAGATCCATCAGACTCTGGAGTGGTGGTCCGCTGTTCTACTGTGCAGCGACGCCTGAACAAATTGGACCTTCCTGGTAGAGTCAGCAGAAGAAAACCTTTGGAAGCATCCTAGCCACAAAATTCAGCGTTTGCAGATGCACATCTCGACAAGCCTGATGCATTTTGGAAACAAGTCCTGTTGACTGATGGAGTCAGAATAGAACTTTTTGGCCACAAAGTGCAAAGGTGTATTTGGAGAAAAAAAAGGGGTCCGAATTCCAGGGAAAGACCACGTCACCAACTATTAAACAAGGCAGTGGATCGAGCAGGTCGTGGGCTTGTGTTGCTACCAGTGGCACAGGGTACACGTCATTCGTGAAGGGGAGAATGGATTCAAATAAATACTAGCAAGTTCTGGAAGCAAACCTCACAGCATCTGTACAGAGGATGGGCCCTACAACAAGGTAATGACCCCAAACACACCTCCAGATCTACAATGGAATACCTCAAGTGGCACACGCCATGGCCCACACTGTCCCCCGACCTAAAGATCATTGAAAACCTTTGGAGAGATCTCCACTGAAGGAGACGGCCCAAGAATCTTGTAGAATTAGAAGCCCTTTGCAAGAACAAATGGGCGAAAAGACCCCAAGTAAGAAGTGAAAGACGGTTAGCCGGTTACAAAAAGTGGTTACCAGCTGTGATACTTGCCAAAGGGGGTCTTACTAAGTACTGACCGTGTTGGGGGTCACAAACTTTTGCTTCAGGCCCTTTTCATTTTTTTTTTGCTATTCTGTACTTGTAAATGATGGAAACCAAAATGTAGTCTTGTTCAAAACGTTAAAGAAATGTGTCATCTTTAACTTGATGCCTTTTTGGTCATTGATTCATCTTCTGTTCACTTAACTACTCAGAATAACAGACATTTTAAGCAAGGGGGCCCAAATCTTTGCATGCCCACCACATTACAATGACCATGGGCTCATTTTCACAGCCAGCTGAATCACATTGTCCCGGTGGTATTACATGCACCATTCAAACCTGAGCGAATTAAACTCATCACATTTATTTCAAAAGCTTGTGCGCCTTCTTCAGTTGTGCTTTTGCATCTTCGAGTCTGTCGTGGAACGGTGAATCCAATCAGATGCTTGCAAGATGAACACCTGATGGATCAAAACATCATCCACAGTCTCTTTGAAAAGCTTGCAGGTGGTCTGCTGAGGCACATCCTGGTCTACTGTGCCCCTCCAACCCGTCCACAGTGGCGACACCCACATTTCCACAGCGGGGTCTACTATGCTGTGTGTCCCCATCTACCACAGGTTCAGCAAGCACTTGGCCATCCTGACCCAGACATATCTACATCTGGAGACAACCAGGATTGAATTTGGCTTAAAACAATTTCTGCTTGAAATTTCGAAACCAACCCAACACCTCATTAAGGCGAATCTCTGACTAGAAATGGGGTATTTGAACAGCCAGGATTGAGGGTGCACTTGGTGACAATGGAGTCTCTCCATGGATTTGAGCATAAAAATATGTGTTTGCCAAAAGACAGAAAAATATTCAAACCGAATGTGCATTCTTACAACTGACGGACACATTTCTTGAGAAAGCGGCCTCATTTTTGGTCACCCAGGACTGAATTTCAGGAATGCGAACACCTTGCAACCCAAGTGAACAGAATATTAAGTTTCAGCGGTGCAAATGTAATTACAAAGGTTTCTCTAATAACCAATTAGCATTTATACAAGGACTTGTCCAGGATAAGCTATGGGAGTTGACCATTAGGACCCCAAAAGAATGGCTGCTGAAAATGTAGTTTGTAGTCGCATGTAAATAACAAATTAAAAATCAGTCACTTCAAGCTGTAATAGTCATTAGAAGCATTAGTAATATATTGGATGTATTTCATAATCAATGTAATAATAATCAGATTTAAAAGTATCAATTTCTATCAAAAGCATGTAAATGTCTGAGAATCCAAACTTTACACTTGGTAGTGCGTTTGTCATTAAAACACACAGAGTATTGTAATAATGTCACTTATGAAAACAGCTGCATACTTCCTAACTAAGGTACACTGGGCATATTCTGCTCAGAGAATAAAACTCCTGGATTCCAAGAAAACAAGTATTTTTTGGTAAAGCCAAATAATAAATTATTATTGCCTTCATAAGATTTACTTCTCAACACTTTAAAATCCCATCCATCCATCCATCATCCATATATCCTAACTACAGGGTCACGGGGGTCTGCTGGAGCCAATCCCAGCCAACACAGGGTGCAAGGCAGGAAACAAACCCCGAGCAGGCAGGGTGCCAGCCCACCACAGTACTTTGAAATAACTTCAGTTATTTTGTCCGCCACATGCGGACTCACCTGTACATGAACAATATGATATACCATTCAACTCGTCTTGATTGAAGCTATGCAAGATGTCAAGCATTTTGGGGGCTTTCTCCTATTTTTCACCAGAAAATAGTTGTTCCAGGCCATTTTGGACCATATTTTATGCAGGTCAATTATATCGATATGGTAAGGAGTAAACCAGTAAGACCTGAAGATGTGCAGATCCACTAATGGGATAACAAGGGGTCAAAGTTACTCCTTCGCACAAAACTGGAGATCAACAATAAAGGCATGTGGGGTGTCATTTTATTCATTTCCCCAGGTTGCTGATCACAACTATAATCCTATTTGTGATGCTGGATTCTATAGCTGCTGTCCTAGAAGGTGCAAAAATGAGACATTTTAAATATAAAACACGTGGGGTGTTGTTGTTTTCCACTATTTCAAGGTCAGTGATTATAAAAGTTATTTATTTGATCTAGTGAAAAAAAAGGCATATTTCTATTACAATCGACATTATTTAGCCTTTAATAAATTAAAACTGAAGCACATATTTTAATATTTCATACATTTCACGGAATTATTCTTGTTTGTATGTACTCCTACCTCAGGGGTGAAATCGAGACATTTCTTATAAACATCCCGAATTAAGGCGATTTACGCTAATTCAGACTTTTGTGTGGATGTTACTAATATATTATTTTATTACACTTACATCATATTTTGCATACTTCGTTGACGGTATCTCGTTTAAGAACCTCATATACTGACAGAAGAAGGATACCACTCATCGCTATTTAAAAGCGTAACTTTCGACCTTAATTTTACGAAGATCGCCGTACAGTTTCTCAAGTTTGAGCGCTCCGTTAAAAGTAAAACAACATAATAAATAACACCGGACACCTCCTGAAGCGGACTTACCGACCGAGTCAACGCAAATCGTTGTGAGCGCACATTACCAACGACACGGAGCATGCGCTAAATTAAAGGGCGAAACGGCGCGCAAAGGTGCGCCAGCGCGAAGGGAGCAGAAACAATCACGCCCTAATGCGCCTGCGCCAAATCAAAAAGGGTCACTGAATGCCGCGGGACACCGACATCTTCGTATCTGCCCTTCCAATCCCCCCGCCCCCAATGGTCGCGGTCAATCCGGGCAGAAAGTGTATGCGCACCTTGAGCTCTGCTTCTGCTTCTCCTGCTCCTCTCGTTCATCTCTGCGTGAGGTGGCCCGAGGCCTCTGATCTCACTCCGTCGGGATTGATTAAACTTTGGGCCACAGTCTGCTCAGTTCGCCTTCCATTCCGGCACCCACTGCGCTGTGATGACTTGGGGAACCCTTCGGTTTCTTATCCTGTGTCTGCCAGCGGGTCGCTGCTGCCGATCGACTGACGATCTCTTTTATATACACCTCACGTTCTCGTCCTCATGTGCGTTTCCAGCTTCGGCTCCTCTGTTTGATGGTCGAGCTGACGCAGGACGCCCCGAGAGGTCGCTTTCGCAGTCGACTCGACGACGCAAGAGGCGAGCTGCTTATTGCCAGACAGTGTTGATGTTTTTCATACTCCTGGTAAAGTGGATATCAGAAATGTTCTACTTCTTATTGCAAAGTATATATGGAATCGGGTTTTATCACCCTCACCATAGAAACGGAGCAACTAAAAGGAAAACCGCACACCGGTCGGAGGTATAATAAGCTGGCAGAGAATGGCAACTGCGCATGTGTGTTTCAAATAGTCAACGAATGCGCACTGTTATTTCTGGATAGAGTGGCTGAACAGTTTAGATGGTACGCTGCTGCCACCTACTGAAAAATAAATATTATAGGAGGTATTGGACAAAGCACCAAAAGTCTCAAAACATTCTGGGTTCCTGGGGTCGTAACTGTCAACCGTACAGTGAAATTCAGTTCAGTGAAAACGTAACACATAGCCATTCACTGGCACCTAGTGAGTCCTTTCAGGGAGACAAGGGTTCACATCCCCACTCCTCCAGGCATGGAGTTTGCATATGTTCTCCTCTTGTTATGTCATGCAAGTTAGGTGGATTGGTGATTCTCTGTTGGCATTGGTTTTATGTGTGTGTTCTCCATGTGATGGACTAGCACCCTGTCTAGGGATTCTTCCTGCCTTGGCCTGATAGTTGCTGGAATAGGCTCCTGCTTTCCAGCTCAGGATGAAGCAGATTTAGAAGATGGATAGATTCACTTACCTTACCTCAATGCAATTGTGCCACAAATTGTTTTGATGTTTCAAAGCACTTGACATCCATCTCTCTAGTGACATCTCCTGGCCTTTTGTAGTAAAATTACACCCTGATAGTACAGTTCAGTTAGTGAAACATCCAGACCTACAGTCACATGCATTTTACCATCTTTATCATTCGTGCACTCTGTATCCTGCATTTGATACTTATCACATGGTGCTACTCTTCTTCTACCGTCTTCTTCTTATGGTGTTCTTCATCATGTCATCACCCTCTGTAATTTGCTTGACGCTCATCAGATGTCACACTGGTCCTTTTTGTTTATCTCTTCACTATATCCTATCATTTGCCAATCACTTTACCGTAAGAAATCCACAAGCAGGGGTCAGTTTGTCAAGGTTTCTTCTTCTTCTTCTTATCCTTATTATTATGGTGTTCTGGATTTAGTCATTGTCCTCTGAGATTTGCTTGACACTCGGCATATGTTGCTGGTCTGCTTTTTCTTCCCGCCATATCACTTTGTTTGTCAATCACTTTTCAGTAAGAAATTCATGAGTGCAGGTCGTTTTGCTGCCTGAAAGTTTTGCAGTTTCCAGAGTATATCACATCATAAGCTTTCAGTCAAGGCCAAGATCAAAGCTCTAGTCTCAGTAGTTACATGCAGACCTCCTGGATGAATGCGATTCTCTGTCTTTGTTGCTCTCGCATTCTGTACCTTGCACATGATGTTTAGCAGATGGTGTGGCTCTTCTTCTCCTTCCTATTAATGATGTTCATCCTTATGTGACATCTTCAATTTATTAGATGCTAAGCAGATATTGCTGGTCTTCTTTTTCTTTGTGCCATAGATGCAGCAACCCAAGGGGGTTACTCGTATAGGACGACGAGAATGGGAAGTAGGGGCTGCTGTGGTCAGAGGCCAGTCAAGTCAAGTTGGGGAGCATGCACTGGTACAGTGCGTTGCTGCATCCACTACATGACAAAACAACTCGGGATCTCGGTTTGCAACCCACCAGGCAGAAACTGGTAAAGTTTAAAAGCGGGGCCTGATAGATATTGGTGTTTTGTGTATCCTGTCCAACATCCATCCATCCATTATCCAACCCTCTATATCCTAACTACAGGGTCACAGGGGTCTGCTGGAGCCAATCCCAGCCAACACAGGGCACAAGGCAGGAAACAAACCCCGGGCAGGGCACCAGCCCACCTCAGAGCACACACACACCCACACACACACTAGGGACAATTTAGAATCGCCAATGCACCTAACCTGCATGTCTTTGGAACGTGGGAGGAAACCCACGCAGACACGAGGAGAACATGCAAACTCCACGCAGGGAAGCGAATCCAGGTCTCCTAACTGTGAGGCAGCAGCACTGCCCACTCCGCCACCATGCTACCCCCTGTCCAATATGTCATCTCAAAAGTCAATTGTGCCCTGGATCGTTTCACATTAGATGGACGGACTGTCCTGTGCCTGCCTGTTGTGTTATAGTGGTGGATTATTTGTTATGCGTCTTCAGAAAGGAGAGCGCCTGGAAATCTGACCCCTCGCCACTCAGGACTACCGGTAGGACTGTTTCATTCATTTTCTATGGAAGATGTTCTCGGGATTCTCATCATCACAGCATATCATTTCACCTGCTTTGGCTGTGCTGGACTTTATAAGGACATTGTCTTGAGTGTTTATTGTTGTGGTTTGTTTGTGTTTTTATTGTACATTGCCATAAGGGAACCTGGGGTGGGATAATTTAGCATGTAGTTATATTTTGTTTATTAGTGTTTAATACATTCTTCAGTTGTTGTTTTCTTATCAATTGCTTTTTTGTCACTGCTTGTGAGTGTGTGCGGGTCGGGCCATGGCTGGGTGCGTCCCTGGAATCTCCAGCAAAAAAATTAATAAATCACCATCTCTGTGGTGTGAATCTTAGCGGCACCGGACCAATACGTCACTCTGTTTCACAGTCACTATTCAGTAAGAAACACATGCACAGGTCATTTTGCTGAATTTGCCGCTACCTCAAATTTTTTGACTCCCTGGCATGAGTCACTCCATAAGCTTCCTGTCAAGACTAAGATCAAAGTTCTACAAAACTGCACTTTACTCCCATACTATTGACTGATCCTGGATATTGTTAGATGTTTGTAAATGTGTGCAAGATTAAAAATGAGTAAAAACATTTCAGCATATTTTATGGGCCACATGTCCTTGGAGATTTTTGCTTTTCTAAATTTAGAAATGTTTTCCTCCTCTCTGCTCTGAACTACATGGGGAGCTGAAAGGGGGCTGCTATTTCTAGACAGCCTGCCTCCCTGTGATGCTGCTGGAAAGCTGAGCTTTTACAATCTGCTCTGCTCTGCATCCATCCATCCATTATCCAATCTGCTATATTCTAACTACAGGGTCACGGGGGTCTGCTGGAGCCAATCCCAGCCAACACAGGGCGCAAGGCAGGAAACAAACCCCAGGCAAGGTGCACACACACACACACACAAAACAATTTAGGATGGCCAGTCCACCTAACCTCCACCTAACCTGCATGTTTTTGGACTGTGGGAGGAAACCCACGCAGACACGGGGAGAACATACAAATTCCACGCAGGTGAAGCAAACCCAGGTCTCCTAACTGTGAGGCAGCAGCGCTACCCACTGCTCCACCATGCCGCCTAGTAGATATTATATTATATTATATTATATTATATTATATTATATTATATTATATTATATTATATTAGTCAGTCATTATCCAACCTGCTATATTCTAACACAGGGCCACGGAGGTCTGCTGGAGCCAATCCCAGCCAACACAGGGTGCAAGGCAGAAACAAATCCACCGCAGGGCACACACATACCAAGCACACACTAGGGACAATTTAGGATCACCAATACACCTCACCTGCATGTCCTTGGACTGTGGGAGGAAACCGGAGCACCCGGAGGAAACCCACGCAGACACGGGGAGAACATGCAAACCCCACGCTGGGTGGACCGAGGAAGTGAACCTGGGTTTGCTAACTACGAGGCAGCAGTGTTACCCACTGCGCCACCATGCCACCCCGTAACATTTAATTTGTGTGTTTTTATTTCTGTCTCTTTTTCTGTTAGAATAGTTGAGAAAATGACTCGTAATTTGTGTGCTCAGAGCTCATGTTCTGGAACTGAAATGACAGGCAGGTACAAATTACCTCATTAGCTCATTAATCTTCATGAGGTTAGATTCCAAACTTGTTACATTTTGGAAGTAGATAAAGTTCTGGGGTGTATGCAAAATAGACATAGGTAGGAATTCTGGGAAAATAAGTATAAGTTGTTAAAGAGTGTCACTGTTTATTAGAATGTATATATGCAAGCTTAGATAAAGTGACCTGTGTGTGTACGCTTGTAGGAATATGTAAAATAGAAGCTTGGGACTTTAAGATGAAAATGTCTCGTGTGTAGCCAAAAGTAACTTAATCAACTATCAACCAGACCATGGGAACTTATCAGTTGTCCCAAACTTTGAGTGATGCAATATCTCACATAAGGCAGGACTTTATTGTGAAAGGGGCAGGCAGTGGGACCCTAGAAATTCAAAGGATTTTAAGAAGGCACAGCCAGAGAGACACCATAACTTGCCAAGACTAGGAGGACTGAGAGAGAGAGAGAGAAAAAAAAAAGAGAAGACCACTCAGTCCAACTTTGCCATCTCCAGACTGGCCCTCCGCTCCCAAGCATCACGCCTGGTTTAAAAAAACAAAGACTGCAACAACTGAAGCCACAGCCATCTGAGAAGAAGCCTGTTGTGTGACGCTGATCTGAACTTTTCAGGTTGTATGATTTCATATCTCACATTTTATCAGTGTGCTGCTGCTGGAGTATGTGAATTTCCCCTTGGGATTAATAAAGTGTCTATCTATCTATCTATCCATCCATCCATCCATCCACCCAACCCATACACCTGGTTTCTCCTTCAAATAAACATAATTAATGATGGCAGTAGTTCTGAGTTTTGCTTCGCTGAAGTTGTGTTGCTTACTGACATTTAGCAATGACTGATAATTGTTAAGGGTGGGATGGTGGCACAGTGGTAGCGCTGCTGCCTCGTAGTTAGGAGACCCGTGTTTGCTTCCCAGGTTCTCCCTGTGTGGAGTTTGCATGCTCTCCCTGTGTCTGCGTGGGTTTCCTCCCACAGTCCAAAGACATGCACGTTAGGTGCATTGGCAGTCCTAAATTGTCCCTGGTGTGTCCTTGGTGTGTGTGGTGGCCCTGCTGTGGCACCCTGGCAGGTTTGTTTCCTGCCTGGCGCCCTGTGTTGGCCAGGATTGACCCTGTAGTTAGGATATAGCTAGTTGGATAATGGATGGATGGATGGATGATGAAGGTTAATGAAACAAACTGTGCCCATTTAGAGGTAGTGATCAGCCCTTGGATTCTGTTAGACTGTGTATCCCTTTCAAAGGCAGCCATTGGGATACAAAAGCCAGACAGGAGTAGCCATTCCTGGCTTCTGGAGCCCTTTTAGGGGAAACAATCTAAAGACGGATTGACATGTAAGTAAATCCCATCGGGACTCCTCGTGAGCACCTGCTGGTAAGGTATTGAGGTTAAGGTAGCAGGCCTCGGCCAGTGCTGAGATGTTCTTGAGCTCCTCTGTGCTGAGTGAATGTTGAAGTGCTGGTTTTGCAGGACGTGTGTGTGACTCAAAGCTAACAGTTTAGGCATTTCCAGTATTAACTTGTCCCCAATATTAAAATAACCTTAGAGGTTACAATGCCTCTTCTGGACACTTTTACACCACTGAGCACTCTGAAGAACATGGGGAGCAATTTTCAAACTGCCCTTCTCCCCCTACGTACTGTCTGGACACACAGCTTTATCGAGTTTCGTGTCCATGAAACATCAGTTTGTCATTCCATGAAGTTGAGTTTCAAGGTTTGCTGACTAGATGTGTATGGGGATGATCAGATCTGAGTGATTCATATGCCTATAACTTCATGTTTAAATAGATTGTAACCTTTTGTTTTTTTGACTTTCAATGAGACGAGGACAGAAATAAAAAAACGCATCCGGGACTGTTGTTGTTGCTCCTCATTCTTTCCCTGATATGTTACCATTGCATCTTTTCTGTGATCTTCTCCAGCCTCTGAGCGACTTTCCTGTCTTCTTCATTCAACGTAGCAAACCCTTCTGTGCACCTGGAGTGCCAGTACCACACACACACACACACACACACAGGCATGGACCCTGTTCACCCAGAACAGACTTGCCCAGGCTGGGGTTTTAACCCAACACACTGGAGCCTTAGGGCGGCCATTTCTTTGCCTTTATAGTCTTGTGGGGCCAGAGAATACACGTTTGGGGACAACAACCCGTTAACAAGTGTGTTGTGAGTGGCGGTGAAATCCTGCGCTGCAATGGCTTCTTCCTAAAACACCAGTCTGTGCATTTTAAATTGACTGCCGGGGTTTCAGAGAGAGCAAATGATACTGAACAAAAAGACTTGACGCTGAGAGAAAACCAAAAGCTAAAACTGTTGTTATCCATTCAGGAGCTCATTAGCTCAAGGTAACTGAAGTTTAATAATTTATTTGTATGTTGCAATGAGCACGGCAACAGTGGAGACAGACAGACAGACACACACACGCGCAAGACTTTACGTCTCTTACTGGAAAAAAACTCTGAGGCTGTGCAGGGATCGGATTGGATGAAATCGCGTCATTTGCATACACTTGGATGTAGTAATTAGGAATTATGGGCAAAAATTCATACTTAAAGATAGGCATTACACTTCATTGAAGTTTGTGATTTTATGTACTTTACTAATTTAAACGGATATTGTCTTAGTTGCCATAATTTGATTACAACTAAACTGCCACCATCATAAGGTACGTGTTGAGCTGAAGGTGCAAACTGAGACCCATAGCATACACATTTATAGCTAAAAAGATAATACATTGAGGCAAAAATAAGCTTTTTATCTTTGGGAAAAATATTAAGTGCAATTAGTCAGTCAATAAATAAATAAAACAATAGAACCTGTTAATATAGCCACATTCCATTTGTTGTCTGAAATGACACCCTTCAAGCACCTATTTTTTCTGAGTCTTGTAAACAGTATAAGTAATCAACTGCCCCCTCGATATTCTCAAACTGTAAATTCACTGTTTTGTATCCAAAACCTCCGCACTTGTTTTTTTTTTTTAATCTTGGCTCTTCTGTCATGTCCTCAGGTTCCTATGTACAGGTCTGGCAGTGATGATTCCTGTCAAAGCAGAGGTGTGGCGGGGCCCAATGTACAGCTTCACCTAGAGCAGCAAATACCGCAGCAGGCAGCAGTTGTATAGTTGTTTTTGACGTTTCTTTCTATTCTCCGATAGATAGAGAGATAGATAGATAGATAGATAGATAGATAGATAGATAGATAGATAGATAGATAGATAGATAGATAGGGATGCACAAGTTTGGGCAACCTTGTTAATAGTCATTATTTTCCCGTTGGTTGTTACGATAAAAAATGTCAGTTAAATATATCATATACGAGACACACACAGTGATATTTGAGAAGTGAAATGAAGTTTATTGGAT
>JANRMT010049829.1:4615240-4654318 GCA_026402145.1 Polypterus bichir lapradei
AACCAACGATTTATACAGGAAAATAATGACTATTAACAAGGTTGCCCAAACTTTTGCATCCCACTGTATCTATCTATCTATCTGTCTATCTTGACTTATCTGTTTCTCAAGTCTACCCTCTTTGGTACTAACTGGGGAGACATGCAAGTCCATGAACTGTTCTCAAAATACAAACACAGAATCAAACAACAGGATGCTGGTGCCCGGTCTGTCTCAACCGGCATCGGACCACCGTGACACCCTTTGAGATGGTCGTCGTCTCATAAAACCCAGGACAGCAGATTTCTAAGATTAGCAAACTGAGAGCAACGCAATCACTCGCTGCCCAAGAAAATCTCTTGTTTTTAAATTTCCAAAACTGAAAAGACACCACGTCAAGTTTGGAATAAAACAACAGTGAGGTGAAAAAGGACACACCGACGGTCAGTCACACCGACGGAACGCGCAGACCACATAAACTACACGAATGGACCCCAAGACTCTGGGCCAGTCCAGTAGCGGCTCAGGTATGAAGACCACCTACCTTATCGTGATCCACAACTGGAAAAAGCCGGTTCTATAGATACTACAGAATATATACTCGGCAACGTTTAACTGACCTAAAACTTTCTTCTTGTTCCGTTACAGGTGTGCCAACTGCAATGCCTACGTAGCAATAAAACTGCAAAGTAATAAGTCTGGCTGAACGAAAGGGCGAATTTTAACACTCTTGCTGCAGTTGACCTGATACTAGTTATACAGATGTTACACAAAGCATTCTGGGAACGTGCAAAGTTAAAATGAAGTGTTACAATAAATTACAATAAATTATGCATTACAAAAAATTAAAGAAAGAAAAATTTCCGGGATTCCTAAATACCAGTAGGTGGCAGCAGCACACCGTCTAAACCATTTAGACGGTTTTTAGAAATGGAACATGTCAATGCGACAACGCTTCACATCACACATGCGCAGTGGCACTTCACCTTCGATGACGTCAGGTCTGTTAGGTCCTCCTTCTGCTGCTCACAACCTAAAGAAAGCGCAACTGCTTCGTTTTCGTCTTTGCTAAAATAAACTGAACAATTCCCAAATCCTGTAAAGTAATGGTGGAGCCAGGAGCGACATCGGCATCAGGGATCGTGCTGTGGAAACTTTGGAGAATTCTGGAGTGAAACGAGAAACAGGTGGAGTTGAAGATTCGCCCTGTATGCGCCTTCAAGCAGCAGATTTTTAAGACGAGACATCACGTCCGAGTGGGCGAAGTGAGGACGGACTGGCCAGTACAAGCTAAACAGGAGGCGACTGAAGACCAGTGGACTGGACTGGGAGAGACGGGGTTATTACAAGCAGTGAAGAAACAGAAAAGGAGAAGCGCGGCGAACAAGGTGGGCTTATAACTGTAAGTTAGAAGAACATGGACAGAAATGGGGCGTTGAAGGGGGGGTTAGGATATTTAAACAGAGGATCAGTGATGGTGACGTTTCATAAATCACTGAATCATTCCGTTAAAGTGCTTAGTGGAAATGATTCATTTCTTGATGTTTCATATAAACACTACGCCATCTGCTGGCAGCACGTGGAATAGACAAAAACAAAAAACTAAGCCCACTGAGTGATTTGGTGCCTCTGACCAGACCTTCAAAGTAAATATTGTCGAAATTATAAATAAATGAAGATCTTTGTAAGCCTGTTCTTTTCTGAGCAGCGTGTCTTTATAATAACAATATTACTGTAAACAGTCGCTTTATGAATAATGCATCAAATGCGCATGATCGGCTCTTTGGTCATTTTTAAAATTTTTGCTGGAAGGTCTGTGCTTACAAACTAATGTGGAAATGCATCAACTAAGCAAAACTCAGTAAAAGTGTTTGTGTAACCCGTGGGTGAGGAGCGTCATGAGAAACAGAAAATCAAATCATGGTAAAGGCTTAACGCTTAATTCATTTTTGTTTAGAAACAACCAGTTTCATACTGTATTAGAGCTGGGATGATTTCTTATATTTTTAATATTTCTCCTGCCTTTGACAATACACACAAACCCTGCTGCTAGCTTGTAAAGCCGCCTGGAAATCATTTTGTGTTTTTCTCATTGCTTAAGCGTTACCGTCTAATTATTATTATATTTACTGGCAGTTCTACCCATCTATGATGGGTTGAGCCCAAAGTAATCGACATAGTCCTCCGCATACTCAGTGTTAATGTTTGCACTGCCCCATCTTTTGGAATGTATTTTGTAATGCATATACTAGTAAGATTGCCGTTTTCACTCCAACAGATGGTGCCTCACAAACATTAGCACTGCTTTTACGAATCCCATATCAAATGGCACGTAACAGAGGAATAGCAACAGGATGGAGACAAACACACGGACACTTGTCCTTGTTATTAAGGGGGATTCCCACCATGACTTGTTGCACCTCCTCCTCTCTCCTTCCTCTTCTCATGCAAAGTGCAGTAATGCCTTATCATCAATGACGTGTTGTTTTTGTATCCCATTTCCTTGGAGCACAATAAACAATTTACCTTTGGGGAAAAAAAGCAAATACAGTACAGTGCACAGTCCTTGACATTTCTAACCCGTGAATTATCTGCAAAGATGTCAGGTGCACTCCAGTACTTTCCCTCCAGTCCTATTAAAATGGGAGCCCATGTACTGCACTCTCTATACTGGTCCCTTAATGGCATTTTACTGGGTTGTGTGGTTTTCCTCTAGAAGCATTGCTTGATTAAGCACCGTCTCATTCCAGAAAGGGAGTCTTGTTCAGAAAGCGGACGCCATCTCCTTCTTGTTGTCTGTTTTACAAACCCTGAACTTAAGGTTCTTGGGGGTAACACCAGGTAAGGTACACCAGGGTCCCTAATCTTTAAAATTTACAGTAGGTGCCTAATCTTAAAATAGTGTAAGGGCGCTTTCGGCATCTGCTTTTTGAACAAGACCCCCAGAAAGGGTTCTTTGCATATGAATTTGGTGCTTTGGGATTTCAGAAGGTGACTAATATGTATAAAGTAGACTTGGTTACCTAGCAGGATGGAACAGATGAAGAAAACCTGAACATCTCCTGTGTTATTGTGCGCAGTAAGAGTCCTTTTAATGTTACCGTATTGGCTGAAATAAGATGGAAGGACTCCCAAACAGGAGAAGCATTTTTCTTGGTGAATTCTTATCAAAGTTATTCAGAGAAAGTGCAAAGTAAAGGCAGAGTTACACTTCGCCATTGAGCCTACGGTGTAGCCTGACGTGACCTCCTTAAAAATCTGTCGACAAGGACCACACGCAGGCCCCAACAGATCTGATTGGCCAGTTTGCGAACTTCGTATTTCATGAGACACGTTTTCATTTGTCTTCCTCGGTACCTCAGATCAAAGTTTTAGTTGATGCTCATCTGGTTGCAGTCCTAGTGTGCTGTCGTTTTTTCTTCATGCATTTCATTTTAATTTTTAGTATGCTCACTTAAATACAGCAAAGTGAAATAATGAAGTGTGAATATATTGTCTACTTATAGTCTCTTTAACGTGTATCTGTACTTAGTCAGAGTTTCTAAGTTTTGATCTTTGTCTTCCCACAAAGGCCCCCCTGAAGGTCCTGAGCTGATGGCCCACACTGCACTTAACACTTTGGCCATTTGTAGCGAGAATGGCGACAGAGGTGCAGGCCCTGGAGTTTGGAAAACTAAAGAGTTTACTGAGCAGCCTCATGGAGATGTTAAGGATGAAGACACCCAAGTAGACATCATGAGCCCTTCAGATGATTATCTCAATCAGGAGTCCATCTGTATTAAGAAGGAGGAGCTCAGCATTAAAGTGGAGGTCACACAAGGGGAGCAGGTGTTTCCTTTGCCATGCAGAGATGAAGATTTATTAACTGACCACAAAGTTAACGAAAGCCATCAAGGGTGGAATCTGGAGGGAAGTCCATCATCATCTCAGCAAGAGTGTAGGGCTGGAGATGAGCCGGTGAATGAAGATCAGGAAAATCCTCAGACCCGCAGTCAACTGCAACTCCTCCAAATCCAGCAGAAGAATCACAAAGGAAAAAAGTCCAATCAGTGCGCTGAATGTGGGAAGACGTTCACCAAGGCATCGGCCCTCAACGCGCACCAACGCATTCACGCGGGAGACAGAATGTATGAGTGTCCTAAGTATGGAGGGACTTCCAGGGCATCATCGAAGCTTAACGCTCACGAGAGAATTCACACCGGAGGAGAAGTGGATGAGGATTCAGAGTGCGGTAAGCGTTTATATTTATCTGTGTCAGGGGCTTTGCTTTTTTTTATTTTTTAAAGGCTTACAGTGGGTATAGAAAAGGACCCCCACCCCTTTGAAGGTATTGACATTTTGTTGCTTTACAGTCTAAAATAAAAACACATATAAAATATTTTTTTCAGCTTTATTTACTCAATGCAACCTATAACACCCAAGTCAAAGATATAAAAGCAACAGTTCAGAAAAATGATAAATTAAAATTGATAAGGTCTGAATTGATAAAGGATCAGTCATGCCACCTCAGCCCCTCCATGTATGTACTTTTCAGAACCCCCTTTTACTTTAATTCCAGCCTTGTCTCTGTGGGGCTACTTCTGTATCCACATGTTCTGTTAATATCTGCCCACTCGTCTGTACAGAACTGTTCAAGCTCAGTCAAATTAGAGGGTGACCCCTGGTGGTCTCCAAACTTCAGTAGGGTTTAAGTCTGGGCTCAGTCTGAGCTACGCAAGTACATTCACATTTTGTCTCCTTCAGCCATCATGTGGTCAGTTTTGCTCTGTGTTTCAGGTCATTGTCATGTTGAAAGGTGAACCTTCTTCCTATTGACAACTGCCTGGCAGAGTGCAGGGGGCTTTCTTCATGAATGTGATGGTATTTTGCTCCATCCATTTTTTTTTTCCTTCTACCCTGACAAGTTGCCCAGTCCCTGCCGCAGATAAACTCCCCCACAACAGGACACTACCACCTCCTTGCTTTGATGGTGAGCTGTATTGACTTCCCCCTCATTTGGTGTTGAGGCCAAATAGTTTGATTTTGGTCTCGTTCTGGCCATAACACATTTTTCCACTTGGCCTCAAAAGCTTTAAAGTGCGTTTTGGCAAAGCTCAAATGAGACCTGATGTGGTCTGTCTTGAGGAGTGGAACAAACCTTTCATACAAGCCACATTTGTGGGGCATCTGTGATATTGTTGTCACACTCTTTACCATTAAGTCCTGTAACATCTTGAGAGTTACCATTGGCCTCTTGGTGGCCTCTCTGACCAGTTTCCTTGTAACTCTTCCATCCACTTTGGAGGGATGGCCTGATCCGGGCAGGGTCCTAGTAGAGGGTCCAGACTCTTTCTACTTCTTGATTATGGATTTTACTGTGTGCTTCTAGGGATTGATAAAACCTTTGAAATCTTTTTGTGTTCATCACCTGACTTGTGCTTGTCCACAACTTTATCCCTGAGATCTTTTGCCTGCCTCTGATGGAGGATCACGGGAATCATCAGGTAGAGGGGTCCTTTCATCGGATTGGCTGGCCCAGCACCGACTCAGCTGTGGAATGGCCAATAGGGGGGAGGCAGCTTGATGGCCGAGGTCTTCAGGACTCTAAACAAATCCAAAACGTATTATGGGACATCATCTACTGTTGAATTCTGCTCTGTCCTTGTAATATTTCTATTGCATTATTGTATTGTATTAAGGATGACTTCTGTTCTGTTCTGTTCTGTGTATTGTGTTGTATTTGCCCCCTTTTTTTGACACCCACTGCACGCCCAACCTACCTGGAAAGGGGCCTCTCTCTTTGAACTGCCTTTCCCGAGGTTTCTTCCATTTTTTTCCCCTACTAGGGTTTTTTGGGGAGGTTTTCCTTGTCTTCTTAAAGAGTCAAGCCTGGGGGTCTGTCAAAAGGCAGGGTCTGTTAAAGGCCATTGCGGCACTCCTTGTGTGATTTTTGGGCTATGTAAAAATAAATTGTATTATATTTTGGAAGTGTCTTCCCACCCCTAGTCAATTGTTTGCTTTCGGTTGCACTTCCAAGTGCTGGGATGTTCCAGGAATAGCCATTTGCATGCTAAACGAATCAAAATGAGGTGGTCACATGTGGAAGCCAATTAGCTTGGTGTGCAATGGAGAAGGTCTGTATGTGTACCTCCATAATGAATATCATGATCTGATTTTTTTATTTTATTTTTTCCTCATGCAGAATATCCTAAAGGGTCTTCTCAGGACAAAGAAGGAACTTCTCATTTTGGCCCCACGTTGGAGACCAAACCAGAAGAACGAGTTACAGGTCTGCATTTTTTCAAACCTCTTCCACTCTTTCATGATCAAATTTCTAGTTCCATTAAGCAGGAAGATGTTTCAGATTTGCCCTCTGGGGTTTCCGACCATGGAAGGCAGCAGGAGTCCCTCAGCATTAAGACAGAGGAGTTCATCGGTATTAAAGAGGAGGACACAGAATTTGAAGTTTCTTCTACTGTTAAAAAAGAAATGCTTACTCCAGTATCCCCTACAGAGAAGTCTACGGACTCGAATATGACAGATGATCGTGAAATCCACCAGAATATTGAAAAAGAAGAAAAAACACATCAGTGTCATAGATGTGGAAAGAGTTTCCCATTGGATTCAGGTCAAAGATTGCATGTAGGAGATCAAACAGAAGAAATCGCTTATCAATGTACGGATTGTGCAAAGTCTTTCAGTCAGCGTCTACAACTTTCATGTCAACAAGGAACCCCCACAGGGAACAAACCTTACCAATGCACTGAATGTGGGAAGAGTTTCAAACAGAAGGTATTCTTTAAAAATCATATGAGAATCCACACAGGGGAAAAACCTTACCAGTGTACTGAATGTGGGAAGAGCTTCCGACTTGGTGCAGTCCTGAAAAGACACAAGAGAATTCACAGTGCAGAGAGACCCTACCAATGTAGTGAATGTGAGAAGAGCTTCAAACAGAAGGTAGGTCTTAAAAATCACATGAGGATACACACAGGGGAAAAACCTTACCAGTGTACTGAATGTGGCAGGAGATTCCGGTGGAATCCCCACTTTAAACTTCACTTGAGGTCTCACACAGGCGAAAAAGCATACCAGTGCAGTGACTGTGGAAAGAGTTTCACACACAAAAGAAATCTCGTTGAACACCGCAAAGTTCACAGTGGATTAAAGCCTTACCAGTGTGGTGAATGTGGAAAAACTTTCATACGCAGAACAAATCTCTCCCAGCACTTGAAAGTTCACACGGGAGAAAAAACGTACCAATGTCGTGAATGTGGAATGGGTTTCTGGAGGAAATCGTATCTCGAAGAACACTCGATGTATCACACGGGCAAAAACCTCCTACAGTGCAGTGAATGCGGTGAGCATTTTACAAACCAAAAACGTCTCAGCCGTCATCATAAAGTCCACCGAGGAGAAAGACCTTACCAGTGTAATGACTGTGAAAAGACGTTTAAGCAATATGGGCACCTTATGGTTCATCGGAGGTCTCACACAGGCGAGAAGCCATACCAGTGTGCTGAATGCGGGAAGTGTTTCACTCAGAGTGCAGCGTTTACAATTCATCAAAGAATTCACTCGGGTGAAAAACCTTTCCAGTGTTCGGAGTGCGGGAAGAGTTTCAGGCAGGGTTCAGGCCTACGACAGCACCAAAAAATTCATGCGAAGAAGAAAAACAGTTGTAGTGTAAGGAATGTCGAAGGTCTGTCAGCCAAAGCGTACACCACAGATGTCATCAGTTGATGCCTATGAAGTGCGATTCGCTCTTGTCAAGACGGAGCAGAGTAAATTAAATAACACACGTGAAGAGATCAGTCCTAAAGGAGACCTTATCATTGTCATACAGTGGATTGAGAAAGTGTTCCAACCCTTCACTTTCTGCACGCTTAATTGTGTTGTAGATTTAGTTTTAAATTGAAGAGTTTGCCACTAATGCTCATCAATCAAAATGTATTAAGAATTAAAAACTGAAATCTGTCATCCTAGAATTTTTCGACCCTTTGCTGTGGCACTCCAAATTATTCTCTTGAGCCCCCATTTGCTGTAATTCTCTTTGAGATGTGTAAGAACTTGATTGAAGTACACATATGGTTTCATTTTCGGATTTAGATGTTGCAAAGGAAGAATAAGGGTATGTATTATAAAAAAAACCCCAGCAGAGGGTGATGGTGTTGGTTATTCCACAACCATGCAGAACCTACCATCTATTTCCTTTACCTCCCTCGAACTATACTGCCGCCTCCCTGATCTTCCAATACTCCTTCACTGGAGTCCACCCACGTAAAACTGAACTGATTGGACGTTGTTTAGAAAGGCACATGTGTACCTGTGGATAGAAGGTTCTACAATTCACACTGCAGCTCAGGCGAAAAAGCAAACCATGAAATCCAAGGAACTCTCTGTAGACATCTGTGGTCAAATTGTGTTGTGGCACATATCAGAGCAAGAGGATCAAACCATTTCTACAGCCTTTTGAGTGTTGTTACTGTGGCCTCTATAATCATGAAACTGAAGAAGCTTGTAGCTTCCAGGACTCTTCCTAGAGTTGACTGAGTAACTGGGCAAGGAGGGCCTTCATCATGGAGGTAATGAAGAACCTAATGGTCACTCTAGCTTCAGATGTCCTCTACTGAGATGGGAGAACTTGTGAGAAGGACAACCATCTCAGCAACACTCACTGTTTATGGTAGAGTGGCTCGATGGAAGCCACTCTTGAGTAGAAGTCATTTGACATGTTAAAGGACTCTCGGCACACAAGGCGAAAGATTCCCTGGTCTGATAAAATAAATATTGAAGACTCTGGGCAGATCTTCAAGCATTATGTCTGGTAAAGTCCAGACCCTGCTCACCACCTGCCTGATACCAGTCCGACGGTAATGCATGGTGGTGGCAGCATCATGCTATGGAGGTGCAGATCAGGGTCAAGATTGAGAAAAGGATGAATGCAGTGGTCCTTGAAGAAAACCCTGCTCCAGACAGCACACCACCTGAAAATGGAGCAATGGCTCACCTTTCAATGCAGCAATGACCTGAGGAGAACACTGCTGGTATGGCTTCCAGACAATCCTCTGAGTGGTCCAGTCTTAAACCCCATAGGACATGTGGGTAGAGACCATTTACAGAGGCTTCCCATCCAATCTAATGGAGCTTGAGAAGATCTACCAGGAAGAATGGGATAAACTGCCCATATCCAGGTGGGCAAAACTTGTACAGTTACCCAAAAATACCCAAAGGTGGAATTGCTGGCAAGGGGGCCTCTCCAAAGTAGAAGAATAAAGGTCTGAATACTTCTATGAAGTTCAGATTTCAGTTTGGGATTTTGAATACATTTGCAAACCTTTCTGAAAACTCGTTTTAGATTTGTCGTCGTGGGTTACTAAGTGCAGATTGATGGGCAATAAAATGGCAAATGTTTCTATTTAAAATGAGAATCTACAACACAGTAAAGTGCAGGCGTCTGGGTGTGCCCTGAATCCGTGACAAATACAGAAAGACTTTGAGTCACAATTCATCTGCTAGAATTCACCAAAGAAATTACACATTGAAGAAAAGCCCAGGGAAGAGTTCATCAGGAGATGAGGAGCTTAAACCACATTGAGTCTTAAAGTCCATGGGCTCTGAAGTCAAACAGAGAAGTTCAGTGCGGTGGGCTTCAGTTTGCAAACTGTGTCATCAAGGAGAAATTGCTTAATAAATAAACAAAAAAATTCAAATTTGGTGACGTTTGCTTGAATAACCCGTGACTTCTACTGTGCCAGGGTCCATCGGTCATGGAGACGTTCAGGTTCTCACTGTTTCTAAACCGTGATTTTATTTTGGGGACACAGAGACATGTATAGAGGCTCAAATGAATTGATAATAAAGTATATATTATACAAATAAAAAAGTTGAATAAAAATATTAAACAAACAGTGTGTACTCAAATGAGAGGTGACCTTTGGTTCAGGTCTCGTCCCGGCCCTTCTTAAAGGTTTCTGCTTCCACTCCATGTCTTGTATTTTGTTCCTGAAGTCCCACAACTCTTTGTGTGAAGAAGTGCATCCTGGCGTTTGTAGAAATTCAGTAAAATTACAAATCCAACCATTCAGACATTGTGATCAAAGTGCACATTGCAGACATTTTGGTCACACAACACTCTTTCTGCGCAGTCCCCCCAATATCAGGGCACCACGATGTTTGGGACACAGCAATGGCAGGCCTATTAAAGCCATCATATTTAGGATCTAGAAAGAAGTCCAGTTGCCATGACTCAACTACCAGATAACTTCACCTGGATGACTGAGAATCTTCAGAAACATCATATTTAGGACTTTGTCACATATCCCTTGCATGCAATGATGGCTTGTAGTCTGCCATTCATAGACATCACCGGGTGTTGAGGATCTTCACTGGTGATGCTTCTGTAAAACAGCCATCTTCAGCTCCTGCTTGTGTTGGCTGCTCGTCCCCTTAAGTGTTCTCTTCAGCATATCACGTGACTGGCTTGGCCATTCAAGAATCTTCCATTTTTTTTAGCATTTTTAAAACACCTGCATCACCTCAGCAGTATATTTAGGTCTTTATCTTGTTGTCAGATGAAGTGCCATTTGGAGGCATCTACTTGAAGTTGAGCAGAGCAGATGTCTCTACACACCTCACAATTCTTTGTGTCCCTGCTGTCAGCTGTCACATCACCAATGAAGAGCAGTGTGCCAGGACCTGTGGCAGCCATACATGCTCGAGCCATAACAGTCCCATGGGTTGCCTTGTGCCAGTTCTTTAATGGCACTTTATGGTTCTTTACTGGGTTGTATGGCTCCACTTGCTTGACAAAGCACTGTTTCATTCCGGGATGAGTTCTTTGAAAAAATTTTTGATATGTAGAAAACAACTGAAATCTTTAATGTATGGTAGACCACCTATCGCAGGACACAAAGAGAATAAGAAAGCCTGAACTTAGCCTGTGTTATGATGTAAGGGTGCACTTGCACAGAACCTTCATGTGGAGGGGTCTTCTGAGAACCAAAAATGGTTCCCCTATGGCATCACTCTGAAGAACCACTCTGGCTCCTTGATTTTGAAGAGTGAACAATGAAACCTCAAGACTATCAAGACATTCTGGAGTGAAACATCCCTAGCAGTGTCAGAACACTCTGTCTCAGTCTCTGGTCATGGACCCTCCAACATGATAATTAATAGAAACACACAGCTAAAAGAACCAAGAATGGCGAAAAGCAAAACTTTGGACTATTCTGAGGTGGTTGTCTATGAGCCCTGACTGGAATCCAGTGAAATGTCAATGGGATGAAGTGAAACATACAGTCTGGAGAAGACCCCCTTCAATGCTGACCCAGCTGGAGCAGTTTGCTCAGGACGAGTGTGCTGCATGTTCTGTGGGCAGGCGCAGAAGTCTCATGGAGACCTCCAGGAATGGCTTGTGTGCGGTGATTGCAAACGCTAAAGATTGTGCAACTAAATATTAGGCTGAGGGTCCCATCATTTGTGTCGGTGCCGTTTTCATTTGCAATATTAATTAAAATATCCTGCTAAATACAAATTCTAAAGCAAAATCTGATTTTTGTTAAATACGGAATAAACAATGAGGGTGTCAATTACTTTTGTCAATTTCAAGTTGTTTTAGAGACAATTGTGGGTTCTTGTTAAGTTTTTTTTTTTTTTTTAGATTTTATATACTAACGCAACCTGAGTAAAATGTTGTTACACCTTTTATGGTGTTATTGGTATTAATTTATAGGCGGTGTGTGTATTTAATTGGCTGAGCCTTTGCTAGCAGGAAAGGGGGTGGGGTGTGTGACGTCACATACACTGCTGAAACCTTGAAACTCGAGGGGGGGTTGACACCTGCTGACCCCTGTGGTCTTCCTGGGTGTGTGACTGACGTTCAGCCAAAGTGGCGACGTTGTCACCGTAGAGCAGTGGACACTCAGTTTGATGAAGTGGTCGGTCTGCCTATTAGGGTCCTAACCACATGATGCTGTGATGAGTTGACTTGATGGATTCTACGAGGCCCGCATAAGGTGCGATAGGTTTTCCTGAGCCCCCTGTTTAGTGTAAGGCACTTTGTGATTTAAAAATGAATAAGGACTTACTCGGCAGGAGTGTAATTTTACTTTCCGACAGCGGTGCTTGAAAGTTAGTGAACCCTTCAGAATTCTCCATATTCCTACATAAATCTGATTTAAAACATCGTCATGTTTGCACACAAGTCCTTAAAGTAGATATGGAGAACACAGCTAAACAAATGAGACAAACATATCATACTCGGTCATTTATTAACTGAAGAAAATCACACAGTCTTACATATCTGCGAGTAGCACCTTTACTAAACCTTTCCTTTTAGGATTTGGCGTGACCCTGTTTGGAGCATTAACTGTAACTAAACGTTTCAGTTCTGCACATCGGCTTGGTGGAATTGTAGCCCACCAAAAGTTCACATTTAAGTTTAATTTTTCGTCCCTTTACAGAGTCACATACAGTCTTGTCCGCGGAACAACACATAATAAATCTGAAGTTTGGTCCCACGAGTCCATCCTGGTGTGGTTGGGCTTCACATCTACTTTTCAAACCTTTTCCAAGTTAGACGTAATATTGTTTACATCTATGCTATATATTCAAAAGCGTTCCATATTAAATACATAAATAAATAAACACATAAATCTTCAGAATTCGTATGTACCAGTAGGTGGCAGTAGCACGCCGTCTAAATCTTTAAGGAGATTATTTAGAACCGCGACATGCGCATTCCAAGGCATTTCACCGGGCACATGCGCAGTGGCACTTCCTTGCGCGCTCTGCGTTTCTCTGTTGATCATCCTTCTGCAGTTCACAGTGACAACAAAACCGCAACTTCGAAATTCTTGACTGCACTAAAAAAAAACTCTTGCTTGACAACTGTAGAGCCGAGTGCGAAATCGACATCAGGGAGCAACCAGCGGAAACTTCGGATGATCTGGAGAGAGCCGAGGAGCAGAAGGTGTTAAAAACGCTGGAAGAAGACTCGCCCTGTCTGCGCTTCCGAGCAGCAGATACTGAAGACGAGCGGAGGACGAACTGGTCAGGTATTAGCTAAACAAGGAGGCGACTTGACTGAGAGAGGCGGGGATAAGAAATCCGGAGCCGATAAACTGGGGGGCCGCGGGGTTATTCGAGTCACAGAAATAATCAGAGAAGGAGAATAAGAGCGGAGTGCGAGGTGTCTTTAAAATGGAAGGGAGAACACCAGAGAAAGAAATGGGGTCGTGGACGGGGGCAATGTGGGATTTTAAGATACAGACAGACACATTACTATTTCCCAATTAGTCATAGCGCAGCGTGTAGATGCATAAAGAGAATAAAATGTAGGGCTGCACTTTGTTTGTTATGCATTAGGAATTGGAGGAGAGCAGACTTGTGTTGAAAAGTTGACGGAGGCGACAGTCTAAGTTTACTAAACTCAGTCATTTTCTAATTTTGGCATAAAGTAATTCTCCGGGAGTAAGAAGCATTAAATCTTAATCTGCTTCGGCCATGGTGGATAAAAGGGAGTGATGGCAAATAAACACCAACTGGAGATTTGGCATCTGATTCGCCATAAAGATCCACTAAAATGCATTCATCTTTAGGCATCTAAACCTTTGGAGTATAAAGAACACTACAGATACTGGGAAACTCGCTTATGTTTCTGGGATGCTTTGCTGTGTATGGCCCCAGGTACCTTGAGTCAGTGCAGGACACAATGAAATCTCAAGACCATTAAGACATTCTGGAGTGAAACGTCCAGCCCAGTGTCAGAAAGCTCTGTCTCAGTCGCAGGTCATGAACCCTCCAACGGGATAAGCAGCCAAAACACACAACTAATAGCACCAAGAATGGCTAAGAACAACACATTGAACTATTGTGAAGTGACCTTCTATGAGCCCAGATTTGAATCCAATGGAACATCAGTGTAAAGAAGTGAAACATGCAGTCTGGAGAAGACCCCTTGAAAGTTGACATAGTTGAAGCGGTTTGCTCAGGATGAGTGGGCCAGACGACCTGTGGACAGGTGCCAAAGTCTCATGGAGAGCTCCAGGAATCATATGTTGGCAGTGATGGCCTCTAAAGGTTGTGCAACCAAATATTTAGACGAAGGGCCCCATAATTTGTATCCATACCATTTCAATTTGTGTTCTGGAGGGGTCTTCTGAGAACCAAAAATGGTTCCCCTATGGCATCGCTCTGAAGAACCACTCTGGCTCCTTGATTTTGAAGAGTGAGTAATGAAACCTCAAGACCATCAAGACATTCTGGAGTGAAACGTACCACCCAGTGTCAGAAAGCTCTGTCTCTGTCACAGGTCATGGACCCTCCAACAGGATAATGAGTGAAAACACACACCTAAAAGAACCAAGAATGGCAAAGAACAAAACTTTGGACTATTCTGAGGTGACCGCCTATGAGCCTTGATTTGTATCCAGTAAAACGTCTATGGAATGAAATGAAACCTGCAGTCTGGAGAAGACCCCCTTGAAAGCTGACATAGCTGGCGTGGTTTGCGCAGGACAAGTGGGCCAGAAGACCTGTAAACAGGTGCAAAAGTCTCATGGAGAGTGCCAGGAATCACTTGTTGGCAGTGATGGCCTCTAAAGGTTGTGCAACCAAATATTAGATGAAGGGTCCCGTAATTTGCATCCATGCCTCTTCCACTTGTGTTCTTATTTTGAAATATTCTGTTGATTCCAAACACTAAATACAAGTCAGCTATTGTTAAATACAAAATCAGGAATGATGGGTGTTGATTACTTTTCTCAGTTTCAAGTGATTTCAGAGACATTTGTAGGTTCTAGCAGTCTAACAGTTGCTGATGATTGGAAGTGTTCTTATTCTTCATGCATTTCATTTTAATTACCAGTATGCCCACCTAAATAGGGCAGGGTTACACAGTAAAGTCCGAGTTTATTATCTACCTCAGATGTTTCTAAATGTCTTTTATGTGTGTCGTAAGTCAGTATTTCTAATTTTTGCTCTTTGTTGTCTCATGCAGGCCCTTATGAGGATCTAGAGGTGATGGCCCACTCACGACTGGACGCTTTGACCTTTTTTAGTGAGAATGGAGACAGAAGTGCAGTCCATGGAGTTTGGAAAACTGAAGAGAGATGTGATGAGCAGATTTATGGAGATATTAAGGAGGAAAATATTGAAGTGGACATTGTGAGAGTTTCAGATGATTATGTGAAGCAGAAGTCCATTATTATGAAGGAGGAGGATAACAAACACAGTGCTAAAGAGGAGCTCAATAAAATGGAACCCTTTCCTATCATTAGAATGCAGATGTCTCCTATGCCATGTATGGATGAAGTGCTAGAAGTGGAAAGAAAAATTAATGAAGGCCATCTGGGTTGGACTTTGAAGAGTAAACTGTCATCATCTCAGCAAGAGTGTGGGTCTGGAGATGAGCCCATGAATGAGGGGACTCAAGGGAAAGGGAGTGATGTGGAGCAGGCTGTAGAGGATTGGAGCACCTCTGAGGAAACCTCAAGGACCTTCATTGAAACAAAACACCTTGAAATCCAGCAGAGTCACAAAGGAAAAATAACCCATCAGTGTGCTGAGTGTGGAAAGACGCTCACCACCACATCAAACCTCAAAGTGCACCAATGCATTCACACTGGAGCAAAATTATACAAGTGTCCTGAGTGTGGGGGGACCTTCAGGTGGTCACTGCAGCTCAAAGATCACGAGAGAATTCACACCGGAGGAGAACCACCTCAGGATTCAGACTGCAGTAAGTTTCTCTTGCATTTGCCGTAGTTTGAAGTTCATTAGAGAATTCATGCAGGTTTTGAACCCAAGATTTGAAGACCTTCCACTTAGTTAACAGATTGTTTCAGGTGAAAACAAAAGTGCAGGTCAGTCAGTCAGTCATTGTCCAACCCGCTGTATTCTAACACAGAGTCACGGGGGTCTGCTGGTGCCAATCCCAGCCACCACAGGGCACAAGACCAAATCCCGGGCAGAGTGCCACCCCACCGCAGAACAAAAGTGCAGGGTAATTTAGAATTATTACAGAGTCCCTATGGGGTGCATTGCCAACATTCAGCCAGATGGTGTCAACAGGGTGGAATGGATGAGTGTACAACAAGAGCTGGTGTCACATCACAAACTTCAACATGACTTTTTGTCAAGTATCACATCACATTTGACTTGTGCGGTTAATAAATCTTGTGTTGGCCAATCCTCCTGGTGCTCCACACACACAAAGAACAGGAGAAAATTAAGAGACAATTACAGAATGACAATCGAAACCAACAGAAATAACATAAAGACACAAAACATAATTAACAACAACAATAAAACACAAAATACACAAACATTCACACTAATACATAAAATACACTTGGCATAGTCGGCAGGATTTGCACTGTGGCACTGCTCAGTATGATGGGGTCTGAATAAGACAGAGAGAGAGAGAGTTCAGCTGATGTCACCACGAAGAGCTCTGCTCTCAGTGTTCAGAAGAAATGTCTACTTGGCCAAGACCAGGAATTATCCTACTAGCTCAGGCTGATCAGAGGGCCATTGTAATCCAGAGGTTGTAGATTTACAGTTGGCCACCAGTACAAATCTGCTACCTGGAGTGAGTCCATGGCAACATACTCTCATTTCTAGAACATTCCACAAAATGTTGCTAACTACAGTATTTGTCTTAATGAATATCTCATAGTATTTTAATAGGACCTTCTGTAGAGGAATATTTTAGTGTGGAGTTTGCAACAGATAGAATAAAGTTAAAGTCTTTTGTGCATCTTCATCAGTGACTGTCTTGTTCTAATATTTTTCTTCTCCTCATCCAGAGTTTCCAGAATGTTCTTCATGGGACACAGAAGAAACGTTTCATCTTGGCCCCAGACTGGAGACTGAGTCAACACAAATAGTTGTAGATTCTGACTTGTTCAAAGCTCAACCACTAGCTCCTCATCAAATTTCTAGTTATGTTAAGCAAGAAGATATTCCAGATTTTCCTGACGGGGTTTCAGACAGTGGAATGAAACAGGAATCCAACAGCATTAAGAAGGAGGAGTTCATCAATGTTAAAGACGAGGTCTCGGAATTGGAGCTTACTGTTAAAAAAGAAATGCTTACTCCAGTATCCTCATCAGAGACGTTTATGAGCTCAGATATGTCAGATCATCAAGAAATACACCAGAAAATTCCAAAAGAAGAAAGAACACATCTATGCATTGGTTGTGGAAAGAGTTTCATTTTGGATGCAGGCGTTAGATTCCAAATGGGAAATCAAACAGAACAAGCCTCTTACAAATGTACAGACTGTGAGAAGACTTTCAATCGGCGTGTACTCCTTAGAAGTCATCAGGGAGCTCACGCACGGGACAAACCTTATCAATGTAACGAGTGCGGAAAGAGTTTCAGATTTGGCGCAGTCCTCAGAAATCACCAGAGAATTCATAGCAGTGAGAAACCGTACCAATGTAATAAATGTGGAAAGAGTTTCACACAGAGTACAAGCTTTAGTCGCCACACGAAACTTCACAAAGAGCAACCACCTTGCCAGTGTGATCTGTGTGGGAAGACGTTCAGCCAGCGAAGATATCTTACATATCATCAGAGAACCCACTCAGGAGAGAAAGCTTTCCAGTGTAACGAATGTGGGACAAGTTTCAAACACGGTGCCAGCCTTAGAATTCACATGGCCATTCACACAGAGGGCCAGCTATGCCAAAGTGAGCCTTGTGGGAACACTTTCAACCATCAAAGAAATCTCGCACCCCATCCGAGAACTAACACAGGGGAGAAAACTTACCAGTGTAACGAATGTGGGAAGAGTTTCTTACTGGGCACAGGACTTAGAAATCATAAGAGAACTCACACTGTAGAGAAACCTTACCAATGTAACGAATGTGGGAAGAGTTTCAAACAGAAGGCAAACTGTTTCATCCATATGAGAATTCACACCGGAGAAAAACCTTACCAGTGCACTGAATGTGGGAAGAGTTTCATGTGGCATGCCCACTTTCGACTTCATTTGAGATACCACACAGGTGAAAAGGCGTACCAGTGCAGCGACTGTGGTAAGAGTTTCACACACAGGTCAAATCTTAGCCAACACCAGAAGATTCACAGTGGAGTTAAACCTTACCAGTGTGAGGAATGTGGGAAGGCTTTCACTTACAACACAAACCTTTCCCAACACCGCAAAGTTCACACGGGAGAAAAACCTCACCAATGTAACACATGTGGGAAGAGCTTCAGGACGATATCAAACCTCAAACAGCACTCCACATTTCACACAGGCCAAAAACCTTACCAATGTAACGAATGTGGAAAGAGTTTCTGGAGGAAATCATGTCTGAAAGAACATGCAGCATCACACACGGGCGAAAAGCCCTTTCACACTGGTGGAAAACGTTTACCGTGTAATGAATGTGGAAAGCAATTCACTAACCTGGAAAATCTTCGCCGTCATTGTAAAGTTCACCAAACAGAAAGACCTTACCAGTGTAACGAATGTGAAAAGACATTTAAACAACGCGGACACCTTTTAGTTCATCAGAGGTCTCACACAGGCGAGAAGCCTCACCACTGTGCTGAATGCGGAAAGAGTTTCACACAGCGTATAAACCTCGTAAATCATCAGAGGATTCACTCTGGTGAAAGACCTTTCCAGGATGCAGAGTGAGTCAAGAGTTTAAAACAGGCCTCTGTCTGCTGAGAACACCAGAAAATGAATGCACAACAGAAACGTTATGAATGTTGGGTGGTCTGTCACCTGAAGTGCACAGCGTTGACATCATCAGTGAATTCACATGGAGTGAGGTTCAGACCCCTCAAGAAAGAGCACACGCACATATGGAGAAATTAATCCTAACAGAAACCTTACGAAAGTGATGAATACAGAAGGACTTTTAGCCAGATTGCACCTTCAAGAATTCACAAAACAAATCATGCGGTAAAGAAAAGCCCAGAAAGAATGAGTGAAGATGTGTGGACTTCTAAGCTAAGCTGCATTAGGTCTTCGTCAAGTTGGACTCTCAGCTCTTTACTATTTCATGTTTTTGGCTTCACTTTACAAACTGTGTATTAAATTCTATCAAAAAAAAAAAAAAATTAAAGATGAATTCATTACAATATACATATTAATCACAAAGCTTCCATTACCTTGAGCTGCTGAGCTCCTGGAGTGATAATAGAAATTTTAGCTTTTTATTTTCTCTTAGCATCGAGTCTTCTGTTCTGTTCTCTTTCTTTATCAGCCCCCCTGTCTTTCCATAATCGGGGAGTTAAATTGGGACACTGCACCACAGAACGTTTAAAATGCGCCACTCGGGAGAGGGTTGGGTTGGGATTTTTCACTGCGGTACCCTCAGAGATCGTCATCATCTCACAAAACACAACCATAGACTCTTCGTAAAATTTGAGCCTCACAGCCACCTGCTACCCAAAAAAATCGCAGGACTATGAGCTTCCCAAACTGAAACAGCAACAGATCAAGTTTAGTAATTGAACGGCTTTGAGGAGAAAAAGAGCAAGTTGGAATCAGAACGGCACACTTTTGGGGCTGTCCGGGAGCAGTGTGGTTCTTGCCTTGCACTTGACACAGATTGGTATTGTGTGTCGGCCACCTAGTGTTTCTAAGATGATCTACCCCTTGCACCAATCCTGAACCTAACCCCAGGGGGTAAGGCCCTAAGCTTAAGATAGTGGAGGGGGGCAGCCCCAGGAGATTAATGGCTTTTGAGGGTTAGGGGGTGGTTATTGTGTGATATGTGTTTTGTAAGGACAGATAAAATAAAGAATGGGCATGATAATAGGATAGAGAGTAAACGAAATCAGGGTCATAGCAATAGTGAATAGGAATACCTAATTAAAAAAATATATAGGTGGTAAGTTTAGAACTGTTGGGTATGTTCTTTTTATATCTTCAGTTAACTGTATGATTTTTTTTATTAATTTTATTGCAATTCATACAAAGCAATCAAGTTTTTACAAAAAGAAAAATTGAGTTAAGAACAGATTGATCCCCACCCTTGAGAGAGAGAGCAAGCCAAACGACGTAAAGATTTTACAGCTTTTAAACATACCTAAATTAGTAAATTCTCTATGCTTCATGAACTTATTTTAAAATATTACTGATTAGATCCTGCCATGTTTTGAAAAAAGTCTGTATGGATCCTCTAACTGAGTATTTGATTTTTTCCAATTTCAAATAATATAACACATCGGTTTCCCACTGACTTAAAAGAGAAGAGTTTGGGTTCTTCCAGTTTATCAGAATAAGTCTGCGTGCCAAAAGTGTAGTGAATGCAATCACAATTTGTTTGTCTTTCTCCACTTTAAATCCTTCTGGAAGAACCCCAAACACAGCTGTTAATGGGTTTGGAGGGATTGTGAGTCCAAGGCTATCTGAGAGGTAATTCAAAATTTTTGTCCAGAATAATGTTAATTTGGTGCAGGCCCAGAACATGTGACCCAGCGAGGCTGGGACTTGGTTGCAGCGTTCGCAGGTTGGATCATGCCCTGGAAACATTTTGGAGAGTTTTAGTCGAGACAGATGTGCTCGATATATAATTTTAAGTTGTATAATTGTATGCTTTGCGCATATGGAGCTCGAGTGAATTCTCTGCATTGCTATTTTCCATTCCTTTTCTGATATATTGATTGAGAGATCTTTTTCCCAGTGTCCTCTTGGATCTTTGAAAGGAAGGGATTGTAAAATGATTTTATATATTGTAGAGATGGAGTCTAAGTCCTTAAGATTGAGCAATATTTTTTCCAGCATGGATGAGGGTGCAAGATTAGGAAAATCTGGAAGGTTCTGTTTAACAAAGTTCCTGATTTGAAGATAGTGAAAGAAATGTGTAGCTGGAATGTTAAATTTGGAATGTAATTGTTCATAGGAAGCAAAGACTTTGTCTATATAAAGATCTCTAAGCAAGTTAATTCCATATTTTTTCCAGATATTAAAACCTGCATATGTTTGTGAAGGTTGAAAGAGGTGGTTCTCTTGCAGAGGTGCCACAGATAGAAGCTTCTCCGTCTTAAAATGCTTTCTACATTGGTTCCATATTCTAAGTGAGTGGAGCACAATTGGGTTATTAGTGTATTGCCGATAACGTGTGTTTATTGGAGCACAGAGCAAAGAATACAAAGAAGTACTGCAGGATTTTACTTCTATTGCGGTCCAAGCCTGTGTATGTTCTTCTGTTTGTGTCCAGGTTCTTATCGCCTGTATATTTGCTGTTAACTGTATGATTTTGAACTAAAAATAATTTGTATTTTGTAAATTATTAACAAAGTGATCAATAGTCTAGATCCTTATAGAGGACTGATTGTTAAAAACAAAATTTAAAATTTCTTTACAAATGTATAAGGTTTAAGATAAAATAGTTATTTTTGGATTACATAAGAACAGCTCTGATAAAGGTCAACAGACTACTATATAAGTACTGTAGATGGAATAATGAATCCTGATTAAATAATTTTTTTATACCTGGAACAGTGTACCCATGCATTGCCGCAAGGCTATCATCCCCTACCCTAGCGCCTAACTAAAAAAGACCGTCCTGGAAGTGGCTACATATTATAGTGTATATACTGTGGATACATACAACATTTTTCACTTCGCTATAAAATCTGGAAAGGTTTGTTCTTATAGTAAAACTACCAAGTATAAGGTCTGGTCCTACGAGTGAGGCCTCGACATTTCAAATCTTTGTTAGACTAGATCATATACAGTATTTATAAATGCATATTACATATTATAGGAATGTGAAAAACATTTAACGTAATTTAGAAAAAAAATTTAAAAAATTATAATCGCCAGTAGGTGGCAGTAACACACCTTCTAAATCAATAAGGCGCTTTTAGAAACGCGACATGCGAATTCCGTGGCACTTCGCGCGCACATGCGCAGAGGCACTTTCCCGCACGCTCCCTTCACCTCTGCGGCGCTCCGTGTTTCACTGTTGGTCCTCCTCTGCAGTTCACAGTCATAACAAAAACGCAACTTCTAAATTGTTCTCAGCTCTGAAATGTACTGAGGACACTCCTAAGGATCGTAAGAAAGCTGTCAAACCGAGAGCGAAATCGACAACAGAGATCATCCTGCGAAAACTTGAAGAACATCTGCAGGAGTTGAAAGAACTTGAAGAAGACTCACCGAGCGGGCGCCTCCGACCAGCCGATTGTGAAGACGAGCGGCAGACGGACGGGGCCGGACAGTACTGGGGGGCACGAGCTAAAAAAAAGGAGGCGACTGAAGTGGACTAGATTGGACTGGAAGAGACGGGGTAAGAAATCCGGAGCTGAGGGGCCGCAGGTGATCACAACCAGTGAAGAAACTGAAAAGAAGGAGAAGGAGATCGGAGAGACCTCATAACTGTAATTAAGAACAACAGAGGGGCGTCTAACGGGCTTTATTTGTGACATCTGAACACATGTTAACACATTGCCGTTTCCAAGTTATTCGTAGCAACACTTGTGGAATTCTAAAGATAAATAAATTATAGGGCAGTACATTGTCGTGCATTATATTTACATATTCGGATATCAAGTGCTACTTCTAGAACATTGTAGGGCTTGAAGTGTTTACATTTCTTTTGTTTTTCCAGTTTGAGCACAGACAGGTGAAGTGAAGTATCTCATGGCCACACAATGTCTGAGCCCACATCCTCAGGGTTTAAAGTCCAAAGCAATAAACAAGCATCTAACATGAAAAGTACGAAATAACTCCTTAAGGTCTTTTCTTAATGAGGGGAAAGGAAGAAATGTGAAAACCAGCTCTGTAACTGTTATGTCTCGCTGTCCACACAGCCTGCATATTTAGTTCTTGGGACCTCCAATGGCAGGATGCTTGGTGACTGGGACTACTTTGAAGTTAGTTTAGCACCAACAGAGGACCAAGCAAACATAAACAGTACAAGCTTGTTCTATTGGACCTTTTATTAACTATTTAACATGTGGACAAATTTATTGGTGCCCCTCTACATAAAAACAAGAACCCATTGTCTCAGAAATAACCTGAAACTGACCAAGGACATCGGTACCCGTCATTGTTTATCCTGTATTTAACAAAAATCAGACTTTGCTTTAGAGTGTTGATTCAACAGAATATTTCAAATAACAACACAAATGAAAATTGCATGGACACAATTGATGGGGCCCATAACCTCATATTTTGTTGCACAGACTTCAGAGTTTGAAATAACTGCAAACCAGCGATTTCTGGAGCTCTCTATAAGACTTCTGCACCTGTCCACAGCTCACTCAGTCCACGAGTGTCTTTGAACCAAGTCAGGATTTCTAAGTTTTGCTTTTTATTTTCCCACACAGACCCTTATGTGAGTACAGAGGTGATGGCCCACTCTGGCCTGGACACTTTGGCCCTTTGTAGTTGGAATGGAGGCAAACGTGCAGACCCCAGAGTTTGGAAAACTGAAGATGGAGTCGCTGAGTGGATGTATGGAGGTGTTAAGCAAGAAGACACTCAATTGGACATGGTTGGAGTTTTAAATGATTGTGTGAAGCAGGAATCAAATAATCTAAAGAAATAGGAGGACAAACTCAGTACTAAAGAGGAGCTCAGCAAAACTGAAGTTTTTCTTCCCATTGTGCATGTGCCCTTTGCTGCGTACAGATGATTTATTAGCTGATCACAAAGTTAAGGAGAGGCATCTGGGGTGGATTTTGGAGGACAGGCTGTCATCAGCTCATCAAGAGTGTAGAAGAGCAGATGAACCTATGAATGAGGAGACATTAAGAATTGAAATAGAAGACCAGAACACCCCTAAAGAAACCTCAAAGATCTGCCAACACCTTGAAATCCAGCAGAGGAGTTTCACAGAAATAAAATCCAATCATCATACTGAATGTGGAAAGACGTTCTCCGAGGCGTCAACCCTCAAAATGCACCAACGCATTCACACAGAACATCCATATGTGTGTCCCGAATGCAGTAGAACCTTCAGGTGGTCACGGCAGCTTAAAGCTCATTGGAGAATTCACCCTGCAGAAAAACTGCATCAGGGTTCAGCCTATGGTAAGTTTTTCTTGTCTTTAGCCTAACTTAACGTTCTTTAGAGAATTCAGACAGGTATTGGACCCAAGATGAAAAGATCCTCAATTTAGTCCTCAAATTCTTTAAGGTGAAGCAAATAATGTTGAATTGTTACATGGCAGTGATGAAATGGACCATGTCATCAGTGTGGAACTGATGAGTAAACAACAAAAAGTGACATCAGAACACAAGACCACCCTCTTCTTCTTCTTCTTGTTCTTTGTCGTCTTCTTCATCATCATCATGAACTTTTCCTACTTTCTTGTGGGTCTGAGGTGCCAGATAAACCTTCTCTAGACAGCTAAGTCCCGCACTTTCTCTCCAGTCAGTCCTTGTTCCTCCAAATCTTCTTTTAGTTTATCCCTCCACCTCCATCTCCCCCTGTACTTCCATGTCCATCACTCTTTTGCCCATAAATGCATTGTCTCTCCTTATCACATGTCCATATTATTATTTTTAATAACCCCTTCTCCTACAGTAGACACCCAAACTTTGTAAGCAATGTGAACGAATGTTGCTTCTGTGGCCCCTCTGACATTCGGAGTACCTGAAGCTTAAGCTTTATTAGTTTCATAGCAGATCCATCCCTGTTCAAATCCAAACCATTAACACAAGAAAAATGCTCTTTCAAAGACTTTTAGAAATCCAACAAGTAGGGCAATGGAGAAGTCAAAATGGCCAATATTTATACCGTTGTGATGACGACGATTATCAGTGAAACTTTAGTGTGACCATAAGTGACATGTAGTGACAGAGCTACATGCCAACATAAAAATATAACAGAAATGGTGTGCCATTAAAAATTAAAGCAAAGATGTTAATAATTTCTTATTTGAAATACAAATTTTCTATCAATGGGTTAAGCATGCCACCAGATTTTTTAAGGAGAAACATATGAAGAGGAAGCTTTGTATTGTCCAGAAAACTTGAATTTCTTCAAAAAAAATTTCAATGAGCGTAAGCGTCCCTAATTCAGGATGTTCATAAGAAATGTCATGATTTAATCCATGAGGTACAAGTACATAATAAAGAAGTACTGCATCAGATATTTGAAATATGATGCTGAGTGTCTCAGTTTAGTTGTTTAAAGTCTAAATATTCTCGACTTTAATAGAAATGTGTCATTTTCCTCCGTCTGACGAGAAAGGATGAAAAATCAAAAATATTCATAATCAGCAACCTCAAAATAGTCTGAAATGATGCCCCACAAGCTTATGGCAGCTGCTAGTGGCAGTGAGGGACAAAGATGGAAGGACAATAAGAGGAAGACAAGATTGCCAAACCAGGACCCAGGACCACCCCCAAGCCTGAAAGGATGGGAGAACGATGGATTCTATTCTTATGATATTACAGCTCATTGTTAGTTGTTTCATTTGTGTTTTAAATGTTCATGTTCTTTTATTGTCCCGAGGGTTTTCAAGAGTGGTTTGGGGTGTTCAGGTTTTAGTGTGGGTGTGGGAATAAATGAATAAATGTGCCCAACAGGTCATTTCTCATGTCTTCCAAGACAGCAGAAAAGTTTGAAGGAGACTGAGGGGTGCCAAAGAGACACCTGTGGGTACCAAATGGAGGTGGCAGAGAGAGAGAGAGAGAGAGGAGACCTCAGAAGTCCAAGGTTGATGTTGGTGACAAAGTCAAGTCAGGTGACTCAGAGCAGATGAGACATGAGGTCGTTCGGGGGGGCTACAGACTTAACACAATACGGCATGAGGATAAAGTGACTGGTAGAAAAAACTGGACTACCTGGAATACATGGAGAAACTGGGAGAGCAAACAAACCAAATTAGCAACACAAGACCCAATGAACTTCACACAGACAACCATTGGCTTCAGGATTCAAACCCGGCATGCTCAATCCATGAAGCATCAGTTCTACTCATTGCTCCATGCTATTAAATGTTACAGGGAAATAATTCTTAAGGAATTTTAAAGAGAAATTCCATACATTTATTATTTCTATGGCATACCTCCAAATATTGTTAACTAAAGTCTTATTGAAAATCCCATAGCATTGTATAGGTTCCTCTATAAAACCTGTGGGGAACACCATGTGAGGACTGACATTTCGGCCTGAGCTGTGCTGGGATCCTTACCTGACTGGAACATCAATGGTATGGAAGGATGGAGGAAGGCAGTTTGCTCAAGTTATTGTATCCTCCAAGCTGATGGATGGCAGCCCCTCAGGGTTATGGTGGCACCACAGATTCCCACGGGGTACACTGGAAATTAGATTTTTTTGCCTAAGCTCTGTTGAGCTCCATGGGTGCTGTTAGGGGGCACAGAAGGGACTAGTGAGCCCTAATTCAGGGGGGCTGAAGCCTTACCCAGAAATGCTCTCGGGCCACAGTTTTTGAACACTGGAAGTACTCCTGGGATTTATTTAAAAAGGAGCAGCCATGCTTCAATCTGGGAGTCAGAGTAAGAAGGAGGTGGATGAAGTTTGCTGGAGGAGTGGAGGAGGATAAGAGAAGAACACAAGAGTGTTACTGTACATCAGCATTGATAATTGTGGTTGTAGTGTGGGAAACTCTTCCTTAGGGAGTTTCACACAATAAAAAGCCCTTTGCTATTGAAGAACTTGTGTATGAGCCTATTGTGTTGGGAGTTGCCCCCTGGTGACCACAAAGCATATTTTTAGTGTTGGGTTGCTAGTGACCATTTTGTTCTGCTTGTCTTTTTTTTCATCCAGAAGGATTTTCTCGGGACACAGAAGGATCACCTCATTGTGGCACAATGCTGGAGACTGAGCTGACATAAAGAGTTGCAGATTCTGACTTTTTCAAAACTCTACCTGTAGCTCATGATGACTTTTCTAGTTACGTTAAGCAAAAAGACATTCCAGATTTCTCTTATGGCATTCCAGACAGTGGAAATAAACAGGAATCCATCATCATTAAACAGGAGGAGTCCATCAGTGTTAAAGAGGGGGCCATGGAACTGGAACTTTCTACTACTGTTAAAAGTGAAACACTTACTCCAATATCCCAATCAGATTCTGCAGACAAGGACTTAATTAACGATTTGAAGGAGATCAGTCTGAGAGGGTCTGAGTATAAAAGCCTGGTCTTAGGTCTCAATGCTTCTGAGAAGGAGAAACTGAAAATGAACTTCTTGAAGAGGGAGAATGTTAAAGAGCTCCATGAGTTTGAAGGTGTTGGTGAGCTTCACATTCCTGGAGACAAGTCTAAGGACTCGAATATATTAGACACTCGTGAAATACACCGGGATATTGACAAAGAAGAAATAACACATCGATGCACTTGGTGTGGAAAGAGTTTCATATCTGAGTCAACTCTAAGACTGAATATGATAAATCAAGCAGGGGAAATCCCCTATCAGTGTGCTGATTGTGAAGAAGCTTTAAATCAGCGTGAACATCTTACACATCATCAGAATATTCACATGGTGGGAAGGCCTTACCAATGCAGTGAATGTGGAAAGAGTTTCAAACAGGTCTCAAACCTTAAACGACACCAGACATTTCACACAGGAGAAAAACCTTACCACTGTGATGAATGTGGGAAGAGTTTCACACAGGGTGCAGACCTTAAACGTCACATGAGAATCCACACAGGAGAAAAACCTCACCAGTGTCACGACTGTGGAAAGATTTTCACACAGTTTACGGATCTTAGGTATCATCAGAGAGTTCACACCGAGGAAAAACCCTACCAGTGTAATGAATGTGAAAAGGCTTTCAGCCTGAGTACACACCTTACACGCCATCAGAGAACTCACACAGGAGAAAAACCTTACCAGTGTGCCACGTGTGGAAAGAGCTTCAGACTGGGTGCAGTCCTGCGATATCACGAGAGAATACACATGGGAGAGAAACCGCACCAGTGTAACAAATGTGGGAAGAGTTTCGCACAGCGGGCAAGCCTCAGCCGCCATTGTCAAGTGCAACGGAGAGAAAAACCCTTTCAATGTATTAAGTGTGGAAAGGGTTTTAGACAGAGATCAAACCTCAAATGACACCAAGCGTTTCATGCAAGGGGTGAAGCAAGAAATGGGGGGATAGGAAAAGGGGGGGATAGCAAGAAATGCAATCGAACATATGCCAGATGTGGAAATACAACTCTGAAATTGTGCCAGAGGTCCTGGGATAATCAGGAAACTAGCAGGCTCATCTTCAGGCCCTGTCAGTTATCATCACCCCATAAAAGGAGGAACTACTGGGAAGAGTCTGCACTTTCTTTATTGTTCTTTATGTCTCCTTATATTAATTCCTTGTATTAGGAATTTGTTAGTTTTCACATAGCCCTTGGGGTCAGAGCACAGGGTCAGCCATTGTACAACACCCCTGGAGCAATTACAGGTTAACGGCCTTGCTCAAGGGCCCATCAGAGTAGGATCTTCTTTGACAGTAATGGGGATTTGAACCGGAAAGCTTGCAGATACCAGCCTAGATCCGTAGCCACAGATCCACCCTTCACTGAGCCCTTCTTAAATCACAGATTTCTCTGCACCATGAAGGCCTGGAAAGTTTGTGAGAGAAACAAGAATAAAGCAAAATCTGAGGAAAATCTGACAGAGTCTGCAAGAAACCTGCACCTTGGAAAAAGGCCAACAAGACCACAAGTCCGAGCCATAAAGCCAAAGCAACAGTGTGAGTGCCTTGGAGTAGCTGAGTGCAGATGGATGTGTGGCCGGGCTGTTCACTCAAGACCATCATGACATCTAGCAGAATGTGGAGGAATGCCAGAGCTGATAGAGAGACCCAAACACGTAGACTCAAGGCTGTCTTGGCTGACATCTACTTAACACTGCCTTGAATACTTACACAGTTTATTATTTTGTGTGGTTGTAGGGGTTAAGGCTTTGGACTTCAAACTCTGAGGTTGTGGGTTCGAATTCAGCTATTGAGCAAGTCACCTTCCTGTGCTCCAGTTGGAAGAAAAAAAAAACAAGAGGCATATAATTAATGGTATCTCTTAAAAAATGTGTAAGTCGCCTTGGATAAAGGCATCAACTAAATAAATAAATTAATAATAATAATAATAATAATAATAATAATAATTTGTCGACATGTTAAAAAAGCCATTAAATCTTCTGTGATTCCATGTTGTATAACAATAAATGTGAAAACGTTCCAAGGGTGAAGACTTTTTATAAGCCCTGCACTATAGTGTGGATCTTTACCTGGCACACCTGTGTTTTAAAATCATTGAAATTTAAAGATTCAGAAGAAAAACATACTTACCTGGCACCTTGTCCAGGGTTTGTTCCTCCCTTGCACCCTAAGCTAGCTGAGGTAGGCTCCAGCACCCTCTGTGCTCCATAGGACTATGCAGGTTAGACAATGACTGACATATTTACCTGGCATTGTAAAGATGACACCAAACAATCAGGCAGTTCTTCTTGAAACACCAACCAAATATTACAGCAGGCAATAAATGCATCCTCTGAACCTGATCCTTCTCCTTTTTGCAAGGGCTGATTGAACAGTTTGTAGACTGATCAGGGTGCCTGCATGCTGTGGCTATGGGGCATGAAGGCTGGCACCTTCTGAATGGGCATCGGCACCAGGTTTCTCTTTAGCCTTTGAGCTGTCAGACCAAGTAAACCTGTTAAAATTTTAATGGCAGCAGTGGGCGATGTTTCCAGATGCATCTGCAGTTCCAGCAGTGCGGGAGTATCACCCCAAAATGTGTCAGTGAGCCCCAAATACGAGCCCCATATTCAACCAACTGATTACAGAATTCTTTTTCTCTTTTGATACTCCTTAACCTATAATAAAATATGACTAAACTTGTTCAACTTTGTAAGCAGTGGTTCCAGAGGCAAACATACCATAAATAATAGTAAAATAAATGACAACGTGTATACAGTATTATGCTGCAGCTGGAGAGCGCTTAAATGATAAGTTCGGGATTTTTTAAGTCAAAGTTATTTCTTCAAAACATATGGAGGCACAAATGAGGCAGAAGTACAAGAAATAGATTTTATTACACAAAAGTATTTTAAAAGATCTAACGGTTTTGGTGCAAGAATATTTGCAGTGACAATTACGGCCTATACAAAATGATACCCAAAACACAACGATCCTTTGGTGAAAACAGTAAAGAAAAAATAAAAGTGCAAATATGAAAGAAAAAAGAAAACAACGGCTCTTACCCTCCTATAACTTAGTCCGTTGGGGTACAATCAGTCCTTTTAAAATACCGAAATAACAAAAAAAAAAAAAAAAAAAGGCTCTGAATCAGCCCTCTTTTGTATTAACCTCCTACCAGGTAACAATTCAGGAGTCTTCCCAGGCTAATAGGTGCCTCGATCTACTCCTGGTTACATCGCCAAGCGCTTCGCCACCCAGCTCTCGGTCAGACTGGTGCGCCTCGCTTACTCCTCTCTCTCTCTCTTTCTTTCTCTCTCTCTCTCTCTCTCTCTCTCTCTCTCTCTCTGTTCGATCGATCGAAACAACGACCCCATCCTGTGGCCAATGCAGTCCTTATAAAGAAAGAAATGTATATAATAATAATAATAATAATAATTTCTCCAATCCGATTTGTAGGCCTACTCGCATAGGGATCTACCACTTCCACTTAGTACGGGGGTCGTTTATACACACCAAACCGTAAGCGTAATCAAACATAACTTCGAACACAAACTCACAAAAACCTCCAGGTTTAAAACAATACACAATGCTACGAAAAGTGATTCTTCACCATTAATCAACGAAACGCTAAAATCAACCGACCTGACCCTCTGTCTTTCTGCGCTCCCGTCTGTCTGCGCTTGCGCGAATCCTCCGCGCCACATATAATTTTGCCGGTCTGCATTCTAAACTAAAGTGCGCGAGGACCACCAATGCTCCAAATTTGATGGCAGAACGACGGAAACTTTAAAGAAAAATCGATCGGTAAGACCATTTTTGTATTTACCAGGCTGTAAAGTTCTTGATAGTACCTTAATGCGGTGTAGCGGCTGGAAGATCTGTGCCGCTGTAAGGGCATAATTCACACGCACTTTGGGGTGATGAGTGGAGAGGCAACAGTTCTGTATATACCCGTAGTTTAGTAATGTTCAATAAAATCTTTTTTTACCTGCATCGAGAAATCGTTGTCCGGCGTGCTTTCTTCCCTCGCAGGGTGCAACTCGCGCTCGCGCACATGAAACGTCTTGCATTCTCTGCGCAGGAGTTTCTGCGAGGTTATCACAAGACTTATACACATGTGTCACGCACCCCCCCCCCCACACACACACACACACACACACACGCACACGCACACGCATACACTCACACACTCACTCCTCACACCCCAAGAAAATGAATTCTTGGCAGCAATCATCTGCATTGGGTGCCTGGCAAGAGCCAAGTCCAAATGGTGCCTCATACACACACACTCCAAGGGCCAGTTGCCAGTTAACCTAAATTACACTCATTGGCCAAAACGATCGTGGACACCCCTCCAAATGACCGCATTCAGGCATTTCCTTGTTAACAGGTGCAACAATTTCAAGCGCAGAACCATACAATCACCGATGTAAAACTTTGGAACAGTGCGGTGACTTTAAGCATGACATTGTCCTAGATTGGAGCCAGGGGTTAATGGTGATCCTCTCCCTTGTCAGGGTATTTTGTGTGTGTTTTAGGGACATTTACAGAATTTATTTCTTTGATCTTTGAGAGTGAAGTACATTTTTGCCCAGGGTACACCGAAGCCAGTCACTCAGGAGGAAGTTAGGCTGAATTTTACTTCACATCCTCCTGGGTTGGCTGGTGGAATCCTGGCCACTTATGATATTAAATTGCAACAGTTTGAATGAACTTTATTTATTTATTTTACTACCTTAATTTATTCCACAATATCTTAAAAACCTGCGGTAGGCCGGCGCCCTGCCCGGGGTTTGTTTCCTGCCTTGCGCCCTATGTTGGCTGGGATTGGCTCCGGTGGACCCCCGTGACCCTGTAGTTAGGATATAGTGGGTTGGATACTGGATAGATGGATATATTTAAAAACAGACATTTTAGATGTTATGAACATACAACCTACATGTGGACGATGTCTTTCTAAAAATGTTCCCATTCATCACACTCATGTGTCTCCTCCTGTATGAATAATCTTTATGGCTACACGTTGTCTGAAACTCTTCCCACAGGTGTGGAGTGTCTGGTGCTGTCTGAGGTATGACCTTACTTTAAAACACTTTCCACATTCCTTACATTGGAAGGGTTTCTCTTCCGTGTGGAAGGCCTGGTGTTGTTTGAGGTATGACTTCTGTTTGAAGCTCTTCCCACATTCCTTGCATTGGTACGGTTTTTCTCCTCTGTGGACGTTTTGGTGTCGGCTCAGATTCGCTCTGTCTGTGAAGCTCTTCCCACACTCATTGCACTGGTACGGTTTTTCACCTGTGTGAATTACGAGGTGACGTCTAAAATACGCACTCCAGATGAACGTTTTTCCACATTCATGGCACTCGTAGAGTTTTTCTCCGGTGTGAACTCTCTGGTGATATTTAAGGAATGCTGCCTGTTTGAAACTCTTTCCGCATTCAGTGCACTGGTAAGGATTTTCCCCTGTGTGGACTCTCTGGTGATGGATGAGGTGCATTCGCCGGTTGAAAGCCTTGTTGCAGTCGGTGCACTGGTAAGGTTTCTCTCCCGTGTGAGTTCTCTGGTGGTGGATAAGGTGTGTCCTGTGATTGAAACTCTTTCCACACTGGTCACACTGGTACGGTTTTTCTCCCGTGTGAATTCTCATGTGGTACCTAAGGCCTGAATCCAGTTTGAAACTCTTTCCACACTCGCGACACTGGTAGGGTTTTTCTCCCGTGTGTTTTCTCATGTGACACTTAAGGCTTGTGCCCAGCTTGAAACTCTTCCCACATTCAGTACATTGGTAAGGCTTTTCTCCCGTGTGGTTTCTCATGTGATATCTAAGGTTTGTACCCAGTATGAAACTCTTTCCGCACTCCTTACACTGGTAAGGCTTCTCTCCCGTGTGAATCTTCATGTGATATCGAAGGCTTTTGGCCACTTTGAAGCTCTTTCCACATTCGGTGCACTGATGTGGTTTGTCTTCGCTGTGAAGATCCTGATGTATTTCACGATGCTGTAGTTTATGACATTTCTTTGACGTTTCATCAGGAATCTGAATCTCACGACTAACTTGGGACTTTTCCCCATTCCAGAAATTCATTTTTGGTTTCTCCTCCTCTGCACCTTCACCTTCAGACCCAGAAGCCTTTTTCTGCACCACCTCTCTCAGGCCGCTCTCTTTAACTTTACAGATGGCGACTGTTTTCTTTAGTACCAAGTCAGTCAATGAAACTGAGGAAACCATTTCTTTATGAGTGGAAGAACGTTCCAGCTCTAAGGCTTCCTCTTTAACTGGGATGAACTTGTCCTCCTCCTCCTCCTTAACGCTGGTCAATTTCAGGTTCATTCCACAGTCTGTATCCCCAGAAGATAACACCGGAATGTTTTCTTGTTTAATGTAACCAGGAATTTGATCATGGATTCCTGGTTCTGTTTTGAAAATGACAGACTCTTCAAGTGGTCGTGCAGGCTCAGTCTCCGGCTCGGAGCCCAGATGAGGCGTTCCTTCTGTATCCTGGGAGGAGGCTTCAGGATATTCTGGGAAAGGAAAATGAGAAATGAGAAGACAAATGGAGAGAGGAAGGAAAGCCTGCACTAAACCTGTGCTTGAGAAAAAGATACAAATACTATGGGACGTTGATTAAGACCACTTTAGTGGAGTTACAAGAACGACTGACAAACCAGTCGGCCCAACGAGCTGATTGATTTTCTGTGGTTGTGTGAACATTTGAGGGGTCACTGCGGCTCGGTACATACCGTCAACGAACTTCTTCACCCAAGAATCCATCCATCCATCCATCTATTAGCCAGCCCAATACATCCTAACTACAGGGTCACGAGGGTCTGCTGGAGCCAACACAGGGCACAAGGCAGGAAACAAACCCCGGGGAGGGCGCCAGCCCACCGCATTACCCAAGCATGTTTTTATTTATTTTTTTTTTAATCCTATTGTGACTTTGGAATAATGGTTTTTCCTTACCACACTTAGAAAAATGAAATACAGTGATGGCTGTAATCAGAATATAAGTTTAATGTCACTGTGCTCTGTGCAAATATTTTAAATCTGTTTTTCTTTTCGGGCGGCACGGTGGCGTAGTGGGTAGCGCTGCTGCCTCACAGTTAGGAGACCCATCTGGGTTTGCTTCCTCGGTCCTCCCTGTATAGAGTTTGCATGTTCTCCCCGTGTCTGCGTGGGTTTCCTCTCACAGTCCAAAGACATGCAGGTTAGGTGCATTGGCGATTCCTAAATTGTACCTAGTGTGTTCTTGGTGTGTGTGTGTGTGTGTGCCCTGCAGTGGGCTGGCACCCTGCCTGGGGTTTGTTTCCTGCCTTGTGCCCTGTGTTGGCTGCGATTGGCTCCAGCAGATCCCCGTGACCCTGTAGTTAGGATATAGCGGGTTGGATGATGGATGGATGGATAATGGTGGCACAGTGGTAGCGTTGCTGCCTCGCAGTAAAGAGACCCGAGTTCGCTTCCTGGGTCCTCCCCGCGTGTTGTTCGCTTGTTCTCCCCGTGTCTGCGTGGGTTTCCTCCCACAGTCCAAAGACAGGCAGGTTTGGTGCATTGGCGATCCAAAATTGTCCCGAGTGGGTGTGTGCCCTGTGGTGGACTGACACCCTGCCCGGGGTTTGTTTCCTGCCTTGCACCCTCTGTTGGCTGGGATTGGCTCCAGCAGACCCCCATGACCCTGTAGTTAGGATATAGTGGGTTGGTTAATGTAGATGGATGTTTTTCTTTTCTTTCTACATGTACAGCCGAGCCAGATTTAACACAAAGGGGCTCAACATTTAGAACTGCTAGGCCAAGCATAGGACAAGATAGACAGAGACAAATGGGCAACATGCACGATTTCTGTGTGTTAAAGTCAGCATAAAATTGACTCCTCTCTTTGCCTTGTTTGGAATGGCATGATTTACCTAAGTAAGGGCCTGCACATGGAGAAAGAGTATAAAGCCTTGGCACATTGCCCAGCACACCTTTGAAGCCCACAGATAGATGGGAGATAACGTCATCCGATCCTGAAAATCCTTCTAGTGCAGCGATGAAAATGGCAGACTGTATACATTGGGGCCCCCACTTCAGTGATAGTCTTGTTATGGCTTTTTCGTCTGTTATGCCACGTAAATAGTCATTAAAGAAAGCTGTTATTTTCTCTTATATGATTTCTTACCGCCGTATCACTATGGGAGGAATATCACCTTTTAATATATAGTTTTGGGCCGCAATTACAAAAGAACTTATTCCAACCAGGGAGCTAGCGCCCTCTAGAGGAAAACAATGGCAAAAACATTGTGTTTTTAAACAGCAAAGGCAAAATCTTATAGAATGGCTGAAGAATAACAATCAGCACACTCCTTCATCCTGGCACTGGTTTGGCAGACAATTAAATGGTTTCACCGCTGTGTGGATTTTGATACAATTTCAGAACAACTCGTTTTCCACGTAACACTTACCAAAATCTAACTCAGTAACTGAGAAAAAGGTGCAGCATTTTTAAACACCAAGGCAGACAATGTGATCATAAGCACCTGAGTCATGACTGTGACACATTCTTCCATGCCCTCATTGGACTGGCACTCAGTTTAAACTGCTTTACTGGTACCTGCTTTGAAGGTTTTTTTGTATCCAAATTCAGAGATTGGATTACCTTATAACAGCGTTTCTCAGCCTTTAAGTATTTGCGACCCGAGTTTTCATAACAGTTTTAATCGCGCCGCCCCTAACTTTTTTTTGAACGGAGCCCACTAATACCAATGTGTTCTTTTTTTAATTAATGATATATCATAGATGCATATTTTATTATACCTAATTAACTTTTATCAACATTATCTAACTCTATATTTATTTATTCTAGTATCAGAATGTAGTTTAAGTTAATTTGCTTTGGTTTCAATAGATGGATTTTTCATATTTTCGACTCTTGCTTTCTTTTTTTCACATCTTCGTGCCCCCCTTTTTTGTTACTTCGCGCCCCCCTAGGGGGGCCGTCCCACAGTTTGAGTTACACTGCCTTATAACATTTACCAAAATACAAAGAGGGATAGAAAAAGCAGAGCATTTGTAAAAGGCGAGCTCATGGGACGCGATCCTGTGAACGGCTGAAGCACGAATGCCAAAATCTAGCTGTCTGACTTGTTTACGCCTTCTCGACATAATCGTTTGCGACTGATGAACTGTTTGCCATCCTCCAGAGTAAAACGCGATTCATAAGATATTAGCACGGAGATGATGACGTATCGATATGTGCCGATTCGGAGGAGAGACGCGTTCACATTACAGTTAAATAGCGCAGGTCACTTGTAATTAAGAATGTGAACCGTCAAGACAAGACTTATCTTTGTGAAAAACCAGAAATTAGAATTGAGGCTTGTAACGCGAATGTAGCCTTAAAGTGCTTTACTGGGGCATTCTTTGATTTTTTTATTGCAATTTGAAAGAGTGGGTTTTCCTCGTAGACTTTGTAAAAATAAAATATCGCGATAGAAAAAGAGCATTTGTAAAGAGTATGAGTATGAGACGCAATTCTGTGAATGGCTAAGGTGCAACTGCGTTGCAATTCGGTCTGGCAGGCAATTAAACGACTGGCACGCACGTTGAATTTAAATTAATAAATGCAAATTCATAAAGAGTATGCATTGAATTTGGATAATGACTTTGGTTACAAATTTGCAGCTGTCGCAAAAGCTTACTTTGAGAGATAATGAATAGCGAATGGATATACCTGGAAGTGTCATTCACGTTCACTTCACACCCCCCGTGTTTTTAACCTCCGCTCCATCTCCTGTTTCTGCAATGGACTTTAAGCTGTAGTGGTGTCCAGACAACTTACCGCACTCTGAACCCTGCCACGGTGTTTCTCCTGCGTGAATTCTTTGATGAAGCCTAAGCTGCAGCAGCCACCTGAAGAGTTTCCCACACTCGGCACACTGGTACGGCGTTTCTCCCGTGTGAATGCGCTGGTGCGCTTTAAGGTTGGACGTCCGGCTGAAAGTCTTGCCGCATTCGGTGCATTCGTAGGGTCTTTCTCCGGTGTGAATTCTTTGGTGATCCTTCAGGCTTGAGGCCATGGTGAACGTCTTCCCACATTTGGTACACTGATTGGATTTTTTTCCTGCGTGACTCTTCTGTTGCGTTTTCCTAAAAGTCTTTGAATTTTCTTCCGAGGTGTGCTGTTCCTTTACAGTTTGCTGCTGTTCCAGTTCTTCATCGTTCATTTTCTCTTCTGATTCAGTTCCTAATATCCCCTCATTCAGTGGCTGATTTTCGGACTCACGCTCTTGCTGAGATGATGACTGACTGCACTCCAAAGTCCGCCCCAGGTGGCTCTCCTTAACTTGGTGGTCAGTTGTCAGATCTTCACCTGCAGACTGCTCACTTCTAATACCTGATGAAACTTCAATTTCCGTAACCTCCACTTTAATTCTGAGTTCCTCCTCCTTCTTAAAACCGATTGGCTCCTGCTTCACACAATCCTCTGAAACCCATATGTCCACTTGGGTGTCTTCATCCTTAATGTCTCCATGAGGCTGCTCAGTAAAGTCTTCAGTTTTCCAAACTTCTGGGCCTGCATTTCTGTCTTCATTGTCACTGTAAAAGGCCAAAGCATCCAAGGGGGTGAGGACCATCACCTCGGTACCTTCAGGAGGGCCTGTGTGGGAAGATAAAGGTGCAAATCTTAAAAACACTGACTTAGTTCAAATGAGTTTAAAGATATTTGGGTCATCTCCATCAGGTTAGGTATTCTCCAATACCCTTATAACAATGAACATTTTTGTTTGATGTACACACTGAATTAGTTATATACGAGAGATAAATCAATTGATCAGTCAGTCAGTCATTTCCCAACCTGCTGTATCCTAACACAGGGTCACTGGGGTCTGCTGGGGCCAATCCCAGCCAGCACAGGACGCAATGCAGGAACAATCCTGGGCAGGGCACCAGCCCACTGCAAAAATCAAATGGTTTATATGTTTAATGGAAGTCCATTGAGTTCAGTCAGTTAGACCTGCATCATGAGCTTGAAGTACCTAAGGTAACACCAGACAGCATTAGGAGGTGCTTCATCCTTAAGGATGCCTCTGGAAGCAACACCAACCCAAAAACTGTTTGTCAGGAGCTTCAGGAAATGAGTTTCCATGGTCAAACTTTTGATCCACTATATGCAATCCCAAGTATCGGCAGTAGTGGCGTAAAGCACACCGCCATTAAATTTTGGAGCAGAGGAAACGTGTTTTCTAGACTCATGAATCATGCTTCATTACTGGCAGTGTGATGGACCAATCTGGGTTCGAACACCACCTTCTGGACTGCATAGTGCCTGCCGTAAAGCTGGGTGGAGGGGGGACAGTGGCAGGGTTTGGGCTCGGCCCCTTGGTTCAACTGAAGGGGGCTGTTAATGCTGCAGCATACAAAGTCATTTTAGACAATTGTGTCCCTTCCAACATTGTGGCAAAATCTTGGAGAAGGACCTTATCTTTTTCCGCATGGCTGTGCCACTGGGCACAAAGACATGGAGGAATTGAGTGGCCTGCACAGAGTGCTGATCACAACCCTGCTGAACACTCTGATCTGATATGCTGACGGTGAGCCAGGTCTTCTTGTCAAACGTCCGCGCCTGTCCTCAAAGACACATGGAAACATTTTGTGGACAAAAGAGTGGAGACTTGTTTTAGTCACAGGGGTGAGGTTGGGCATCTTCATATTATTTCTGATGGTCAGGTGTCCACAAACTTTTTGCCCTATAGTGTGTGTGTGTGTGTGTGTGTGTATATACACACATACACAGTATAGGTTGTAGTTTATTTGTATCCTATTTATTTATTTATTTTGATCTTCTGTAAAATTTGAATTTCCCCTTGGGGAAAAATTAATATCTATCTATCCATTATCCAACCCGCAATATCCTAACTACAGGGTCACGGGGGTCTGCTGGAGCCAATCCCAGCCAACACAGGGCGCAAGGCAGGAAACAAACCCCCGGCAGGTCGCCAGCCCACTGCAGCTATCTATCTATCTATCTATCTATCTATCTATCTATCTATCTATCTA
>JANRMT010049829.1:4656890-4688855 GCA_026402145.1 Polypterus bichir lapradei
AAGAGTCGCATAGTGTGGGGTCTCCTCAGTCTGTCAGTGGAGCAGGACGGTGACAGCAGTCTGTCGCTGAAGCTGCTCCTCTGTCTGGAGATGATCCGGTTCAGTGGATGCAGTGGATTCTCCATGATTAACAGGAGCCAGCTCATTGCCCGTCGCACTGCTACAGACGTTAAACTGTCCAGCTTTATTCCTACGATAGAGCCTGCCTTCCTAACAAGTTTGTCCAGGTGTGAGGCGTCCTTCATCTTTATGCTGCCTCCCCAGCACACCACCGCGTAGAAGAGGGCACTCTTCTGGTAGAACATCTGCAGCATCTTATTGTAGATATTGAAGGACGCCAACCTTCTAATGAAGTATAGTCGACTCTGACCTTTCTTACACAGAGCATCAGTATTGGCAGTCCAGTCCAATTTGTCATCCAGCTGCACTCCCAGGTATTTATAGGTCTGAACCCTCTGCACAGTCACCTCTGATGATCACGGGGTCCATGAGGGGCCTGGGCCTCCTAAAATCCACCACCAGCTCTTTGGTCTTGCTGGTGTTCAGGTGTAAGTGGTTTGAGTCCACCATTTAACAAAGTCCTTGATTAGGTTCTTATACTCCTCCTCCTGCCCACTCCTGATGCAGCCCACCATAGCAGTGTCATCAGCGAACATTTACACGTGGCAGGACTCAGAGTTGTATTGGAAGTCTGATGTATGTTGACTGAACAGGACAAGAGAAAGTACAGTCCCCTGCGGCGCTCCTGTGCTGCTGACCACAATGTCGGACCTGCAGTTCCCAAGACGCACATACTGAGGTCTGTCTGTAAGATAGTCCATGATCCATGCCACAAGGTGTGAATCTACTCCCATCTCAGTCAGCTTGTCCCTAAGGAGCAGAGTTTGGATGGTGTTGAAGGCAATAGAGAAGTCCAGGAACATAATTCTTACAGCACCACTGCCTCTGTCCAAGTGGGAGAGGGATCAGTGTAGCATGTAGATGATGGCATCCTCTGCTCCCACCTTCTCCTGGTATGCGAACTGCAGAGGGTCGAGGGCGTGGCGGACCTGTGGTCTCAAGTGGTGAAGCAGCAGCCGCTCCATGGTCTTCATCACATGTGACATCAGAGCAACAGGCTGGAAGTCATTCAGCTCACTAGGACGTTGGCAACTTATTTCAATTTTCGGTTCAAACTGCTTCTATTTTGCGTGTGCAGACGGTAGATGGCAGTGCATGCCTAGTCTGGAACATTTTACATTTGAATGTTTCTTCTCAGTTGCTATCGCCTTATCATGTTTTCTGTTTTTGGTCTTCTCACAGTGATAACAGCAGAGTATGAACATAAATGTGTGCCATGAAGAAAGTTATTCTGGTATTTTTTTAATGGTGTCCTTTTAAACGTGGCCTGTGTGAAAGGGGATCAAACAGCAGAGCCATAGGAATGTTTTGCTGTGGACTTATATTTTCTGTTTTAGAATTAGGACATATCGGACTGAAAATGCATGTGTCCTGGTATACAATATATACTGCGGTACAAGAAATATTACAACGTCCATCCATCCATTATCCAACCCACTATATCCTAACTACAGGGTCACTGGGGTCTGCCAGAGCCAATCCCAGCTAACACAGGGCGCAAGGCAGGAAACATACCCCGGGCAGGGCGCCAGCCAATATTACAACGTTTCACACCTAAAGATGCTTTTCTTATTGTGACATTTTGTTATTTACTTGTTTTTGTGTCACATAACATTTGCTGTTGCAAAAACTTCAATGCTTTTGGCTCGTTTCCAGAGGTAAACATATCATCATTAAGGAGGCCACAACACAAAAGGGAGAAGTAACCTAAAAAGTTTATTGGTCACAATACGTTAACCACATGGATTTTCTGGAAAAGATTTTTACAGAATGTACAGTACCACTTTGACACCTATAGATGTGTAGCAAGGAGTGGTGGTAATTTGTAGGATATCTACTTTGGTCTTCAAGTTCTTCTGTATTACTCCTAAGACCATATTGTGGTGCACATTCATTTCATTTCTTGGTAATTTGCCAGTCTTAATCTAGAGTAGTCATTTCAGACTGATACTTAATTATATGAAGGTAACTGATTTTCATTCAGAAGTTTGATTTCCTGGCATAAGTTTTTCATTTTGCTAGGACTTGCATGGCATGATTTACAATGCTTCATTTTACATCATTCTATTCAGTTGTCCTAATGTCACTTAAACTTCTATAGCCTGTACACATCTAATAGTTACAATGATAAAGGCCAGCATACGCTATTCATTTTGACACGGTTGTCTGAAAGGTCAGGGAAAGGAGAGGAAAAGAAAAACTTCAGATGGCAAGGATGCTGGCTAATAAAAACCCGTAAGGGTTCCAAGGCCAAAGGCTTGCCAACCCACACCTGGGCATTCTACAATACATAAATGTCATGAAGTTGTTGGTGATGCTTAACAACTCACTGTAGGTAGTTACAACGGTTATGCACATTGACTGTGCTTTGCTTTTGGAATGTGAATATCGGGGTGATATCTGAGGGGCTGAAGCCCAACATTTTCTCTACCAATCAGGTTTTATTCCAATTTCTCCATATAAAGTTTGTTTCATGGATTTCAATACAGAAATGAACCTCACTCTTTCCGAGTTCTCTGCTGACAACAAAGCATTCTGGTTGAAATTCTCACGTGTTGCACCAGACCTTTGCTTTTCTCCCTCTTGGAATACTCTGAACTTTTAGGCCTCAAAGTGAAACACTTTCCACATTCATCACTGTAAGATTTTACACCAGTATGAACTCTCTGGTGATATCCAAGCAATGAAATCCACATGAATGTCCTTCCACATCCATTCCACTGGTGTGATTTTTCACTGATGAGAGTTATCTGCATCAATTCACCTGATTGTCTTCCCGTGTTTGTGATATTTGTAATGAACACTCGTGTGATATGTAAGGACTGTATCCAGTTTGAAACTATTTCCACAATGGCTACATTACAGTTTTTATATGAATTTCCCAGTCGTGTTTATGGTATGGTTTGAAACTATTTCCATCTGAGCTACACTGGTAAGGTATTTCCTTAGTGTACATTTCTTGGGAATGTGCAAGGTCTATACTTGGTACCAAACTTCCCACACCTATTACATTGGTAAGGCTCATCTTTAGGATACACTTTCAAGTGCCTTTTTGCATTTTCCATATTAATTATATGTATGTTTTTCAAGGGTTCAATCCTATGCGAAACTCTTTCCACATTCATTACAGTGCTACTCTTACCCCACGGATGAGCTCTCTGGTGACGTCTAAAGTCTAAATAGTGTGGAAAATTCTTTCCTCATTTGTTATTTAAATCCAGAATCGATTTTCATATGCCATCAACTGTTTTGCTCACTCGTCTCAGGTGATGTATTTTTTCCTAAGTGAAATGCCTGATGTCGTCTAAGTTGAGAATCCCGTGAGAAACTCCTTCCACATTCATAACATTGGTAAGGTTTTTTTCCAGTGTGTGCGCTTTGGTGACGTCTAAGACCTGAAATGAATCGGAAACTCTTTTCACATTCAGTGCACTGGTGTGGCTTTTCCCCGTTGTGAATTTTCATGTGATTTTTATATGCATTATGATGTCTGAAACTATTTCCACATTCACTACATTGGTAAGGTTTCCCCTGTGTGTGGATCTTCTGGTGACGTGCAAGGTCTGTACTCAGTAGAAACCCCGTTCCACATTCATTACACCGGAAAGGTTTCTCTACAGGATGCATTTTCATATGACGTTTAAGTTCTAAAGCCAGTCTGAAGCTTTTTCCACATTCATCACACACGTAAGGTCTTTCCTTTGAGTGAAGTGCTTGGTGTCGTCTAAGGGCTCCACCCTGTGTGAATCGCTTTCCACATTCACTGCATTGATAAGGTCTTTCTCCAGTGTGAACTCTCTGGTGACGAATAAAGTCTGAATTGTAGCGGAAACTCCTTCCACATTCAGTACATTGGTGTGGCTTTTTTCCGGTGTTAATTTTCATGTGATATTTAAAGACTATCTGATATCCAAAGCTCTGTCCCCATCCACTACCTTCATAAGGTTTTTTCACAGTGTGCATTTCTTGGTGACGTGTAAAGTCTGAACTCGGCACAACACGGTTTCCCAATTTGCTATTTTGTGAAGGATTTTCCTCAGTGTGTAGTTCCTGGTGATGTGAAAGGTCCGCACGAAGTACACAACTCTTTTCACCTCCGTTACTTTGGTAGGTCTTATCTCCAGGATGAATTTTCACATGACGTGTAAGTTCTAAAGCCAATCTGAAACTTTGCCCACATTCACCACACATGTAAGATCTTTCTTCTGAGTGAAGTGCCTGGTGTCGTTTAAGAGTCGAACCCTGTGTGAAACTCTTTCCACACTGATTACATTGGTGGGGCTTCTCTCCTGTGTGAACTATCTGGTGGCGTCTAAGGTCTGAATTGTAGAGGAAACCTCTTCCACATTCCGTACATCGGTGCAGCTTTTCTCCGGTATGGATTTTCATGTGATTCTTGTATATGTTATGATTTCTGAAACCCTTTCCACATTCACTACATTGGTGAGGTTTCTCCCCAGTGTGAATGGTCTGGTGACGTCTAAGGTCTGAAATGGAGAGGAAACTCCTTCCACATTCAGCACACTGGAGCAGCATTTCTCCAGTGTGGATCTTCATGTGATTTGTATAAATATTAGGAAGTCTGAAACTCTTTCCACATTCACTACACTGATAAGGCTTCTCCTTTGTGTGAACTGTCTGGTGGCGTTCAAGGTCTGAATTGTAGAGGAAAGTCATTCCACATTTGGTACACTGCAGCAGCCTTTCTCCAGTGTGTATTTTCAGGTGACACTTAAAGACTTTATGATTTATGAAACTCTTTCCACATTTGTCACACTGGTAGGAAGTCTCACTTGTGTGAATATTCACGTGATGTTCAGTGACTGAAGTACTTTTTGAATTCTTTCCATATGCAGAGGTTTGTTCTGGTTTCTCTTCTTTATGAGTTTTCTGGGGTATTTCATGATGATGTAAATTATTGAATATCGTTGACATTTCACCAGAACTGTGAAGCTCATTGTCCCCAGGTTGATGTCGTAGCTGCTTAATATGTGTGTGTTCAAATCCACAACCACTAGGCTTCAGACTGGAAGTTGGACTTCTCAACCCCGACTCTCTTGGATTGCTCTCCTGAATGGTAGAAGTGGGCTCTGCATTATCAGATGAGGAATTTAGGGCTACACTGTCTGTAATAGTGGAGGAGTCTTCCTCTTTAATATTGGGTGTCGTCTCCTTTTTAATGCTGATGGATTCCTGTTCCATTTTTATTTCTGAAAACCCAAAATAAAACGCCTGAGTGTCTTTTTGCTGAACATAAACTTTGTCTGGGATCCGTGGTTCAGTTTTCAAACAGCAAGCACCCTCGACTCTTTGAGCAGACTCAGCCTCCAGCCTGAGGTCTGAATGAGACTTTCCTTCTGTGCCTTGGGAAGTCTCCTCTGGATCATCTGAGTGAGGAAAAAGAAAAGAAAAATACAACAAATAATGACTTTTCAAATGAAATTGTATTGTCTATACTAAAAATGTGCCTGTATGCACACCATGGGATTATCAACCAGGCTGCTTTGCCAGCCTTATTTTAGGTAGCGCATTAAGACTAAGAAATCAATAAGGGGATCCACTGAGATGCAAGAGTTTGAATTTCAAATTTTCGTTTCTGTGAGGTTACACTTAATACTCTGTGAGGGGCACCATGTGAAGATGGGCAACCCAGGCAGAGCTCTATTGAGAACCTTGCCCACCCAGGACACACGCAGCATGGAAGTTCAGGGAGACAGTTTGCACAGGACATTGACTCCCCCAGAACACTAGATGGCAGCCCCCATGGGTTGCAGCATTGCCATGGATTCCAACAGGGCATCTTGGGAAGTGGAGTTTGTGAGCTCAGCACTGTTGGATTCTGTGGGTGCTGCCATGAGGTGCTAGGAAGATTGGCAGACCCTATTGTGTTGAGCTCCAACTCCACCCAGAAATGCTTCTGAGCCACAGCTATGGGACATCGGAAGTGCAATATAAAAGGAGCAGCCCGGCTTCAGTCTGGGAGCCGTAGTCAGGAGGAGGAGGAGGATGAAGCTGGTTTAATGTGGAGCAGAGGGGACTGAGAAAGAGAAAAAGTATTACAGTGATAGTGTGGTTATGCTGAGTTTCACACCAAATACCGTTTTTACTCGTGTACCACACGCCCTCGTGTAAGACGCGCACCCTAATTTTTACAAAGAAAATCACGAAAATCGTTTTGCCCCGTGTACGACGCACGTTGTTATTGTATAGGAAGCATTTAGGGCACGTTTTCCACAAAATGCCCGTCTGTTTATGTTGCATGACGAAAGTTTTTCTTTCTTCCGTCGCCAATCTCGAACACATGACTCTGGAACACCATACTTGCAACCTGCTGCCCGATTTCCTATCTTCTCTGCTTTCAAAATCACTTTTAGTTTCTCTCCCACCGTGAAGGAGTGTAAATGCTTGCTACTATCCATGCTGAATAACGACGCCAAACTGATTCAAAAACGAGAGAGAGAGAGCACGAGCGAGCAAGCCCAAGCATTTCCTCGTGTATGACGCGCACCTGATTTTCTAATGCTAATTTTCGGGAAAAAATGTGCGTGTGGTACACGCGTAAATACGGTAAAGCCCTGTGTTTAGTGCAACTTGTGTCCAAGCCTGTGTACGCTGTGAGTTTGGGGAGCTGCAGCACCCCCTGGTGGCGACATACTCTTCTTTGAGTTACAAGGCATTATGTCAGGTATCACATGCTCATGAGATCCCAAACATGTGCATTTTTGCTAAAATACACTTAAATAAACCAAATTATATGGAGATCACAAGTCCCTGAAATAATAGGCTGCCATTGGGCACAATGCAGAACAAACAGTAAACAACATCAAAACGTCCATGGGGGAAAAAAATCTCAATTTACTCGTGTCAGAGAGTTGGAAATTCAGTCATAGTCTCACCATTTTTCAAACAGGTTTATTTTTGCTAAACAATTATTTAAAAAAAAATGCTGGGAAAATCCTTTTGTGAATGGCATCATGGAGGTACACTTAGACAGGGTTGAGATTTTGAACTGAAGACTCTCCTCTTCTCTTAATATTGGTCTTTAAGCCAAATCGGCATAACTCTGAGTTCTTTACAGTCAGTTTGTGAGACGGCACCATTGAATTAACCTTCTTCTTGGTGGAGCTCTTTGGATTTGAACAAATATGACAAATATTTTCTATTTGATCATAATTTCGCTCATTTTTGTTTTAAATTCCAATTTTTCTCCTCTCTCAGACCACACTCTGCCATTTTGATGTGTCATGAAGCGCCATGGTAGCCAAAAAAAACAAGCTTTTAGTTGTTTTTCAAGTTATGAGGCACAAAGATTTATTGAAATAGGAAATGGAAGATGAAGCACAGTCAGAAACCAAGCAAGCGTTTGTAACCAAGAAACACTCCAATCAGAAACCAAAAGTCATATTCGACTAGAGATGAAAAATAAAGTAAAATGCACACTGAAATTGATTCAATTCAATCTCGAATGAGCCAGGAGGGCACGGTGCTGACCTTGTATATCGTCGCGCAAGACCACGCCTACCTGATCGGTAACCATGGTAACAAAAATCAGAAGAACCCAACTTGGCGGCTCCCTACATAAAAGAAAAATGTTGTATCAAAAAAGACACAATAAAATATCCAAAAGACCAATTTGAAAGAATTTCTTAGAGGGCATAACCATAATCAGCAGAAGTCAAAAAAAAGAAGTTTCCAAAAACCAAGAAAAATTACTGGGAATAATTAACATACCACAACATAACAGACTTGGCAGGACTACTGACCAATGAATGCAGGGGACTGGGAGCCTTCAATTTAAAAGTTCATTATTGTGCGAGTGCACTCTGCTGCCATTAACAAGAGGACTTTTCGAGAAGTGTTTTATTTAATAGTGTTTTAGCAAAAACACGTGTGTTCAGGGTGTTGTGAGCATATTACTGAATATCTGACAGATGGACTGTGCGACACAAGTAAATTGAGATTTACTTTTATAGATATTTTGATATTGTTTACTGTTTACTTAGCATTGATAATAATTTAGCATTGATAATAATTTGGCGGAATGCTGGCTCAGTAGCTAAGGATCTGCACTGGCATCTGGAAGGTTGTCAGTTCAAATCTCGTTACTACCAGAAGGGATGCTACCCTGTTGGGCCCTTGAGCAAAGCCCTTAACCTGAAAAGTGCTCCAGGGCTGCTAACACTGCATTCTGATCCCCAACTGTCATGCGAACAGACAATATAGCCTCAGGGTTTATTAAAGTATTTTAAAATAATAAAATCAGTACTAAAAGCTTGAATTTTAGTACTGGTAAAAAAATAACTCCAAACATGGATAGTGTCACCCTCCGTGCCTGCCAGCTGCTTCATTCCCCCCATCCTGCACACACGTTTGCCTCCCTGCCAACCTGCATGCTGGACTTCATTACGAGGAGAGTGGGGTGGCGTGAGGGTGGGATATGATCATGATAATAAATGACATGTGTACAAGGTGCTTGTGCAGAACTTTAATGCTAATAAAAATTGGGGTATTCAGTACCAGTACACCATATAACACTGGTATCAGTTGAAGCCTATTATGGCAGGGAATTGTGATTTTCATTCTCCATAACACCACGAGAATTTTTTCCCCCTCAAACATCGCTATAAAAGCAGTGGGGTAATTAATATTAAATATTATTATTTTTGGGTAGAGTACTGCTTTAAACTATTTGTTAAATGGAAGAAATGAAAACTGACAGAACGCAGCAGTACCCTACACTCCCCCTTTCCATACAAAGGTGGGTATAACTGTGTATCATCTGCATTCTTTTATTTCGTTACTTACTCACATACGTTAAAAAAAGGTCTGAAGTAATTGAATCCATTTTGGAGACAATAACCAATGAAAAATCTAGGTGCGTGGTTAGGAAGGGAATGGCTTCAGTCTTCAGCAGTTTTGGCCATGGGCTTTAGCTGCAGGAAGGTTGGGGTCCAACTTTTCACATTTGAGAAAAATATGAAGTGAACGATTTAAACACGCCCCAAAGCGGGAGCTAAGCTTTCCACTTCTCGCCAAGTACAGGGTGAAGTACTTACCGATGGTTACTTCTTTATCTGCAAGAACCTGAGGAAATTTTGAGGTTCTTCTACCCTCAAATCCTGTGTGACTCCTCCGATGAATTTTAAGCTGTGATGGCCACATGAAAAACAGTCCACATTCTGCACACTGGAACGTTTTTTTGCCAGTGTGAATTCCCTGATGCAATTTAAAGTTTGCCTTCCTGATGAAGGTTTTTCCACACTCTTTACACTGATACGGTTTTTCTCCCGTGTGACGTCTGTGATGGATGCGGAGGTACTTTGCCCACCTGAACGTCTTCCCACATTCGGTACACTGGAACGGTTTTTCTCCCGTGTGAACTCTTTTGTGTGCTTTCAGGTTTGTGGCCCTGCTGAATGTCTTCCCACACTCCATACATTGGTGTTTGTTTTCTCCTGTGTGAATTCTTTGGTGGTATTTCAACCTTGAAGCCAAGGTGAATGTCTTACCACACTCGGTATATGTGTATGGCTTTTCACCCATGTGAACTCTTTGGTGGTATTTCAGGCTTGAGGCCATAGTGAATGCCTTCCCACATTCAGTACACTGATGGGGTTTTTGTTTGATTTTTAGGTGCCGTCTTTCACTGGGCATTTGTGAATGTTCTACAGCGGTGTGCTGATCCTCACCAACCTGTACCTCACTTGCTTTCACTTCTAATTCAATTCCTACCTTCTCCTCATTAACAGGCCCAGACACACACATTTGCTGCGATGATGACAGGCTACCTTCTAAAGTCCACCCCAGATGGTTCTCCTTAACTTTTAGGTCAGTTATCAGGTCTTCATCAGCAAACTCCTCATGTCTAGAAGCTGACGAAATTTCCATTTGCTTGACACAAACCTCTGAAACCCTAGCAATGTCCACTGGAGTGTCTTCTTCCTTAACGTTCCTATAAATCTGCTCAGTGGCCCCCTCTTCATTTTTCAAAACCCCAGGGCCTGCACCTCTGTCTATATTCCAACTGTACTGGGCCAAAGTGTCAAGTCCAGAGAGGGCCATCACCTCTAAACCTCCAGGAGGTCCTGTGTGAGAAGAGCAAAACTTAGAATTCTGACTTAAATATACACGATAAAGGCACTTGTTCCATCTGCAGAAGATAAAGTACGCTCATACCTCAGTGAACAAAGTAGGTGCATTCCAAAATGTTAGCTTGTAATAAGAAACTGCATTTTCGGATGTAGATATTCCATTGGAAGAATGAGGATATATATTATAAAGACCCCCCAGCAGAGAGTGATGGTGTTGGGTATTCCACAAACATGCGGAAACCTCCATCTACTTTCTTTACCACCCTCTAATAATTCTGCCAACTTCCTAATCTTCCACAGATCTTGCCAAGCAGCTCCATCTTCCCTCATCTGCTTTATGTACTGCTGAAATTGCCATCTACTTCCTTTACCACCCTCCAACAATATTGTTGCCTCACTGATCTTCCATGACTCCTTCATTGGAGTCCACCTGAGGAAAACTGGAATGATTGGACATTGCTTAGAAAGGCTCATGTGTAACTGTGTATATAAGGTCCCACAATTCACATCACATGTCAGAACAAAAACCAAGCCATGAAGTCCAAAGAATCTTCTGTATACTACCATGATCAAATTATGGTGAGGCACAGATCAGGGCATGGGGATCAAACCATTTCTAAAGCTTTGAGTGTTCCCAAGAGTGCAGTGGCCTCAATACTTGTGAAATTCAAGAAGTTCAGAACAACCAGGACTTTTGATTGAGTGACCGGACAAAAATGGCCTTGATAAGGGATGTGATCAAGAACCTGGTAGTCACTCTAGCTTCAGAAGTCCTCCGCTGAGATTGGAGAACCTGTCAGAAAGACAACCATCTCAGCAGCACTCAATCACTCAGGCATTTATGGTAAAAGGCTTATTATAGTTTATAGGACTATGAGAACAAGATGAAAATGATTCCCTGGTCTGATGAGACAAAAATTCAGCTCTCTGGAAAGACTTCCAAGCATAGTTTGAAGACCACACAATGCTCATCACCTAGCTAAAACAATCCCTACAGTGAAGCATGGTGGTGGCAGCATCATGCTATGCAGGTGCAGTGAAAGGGACACTGGGTCCTGGAAGAAAACCTGTTCCACAGTGCATGTCCCCTCAGACTGGGGCAATGGTTCACCTTCCACCACAACAATGACAAAAACTATACAACCAAGACAGGACTGGTGTGGCTTCAGGAGGAGTCCCAGAGTGTCTTTTAGTAGCCCAGACATAAACCCCATAGAAAATGAGTGGAGAGACCAGAAAATGGCAGTTTTATGGCACTTCTCATCCTATTTAACTGTGCTTGAGAAGATCTGCCATGAAAAATGGGATAAACTGCCCAAATTCAGAGGCTTGCCCAAGAATAAATGAAGCTGGAATTACTACCAAGAGGAAGACTATCACCTGTATTTCCTATTTTGTTACTTACTCACCTGAAATGAAAACAGGTCTGATGCAATAGGAACAATTTTGGGGACAATAACCAATGACAATCTAGCGTACAAGGGTGGAGTGGGAATGGCTTTGATTTCTGGTGGTTTTTGGTGTCATATGTCACAAATGACAGCAGGTTTGAATCCAACCTCAAATACATTGGGAACAATTTAAAATATTATACAATGGATCCTACCATGGGCGCTAACCTTTCTATTGTCAACTCATAAAATCCTCTCCCATGTTTCGCTTTCCCACCAAGCATTGTTTATCGCTGTGGGCAAAGCCCGGGTGGGGTCGGAACTGTATTATTAAAAAGTGTTGGGCTGAAGTACTTACCAATTGTTACTTCTTTATCTGCAAGAACTTGAGGATGTTCTGAGGGTCTTCTATCTTCAAATCCTGTGTGAATCCCCTGATGAATTTTAAGCTGCGACCACCACATGAAAAAAGCTCCACATTCTGAACACTTGAACGTTTTTTTCCCGCTGTGAATTCCTTGGCGCAGTTTAAAGTTTGCTGTGTGAACTCTTTGGTGGTATTTCAGGCTTGAGGTCATGTTGAACACTTTTCCACATTCAGTACACGGATGGGATTTTTTTCCTTTGCAACTTAGTAGGTGTTGCCTTTCACTGAAGATCTTCAAATTTCTATCAAAGGTGTGCAGATTCTTTACAGCCTGCTCCTCACTCACTTTCTCTTCTAACTCAATTCCTAACTTCTTCTCATTCACAGGCTCATCTGGAGACCCACACACTTGTAGAGATGATGACAGATTGCCCTCCAAAGTCCTCCCCATGTGGCTGTCCTTAACTGTGAGGTCAGTTATTAGATCTTCACCTACATGCTCCTCATTTTTAGTTGCTGACAAAAATTCCATTCCTGTGACCATCATCTTAAATATGAGCTGTTCCTCCTCATTTCTAATATCAACAGACTGCTGCTTCACACAATCATCTGAAACCCCATCAATGTCCACTGAAGTATCTTCTTCCTTAAGGTCTCCATATATCTGCTTAGTGACCCTCTCTTCAATTTTCAAAACCGCAGGGCCTGCACCTCTGGCTACATTATGACTGCACAAATCCAAGGTGTCGAGTCCAGAGTAGGCTATCAGGTTTGTACTATCAGGAGGGCCTGTGTGAGAACATAAAATAGCAAAAACAAACTTTAAAGACCACATGATAAAGTACAGTAATATCACAAGTAACAAAGCGGGTGGAATCCAGGATGTTACATGGTAATAAAAAACTTCATTATAGAATAAAAAGAAGAAGAAGGATAATAACATCTCCCACAAGGATTGTGGTGGTGTTATTTTTTTTGCAACTGTACTAAAACTACCATCTACCTCCTTTCCTACCCTCCAATAATACTGCTGCCTTCCTAATCTTCCACAGCTCCTTCCATGTGGCTCCACGCATTCTCATCTGCCTCTTCTACAGCCTGCGCATTCACTCTGCACACACACCCATGCAAATGGATTTTCTTCCTGCGGAGAAGTGCTAGTAATGATTAACCACTTGTTATTTGGGCGATTACCAAACCCATGAATTCTAATCTGTTAATAACTTTTTAACGCAAGGTTGCTTTTCATTTGATACTTGCTCACAAAGTATCCAACAGCTTGTCTTTAATTGTGTTTTATTTTTGTGAAAATAAAAAGTAAACTAAACATATTTAAAGTGTATTACATTGTCCCAAATACAATTAGATAACAAAAATGACATACAATTCAACCGCCATTTCTGGCTGACTAGCTTATTTTTAAAATAAAAGTGAAATAGTGACAGATTATTACTAAGTAACAATTTGGAGAATTTTGGGTAGCAATCTCCATGCACATTTCCTTGGCATGAATTTCAAAAAACATTAAGCACAGCATGAGATGTGGTTATGAATTTTCATTACAGTAATCCCTCGCTATATCGCGCTTCAACTTTCGCGGCTTCATTCTATCGCGGATTTTATATGTAAGCATATCTAAATATATAACGCGGATTTTTCGCTGCTTCGCGGGTTTCTGCAGACAATGGATCTTTTTACTTCTGGCACATGCTTCCTCAGTTGGTTTGTCCAGTTGATTTCATACAAGGGACGCTATTGGCGGATGGCTGAGAAGCAACCCAATCAGAGCACACAGTTAAGTTCCTGTAAGCTGATTGGCTCAGCGACGGAGCGCCGAATTAGATTCCACTGCGTTAACCAGGAAGTCTCGTCTCGCTCATTCAGCATCAACGTGTTTCGCTGTGTAAAGAGTTAGCTTTTCTGCTCTTTTGTGTTTATCTTTGTGCGTAGTCAAGCCCTTCATTACGTCTCCAAAACGATCTGCTCCTGCTACTGCTTCAGGGGCCGTGCCCAAGCGCCAATGGAAGATGCTAACGATTGCCGAAAAGGTAAAAGTTTTGGATATGTTGAAGGAAGGGAACAGCTACACCGCTGTAGGACACCATTACGGCATCAATGAGTCCACAATTCTTTTTATTTAAAAAGGAGGAAAAGAATATAAGATCTACGGCCGCACTGTCCTTTAACCAGGGTGCAAAACGAGTTGTAAGTGGACGTCATAAGGCAGTAGTCCGGATGGAATCTGCTTTAGGGATTTGGATTGAAGAAGAACAACGACGGTGCTACACAGTCGCCTGAAGAGGCTCCTTTAGAAGAGCTGTAACGCCCTCTTTTGTTGTGCACTAAAATTAAACTCATCGTTATCGGACAAGTCGTCGTGTCGTTGGTGAGTAACCCTAATTAATTTTCTACGTACAGTACTTAGTACATGTACATACGTTTAGTGTCACTGTACACACATTTTACTGTATACAATTTTTCTTGCATTGTACGTATTTATTGCTGGTGGCCTGTCAATCGTAATGGCTGTAACATATGTGATATCGGAGACACTCGATATCTTTAAAATAATATTTAGGTTTACTGTATATAAACAGTGTGTTTACATACAGAATTTCAATGAATCTTACCTAATATCTAAGAGAATACAAAGGGTTTATGCTGTATAACTGTGCAGGAAATGTTTATAGAGTGTGGGAGAGTTTATAAGGGCTTAAAATATATAAAAATGACCATATGAACATATGGTTTTTACTTCACAGATTTTCACCTTTCGCAGGGGGGGGGGATCAGGAACTCAATCCCCACGATAAAGGAGGGATTACTGTATTTGTATCATTTGGCAGTAGCAGCAGAAATTTTTGCAGCCGTTGTCCGCTACTAAATTACCTGCATATGAGAAACGCGGACCTTCATTGGTAGTCTACCCAGCATGAGTAAAATAAGGAATATAATTTGTGTTAAGCACTTACAGGTGGTTTTCTGCTTACCAGTAATATCTCAGAATTAAAGTTTGAGGGCAGCTTCACCTCAGCTCTATGAACTATAGGAATCATCTGATCAAGCTGTGATAACCATTAAAAAAAAAAGAACTCACCACATGAATCCTGAGGCAGCGTTCTTCTCAGGTGAATTCTCTGATGAATCTTAAGCTGGGTCGCCCTACTGTACGTCTTCCCGCATTCTGAACACAGATGTGGTTTTACTCCTGTGTGAGTCCTTTGGTGCGCTTTAAGGTTTGAATTCCTACTGAAAGCCTTCCCACACTCGGTACACTGGAATGGTTTTTCTCCTGTGTGAATTCTTTGGTGCTCTTTAAGGCTCCATGCCACAGTGAATGTCTTTCCACATTCAGCACACTGATTGGATTTTTTTCCTGTGGGACTCCTCTCTTGGATCTGAAGGTCCTGTGTTTTCCTGAAAGTCTTCGGACTTTCTTCTGAGGTATGCAGATCCTTTAATATCTGTTTCAGCTCTCCCTCATGTACTCTTGGTTTTAATTCAGTTCCCAGTGCCTCCTTAATTGAAGGCTCACCTGCAGACCCACAATCTAGCAGAGGTGACAAGTGTGTGACTTCCAAAGTCCACGGCGAATTGCTCTCCTTAACATTCCTGTCATTTATTAGAACTTCATCTGGACTGTCTGTATTTTTTATAGCAGATGAAAGTTCAGTTTCTGTGACCTTCTCTTTAATGAAGAGCTCCTCTTCTTTCTTAATATAACTAGATTTCCGCCACACACTATCACCTGAAACAACAGCAATGACCATTTCAGTGTTTTCATTCTTAAAGTCTTTATAGATATGTTCATTAACTCCCCCTTCTGTTTTCCAAACTCCTGGGCCTACACCTCTGTCTCCATTCTCACTGCACAGCTCCAGTGTGTTTAGTCCAGAGTGGCCCACTGCCTGTGTACCTTCAGAAGGGCCTGTGTGGGAAGATAAATAGGAAAACTTAGAATGTCTGACTACAAGAGAGAAGAAAGTGGGGTCCCTTAGTTCTACAGTCAGGAGGTACCAACAAGGAAAAAGGATGAAGGGCCTAAAAATAGAATAAGTGCTTCATACTGCAGGACACTGGAGCAAGAATTGAGAGGAGAATATTTCTTCAATCATCTCACCATAAATGATCAGACTACAGAGGTCTATTCTAGGCATTGCATCGACGGTAACTTTGTCCACACATTGAAATGTGAACGACTCGGTTCCATCTGATGGGGAAAAAACAACTGTTGCCTATTTGAGATAAACCACCATGGAGAGTGGACAATAAAAGGAGACTAAATGCAGTCGGCCCTCTGTGCCTCACTGCAGATGTTCCTGTCTCTCTCTATTATAAAAAAAAAAAAAAAAATCCTGGAAAGCAAAAGCAAGGCGACGATATGTGATCTTCTCGCAAGTTCTCGGAAGACATTTAAAAGACCCGCGAGACAAAAGAGACTGGCCACGGAGCGTCTCGCGGGGACCGTAAACATGAGACTTGGTGCCAAGAGAATGTCCCAGGGTCGTCTCGCGGGGAAGTAGCACATGAGATTCTTGCAAGACACGCCTACTTACAAAAGATATCATATAAGAGCACACCCATCAAAAAACACTTGGACGTATAAAAGCACATAGTGCACAAAGATCCTGTGCTCTCAGCACATATAAAGCGTATAAGGACAATACGGAGAACAGAGACCCAAATAGATAAGGCAGATAAGAGATTATGAAAGCAGTGGAATTCGAAAGGCTCAAACAAACGATGGCGCGATACACATGCAGAGAAAGGTACAGAATATGAAAGCAGTAAAATTCGAAAGTATTGTAGCGACCAGACAGGTTGAGGCCTTTTTAGTTTTAAGTGACTGTTCGGTCAAATTCAGGAAGGGCGGAGTACAGCACGGAAGGCTGATAGCGGGGTATTGATTGATGTAGTAAAGGGGGGGGCGAGACCCGGGGGAGGAGGGATTAGAGAGGGTGCTAGAAAGTTGTGTTTGGGGTTACGAAGTTGGCGATTGTTCAAGTAAAACTTTTGTGGCACTTTATCACGTCAGTCGCTACAGTATCAAAAAAAAAGATAGAAAAGATTGCATTACCACAAACAAAAGGTGATTAATCATCAGGACCAGGTGTAATTGAAAAAAGAGCAGGACAAATCGAGGTCAGAAATAAAAGGCAAAGAGTAGACAACAAAGTCTTTTCGCATTCACATCATTCAATGCACAAAATGTGGATTTACACAATAATGGACCATACGCTATGAGAATCTGCGATCACGGAACAGTTAAAGCAACGACAAGTTGAATTTCAAAGAATACACAATTCGGTCAGGTGTATATTGATGATCACGGAGAAGCGATGCAAATTTTAACAGGCAAAAAGAAAGGTAATGTATATATTCCGGGAATAATAATACACACCAAAGGAGATCGTGATATGCCATTCGTATTAAAATGTTTACACTTTACCGTGAAAATAGCTTTTGCTATGACAATCAATAAATCACAGGGACAAACATTAGAAAAGTCAGATTATTTATTAGAGAAATAGAAACAATAGTCACTCACGGGCAGTTATACTTTGCGTTGTCACAAATTGTCTCCAAAAAATATTGTTTTTAATGAAGCTTTAAAGTAAAAATGCAAATAATGAAACTGAAACAATTCAAAAGAAAAAAAAATATTTAAAATTGTATATCCGATTAACCAAACACAGGGGTTGGCGAGCGAAGCGAGCAGGGGGCGAAGCCCCCTAGTCCCTATATACAATAAAATGGCATAATATTTGCATATAACCTGTGCACATCTCCCTGTATACTTCTCTAGATTACTTATAATGCCTAGTAACAATGTACATTCTATGTAAAGAGTTCTTACGTTGTACTGCAATGCTACCCAAACTCGATCCTGGTGGGACCCCCCCTGTGGCTGCAGGTTTTTGTTCCAACCAACTTCTGTTTGTCATTGGACTCTTAGTCTAATTAAGCGAGTCATTATTTCCCAGTTTCTGTGTTTTAGAGTCAATGTAGAAATTACAAACTAAGTTTGGTAGATTATTATTAAAATCTTCGCTTGTCAACCCATGGGCCGATGCCACGTGCAAGCCTCTTTGCGGTTCTGCTGCTTGTGTATGGGGATGCATTTGTACAATTTAAACAGATTGCTGTTTTCATGGGAATTGTTACATATGCAAAATAGAACTAACTATTTTACATTACAGCGAGTAATTAACCATATTAAAAAAGAGTAGAACGTAATAATTTGAAAGTAAATTATGTTTCATGTTGCGTTAGATTTATTTGTTGCATAATTCGATTTTGTTCTGTTTGGCTTTGAAATTAACACGCAAATACTTTTTAAACTTACATTTTTACTGTAGAACTTCAGTAAAAACAATTTTTTGAATTACATTTTCGTCAATATCACACTGAATTTTGATTGTGTTTGGACTTTCATCGTGACAATGCAACGTATAACTGCCCGTGAGTGAATTTTGTTTCTCTCTCTATTAAATAAAATGACTTTTTCGAATGTTTGGCTCCGAGATTTGTTAATTGTCTCTGCAAAAGATATTCTAACAAGAAACTGCTAATGTTTTAATACGAATGGCATATCAAGATCTCCTTTGTTTTTTAAATGTTATCCGCAGAAGATGTCCTACATTATCTTTCTTGGATACGTCCTTCTTTCAACAGTAATTCGTACGGTGGAAGACCAGATGGTGTTAATGGTTGCAGATATTCTTCATGATATTGTAAGTTGAAGTTTTTATCTTCCACACCATCACCACCAACTGTTTCAGCAGAGTCTATTGATATGCATTTCACCGATTTGCTGTGTAACCGATCAACATTTTCGGTGTTAATTCGTTTGACTTCACCATTTCTCGTGTTAGGACTGCCCATGTACTCATTTTTTTCTGTTGATAACCCTTCTGGATGAAATTCTTCAAAAAGATTTGGACATAATACGTCTTCTTTAATTGGAAACTTAAAGTGAGAAAAACGTTAAAATTTACGAGAGCTGAAAGAGGAGGAACGGTGTCTGTCAAAAGCATTCACACCAATGAGAGGCGAGATTACTGTGGGCGTGGTTGAATATGGTGGAGAGGAGGGTGGGACTCATCTCATGGGACTTGAAAAAATCTTCAAAAAAGTCTTGTTGCATGATTTTTTTTATATAATTGAGAGATGTAATAAGCAGTTATATGGGGGATATGTAGGTTTGTTTTTTTTTTAAGTTGTTAACAGTATTTTCAACCTAATTTTTATTCTGCTTTTCCAGGTGTTCTGGTTATTTAGTTGATTATTTACTAATTAGCGGGTCTGACACTGACTATGACGTTCAAGGACTGTGACAGCACCACAAGGAACAGGCCCGTCTGCTTTTCTCTTCACTCCGTACACCTCAGAATATAAATATAACACAGAAATTCTTAGCCGATTCTGTACTTTGGCAAGCAGAATGAGATGGAGGAGAGAAGACAGTTGGAGAACTTTGAAAATTGTTAGTAACTAAAAATCAGCAAATAAAAGGAATTGTTTACTGATTTTCGGTGCACCCAAGAGCCTCTATGTTCAGTCACAACTCAGGTAGAGGTGGTGCACTGCTGCAAGTGTTTGGGGTTTATTATAACAGATTTGCAAAAATCACCCAAGCAAATTCCAGATTGGCAACAAGGCAATGTACCCCTTATGTACCTACTCGGCCCAATTAAAATAACACGTTAGCCAGTAGACCGTCACCACTGGGATTTCCACAAGTAGTCAGCAATTGACAGGGGGCAGTTTCTGCCACCTCTCCATCAAAGCTAGATACTTGAGCAGAGAATCAGCGAGAAAGTTTCCACTTACCCACACAGATTGTAGCCAGCAGAGGACAGTTAGTTCTACGAGGGCTCACATTAAGGCCGAAAGAAGCAAGGGACAAGAATGCGTGATATCAGTTTTTAATCCAACGTAAAGGCGAATACAAAAAAAAAAAAAAATGAGTAAAAGACAAATAGAAAAAATACACAGACAGAGCAGCGCAGACAGAAACGCCAGCATTCACTTCCAGTCAGGTAGGCTCGGTTATGAGATGCGCTCTGATCTCCTGGGGCTCACAGTGGAGGAGAGAATGAAGACAAAGCCGAGTGCTGTTATGAACAAATTAGTCTGCAGATGTGTGTCAAGAAACGCAACCGGGGCTCCCTCATACCGACAGCAAACCGCCTGTATAGTGTCTCACTGCGGCTGTCAAATCTGACATGTTTCTTTCTTTTTAGTCAGTCTGGTGTGTGTTCAGACCACAGTGCAGGTGTGTGTATTTATTTATGCAATGAGTTTCTATAAAAAGTTAAACATCCCCCTTTCTATTGTATTTAATTAACTCATCCCATCCTATCACTTGGTCAATTTAGGATGCACAATTTAACTGTAAAACCATTGGTATTTCTCAAATCTGTTACCATCTATTTATTACTGTTTACTGATCTACACGTTCTTTCTTGAATCCTCACGTAAACGGCCACTTTCATTTTTTTTTTTTTTTTAAGAGTGTAACTCACCCTGATCTCGGCTTCTCTCGTTCTTTGTCGTTTCCTCACTGGTGTTGAATGACCCTGCGGACATTGCGCTCCCCGCCCAGGGCTCGTTAAACTGCAGCACCCGTGTGTTCCGCTCCAGTCGGCAAAAAGCTGCAGCTCGAGGCCCCGTGCAGGGAAGGACGATCGAGGGACGACCCCGTTTCTGCAAGACACCCCTCGCCCCGACTCTCTTGACCGTTTCCGGCTCCTGCAGGTGTTTTACCCCGCCGCCTGCTCCACCAAGTCAGTGCAACAACCTCCGTGAGGTTACCGTTAATGCAGGCCCGATGCGGGTCTCAGGAGAATATGTCATATGGGTTTTTGTCTTCTTACCCTTCTGTTACTTCTACTCTAAAAACACTAACGTGAAACTTGAAACCGGAGATTCACCGGCACTGCGCATGTGTGCACTGGGTGCTCGCTAATGCGCATGTCACACCGGGCTAAGACGCTCGCGTTGCCAATTGGCTGTTGTCGGGAGCTGCTGAATAGCGGGGGTGCGGTCAGAGTTCGTCAAGCGTAGGGAACTTCATCTGGAAATTGGCTTTTGAGAAGATGAGTGGTCTTAATGTTTTATTGAAAAGTAATTTTTATGTTTCTAAAATACTTTTTAAACTATCAAATTCCCGTAGGCATCCACGTATATTAGATTAGATTAGACAAACTGTGTTAATCCCTTTGGGGGAAATTCAGAAATTCGTCTTGGATACTGGGGACGGCACGGTGGCGCAGTGGTAGCGCTGCTGCCTCGCAGTAAGGAGACCTGGTTTTGCTTCCTGGGTCCTCCCTGCGTGGCGTTTGCATGTTCTCCCCGTGTCTGCGTAGGTTTCCTCCGGGTGCTCCGGTTTCCTCACACAGTCCAAAGACATGCAGGTGAGGTGCATTGGCGATCCTAAATTGTCCCTAGTGTATGCTTGGTGTGTGTATGCGTGTGACCTGCGGTGGGCTGGCGCCCTGCCCAAGAATTTGTTCCTGCCTTGTGCCCTGTGTTGGCTGGGATTGGCTCCAGCAGACCCCCGTGTTAGGATATAGCGGGTTGGAAGATGACTGATGACTGACTGTCTTGGACACTGGTTTATAAATGCATTTTTTCCCCACATATATGTATTATTTGGAACAATAAAGATATATGTTATAAATATAAATCAATCTTTTTTTAAAAGATGCTTTGTAAATAATGAGACAATTACCAGAGTGATAATTTGCTGATTTGTATGGAGCCTTTGGAAACCATTCAGATCCCCTTTACACCCAAAAATTACGTGCTAGTGTCTGATGCCATGTTAGATGTGTTACGAATCTGCGCAGTAATTGTAATTGTATTATTAACGCTTCTGTTTTCTTTTTCATTCTCTTTTGATTTATAAAGTATGTATTTCTTTTGATTTTGGGTTGGTTGGTCCAACACTTCTTCCTGTAATAATAATCTGTGGGTTTTATTACTTTTATGACCTTCTTGATATTGTTTTTCATATTGTGCTATAAGAAAACACATATGCGGTCCCTGGTGCTGACCCTATGCTGAGAGGGACCTCACATTTACAGACATTGACAAATTTGTCTGTCCCCTTCCAGCTCATTGGAAAAAGTGCTGCATGGCTCCTGAAAAGTGATGATATGAAAAAGCAATTGTCCCCTGTATACCTGCATGATGTTGATATGTCATCGAGTGAAGCAAAGCAGGCGTGAAAAGAGATCAAATGTTGCTTATTCTACAAAGATCTTTTAAAATGGCCTGTACAATTTTGTTGGGACCCCTAGAAAAGATCCTAAGTAATTGGATTTGAGTGATTTTTCAAACTTGCTGTTTTCCTGAATTCATATCATACATGTCTCCAATCGTGCAATCAGTCATTCAGGCCATTTAAATGGAGACAAGCTGTCACCCTGCTGTTTGGTGTCACCGTGTGCCCCACCCTGAACATGGTGCAGAAGGAGAAAGTGACTGAGGAGATCACAAAGAACACGACAGACCAGCATGGTAAAGGCTACGGCTGGAGGACCATTTCCAAGCAGGACTGTCATGTACATATGGGTACAATGAGCACTTACCGAGGGCACCAGGAGCAGAGAGGCTCACGCTGTTTCTGATGCCTATATGTGTTTGTTTTGCTATCAAAACTGGGGAGGCCCAGCACATTACTTTGCCTGGAGGTCTATGATGCTGTTAAGACAGCCCTGTATCCAAACAGTTTGATGCTCCTGTGACAACAGTTGCAAATATTATGAAGAAGATTATTATTCAGAACTTTAAAGTTCATAGGACTTTAGCCAACCTCCCTGAATGCAATGAGAATGGTAGACAAAAGCCAAAGACAATTTCCAGAGATATAAGCTGAACTCTAAGATGTAGGTCCAGCAGTCTTTAATCGCACCATCTGTTGCTTTCTGAGTGACAGTGGGCTCAATGGAAGAAGAAGAAGACCCTGATTAAAAAGCCAAATTGGAATTTGCTCAAATGCATGTTGAAAAGCCACAATGCTTCTGGGAAAATGTCCTTTGGACAGAGGAGACCAAACTGGAGCTTTTTTGGCAAGTCACATCAGCTCTATGTCCACAGACAGAAAAATGAAGCTTTCAAAGAAAAGAACATCACAGCTACTGTGAAACATCAGCCTGACTTATTGTCATGAGCTTTGGGTAATGGCTGAATGGATGAGGTCGTGAGGTCAAGTGGCTGTCAGGAGGCTTCTCCGCAGGGCATATGAGCTCTTCTGTAGACTGAGGGTGAGCAGTTCAGTGATTCAGGAGAACCTAAGAGTACATTCGCTGCTCTTTGGGATCAAGAGGAGTCAGTTGAGTGGATTTGGGCATGTGGTAAGGATGAAAATCTCCTCCCAGAGCTATTCTGGGCACATCCCACTGTGTGAAAACCCTGTGGCAGATTCAGGACATGCTGGAAGGATTAGATCTCTCAGGCAGCTTTGGAATGCCTTGAAATTCCCCATGAAGGAGCTGGACACTGTAACTGGGCAAAGGGAGCTCTGACCTGACCTGCTTAGCCCGTTGTCACTGTGACCCTGACCAGGGAAACTGGTGAAGCAAACCAGATGAGCTGAAATACACTTTCGACTAGACAATATCTATTCGACCTTTTCTTATTCACCCTCAATAATTCTGTAATGACATTCTGTCTCATCAAAACAGATTTTACAAATCCACAATTCAAACACAGAGCATTTTCTGATGTATCTTTATTTTCTTATTATGCCAATTTTCTGCTGATTTCTTGACAATTCTCTGTCACTTTCTGGCCTGTGGGAAGCCTGAGATGGAAAGAGATAAGACAGTGACTTATTGAGAGAACCTTAAAGGCCAGAGAGCGTGCCGAGAGTCCCCAGGAAAAAGGCTCTTCTCTGCCACAAGCTTATTGCAATCAGATGGTGGAATTTATTTTTTTTTAATGAAAAGAACTCAAGAACCACTTGGGACACCACAGTCTCTCTTAGCCTTAATCCTGATCAACACATACCTTCAGGTTGCCCCCAGTCAGCCATAGACTCACTTTTGAGTTTTTTCTTGCTTAGGTCCACCAGGCTGGTATCCCATCTCAACTGAAGACCCTACTGAAAGGAAGCATCACCAGGAAATTAAGCAGGAATCTGGAACTGACTGAAATCGAGAAGCTGACATGATTTAGGATAGGACCAGTCAACAGTTAGCAGAACACGCCAGGTGTCCCTACTGGATAATCTCCCTCTGTTTCTCTAGCACAAATTGACAGTCCCTCACCTGAGCATCTTCTCACAGATTGTTTCCAGCTCAGCTCCATTTTTCTTGCTTAAGCCACTGCATGGCTCTTGTCACCCTCAGCTGGTCCTTCTAGCCAAGGTTTTTTCCTCAGCTCTGGTGGAATATTGTAGAGGCTGGTCCTTCTCAGCATCTTGAGGACCGTGTGAAGCCGCTCCTTCTCTATGGCACAGGGTAAGATGTCACGGTCAGCTTTCACAACTTTGCATAGTCCAGGCCATGGAAGGTCACGAGGAAACTTCTTGGCAAAGGCATGTAGACCTGTAAAGATAAGGCATTTCATGGGCTGGACAATAAAGAGGCTCTGGCAGAAGGACATGACACTGGTGTAGACCCAGGCCATGGACTCCTTAGGGGAGTAGTACAGGCCATAAATACTGATGAAGACAAAGGAGATGGCGATCAGGGCCACCACCAGGATGTAGGCCATGGCCTGGCAGCACTTCGCTCCCAGAGAGCGCGTCCCACTCAGTTGTTTTTGTAATTTTTCTGAGGCAAGCCACATCAGAGGTCGAACGGTAAGGTCCCAATCTGGCCATTCGCCATCGCTGAGAGCATCAAGAGGTTTCTGCATGGCAGCCTCCTGATCTCGGTGAGAAACGTGAAACAAGGTGAGCAGAATGGCATGGAGCACCATCAAGATAATGGCGCACTGAAGGCTGACAACCACCGTCTGTATCGTGTCCCTGTCTGGTATGTTGAAGTTCTGACTGCGCAGGAATATGAGGTTCAACAGGAGGCCGGTCATATCGAGTGCTACGCAGCAGGACAAACGCTCCAGTCGATTAAAGAAGGAGAGCACAACTGTGGAAAAAACGGAGAACCATAAGCTGCTGTCATAGAGGCTGAAGAGAATCTGCACCTGGAAATAGTCGGTAGGCGTTAGCCTGTCTTCAGATGTGCTGACCGAAAGTCTTGCCCAATACTGTTGATGCCGCAGCCATGTGCGGCACATGAAATACCACTCCTGCTTGGTGTAAAAATGGACAACTTTAATCCGGCTGAGGTACCAATCTGGACAGGGACCGCTGTTGTCATGCCAAACATCCATCAGCTTCAATTCCCCCAAGTCGTGGGCTGCTGTCACCAAAAATGTGTTGATGTCTCCCCGCATGAAGGTGAGAGGTGCATGTTGGTTCAAGACGTGGTGCTCACTCTCTCCATCGCTGCCCCAAAGTCTAATATAGACATTGCTAGAGGTCCCTGCCCCTCGCCTGCTCCCTGTGTAAGTGGTCAGCAGATAGATCATCTTATCGTATGGGTCGTTATCAGCCAGAATGATCGCTCGGTCTCGGTTGACTTCATCCTTCTTGTATCTTTTTAGTCCCACCACCACCAGACTCACGTAGATGAAAACAATGGTGCTAGCCATGCTCACCGTGGCAAAGTTCTCCTTTAGTACTGACAACTTCTCCCACAAGGTGCTAAGGTCGATCAGGTTGGGAGCAACAAAAATCTTGGCAGCCAGAGACCGTGGGAAGCTGCTGGACAGCCCACGTCCTCCTGGGTTGCAGACGCAGTGCACTTGGTCTTTGGTGACGAGGTTTCCAACAGCACAGGTGGCAGGGGTCCAACTGTTTTGCTGCCCATCAAAATCGAGGCAGTTGACCGAGAAGACGGTCACCTCCAGGCTGAGAGAGTCCATCTGGGATGACCTCGAGGTCACGGTGGACAAGCTGAAGGTGACATTGAATGGGTCTCCATCACTGATGTTAGTGGGATGAGGGATGGGCAAAACATAGGGGTGGTCAGGCTTATCCAGGGACAGCAAATTGCACTTGGATTGTAGTGAGCTGGGGAGTAAACAGTAGATGGAGAGAGCATAGTCGGGCAAGGAGATGTTCACTAGGAAGTGGACACCTTGGGGGGCGGAGAACTGCACCAAGTACTCTGTGAATTCTGACCACATCAGTTCAACTGCCAGTGTTGTGCTTAGGCTTCCAGGGGCTCTTGGGCGGAGCACCACTGGCACGCCACTGATGTTCTTCTTGTTTGCCATCACAATTTCAAATGTTTCCACTGGAAGCTCCATCTTATGTTGTGTGGGACTCACAGCAAGCATCCTGACAGAAGTGACAGACGTGGATAAGTCCCCACCACCCTCGGCCCAAGCGTATGGGTCTGAGTCAAATTCATAAATACCAACCTGGAGTGAGGCGCCTGGGGGCAGAAAGGCAGGATCAGGAGGATCAGGGTAAAAACAATTTATGCAGTTCGGGATCTGCAGGCAGTCGTCTGTGTTGTCCTTCTGGCATTTCTTCAGAGTGACGTTGACGTTTTCCGACTGCAGGATGGTGGCATTACCCCCGGTAGTGATCCCCACTTGAACAGCATCAGACACAGAGTCCAGAACTTGGAAGGTGCCCTTCAGTGCCTCCTCTTGGTAGGCAGTGTCTTCTGTACTCTGTTGGGTCAGCTGGAAGGCTTCTAGCACGCTTGACACGGTGGACAGGACTGACTTGCTTACCGCCTCTGTGGTATTGGTGCTCAATCCCTTCTGGGCTTCTGAGTCAAGTAGAGCACTGAGATTGACCAGCTTGTTGACAGTAAAAGCCTGGCTGCTCGGGACCAGGTCAGCAGAATTGGAGGTCAAGCTGTCGAGCCTCTGGGCCGCTTGCTCTGCCTCCTGGATTGACTTGACGGGCTGCTTGAAGACTTCCTTGAGCAGACTCTCACGAGCTTTGCTGCTGTCCTCACAGTCGATGTCAATGAGGTTCACAAGGGAAAGGAACAAGCCCGTTGAACGTGGCAGATCTGGAGCACCAGGAAGTGATTGCTGTTGTTGTCTTTCTAATGGCAGAACTTTCACTTTGAGCGTTTTATTGAAGCTTCTGGTTGCACCCGTAATGTTGTATGTGCCACTGACATTGAATGTGAAATTAAACTCCTGTCTGATGCCCATTCGCTCACATTCAGACTTAAAGTCCTCTGTATCTTGTGCTTTATCTGTCAGATTTATTTGGATAGGTTTCCAGTTACCCCCTTCTAGGTACACTCTAAAGCCAGGCTTAGCCCCAACCAAGTTGAAGCAGTAGATAAACTCTGCTGTAGTGTTGACTGGCATGACTAGAGGCGTCTTGCTGTAGAATACAAAGTCAGTTGGCATGCGTTCATAGATCCGGCGTGTGCTCGGGTATTGGCTCTCGGTGCAACTGCCATCCATGGCACTGTCACGGGGCTTAGTGACTAGCCTGCCATCCTTGGTACGACACATCGGTACAAGCTGCTTTTGACGAGCCAGGTCATTGAAGCTTGCTATGGAGGAGTCCCCCTGCAACACACATGGGTTGCCTAAGCCATTTTCCAGCTTGCAACAGCACATGGGCCAGGTGAATCCCAAGGCTAGACTGGTAAGACTCAACAGGTACCCAAGACAGTGGGTGCAGGATGAACACAGGACAGGCATAGCTGTGTAACTGGGAGTGTGCTGAGCGTAACTAGAGCTTTGTAGCAAGCCATGAGTCATGTGACCATAGGGAGCAACCACTGTTCAAGGGGGTGATGTGCCACTCTTATCGGGTCAAATTGGTTCATTCCTGCTTCATGTGGCTGTCCTGTGATGAACATCATAACACGTGCGGCTCACCTAACCTCATACGGTATCTTCTTGCAGACCTTTTGACAGACTCAGGGTGAGCTCACCCCACTGCCCCAGGTGAGGGTAAGGAGGTAGATTGACTGGTATTATTGAGTGAGTTGCCTTCTGGCTCAGATCCTGCTTCACCATTATGGATTGGTACAGTCACTTAAAAGACAATGAAAAGCAAGATTCCCTGGTCTGATGAAACTAAGGTTGAACCCCATTCTAAGCGTAACAGCTGGAGGAAACTAGGCACAGCTCACCACTGGCACATCATCATTCCAAGAGTGAAGCAAGGTGGTGGGAGAATAGCCAGTGTCATGGGCAAGCTGAAGGGAGTCTAATACAGGGATACCCTTAATGAAAACCTACTCAGACCACTCTGGATCTCAGAATGGGAGGAAGGTTCACCTTCCAACAGGACAGTGACCTGAAACACGAGCAAAGACTGCACAACTCTGTGGCCCGGCAACAGCCCTGACTTGAAGCCAAATGAACATCTCATGTTCTCATGATGTGTGTGTGGTCACCACGTGAACTGGTGCATTGTTTAATGATTGCTCCTGCCTTGCACCCGATGCTTGCTGAGATAGGCTCCAAGATCCCTCTGGATAAGGAGGTTTAGAAAATGGATGGATATAAAACATGGGAGAAATTCTACATTTACAGCCAATTCTCCTTATCTAAGGGGTTACACTTCTGAAAAACCCTGTGGATATGGAAACCATGGATACTGAAAGATTGCCGGTTAGGAGGGATGATCAACAGGGTGAGATAGGTCAAGCAGGTGAGTTGGCCATCTGCTCTTGCTTCTCTAGGCTCGGTAATGATCCTTCCAAACGTTCACCTAGGGTAACCATGTTATGACTTTTAATGTCTCTATGGTCAAGTTTGAGCGTTTTCTACGCGCCCCACCAGAGTTGCAGATGGGCCAATACGAGGAACCTCACCAACGATCCAATCGATAGCAGTGATGCAAGTGTGTACAAAGTCAGCAGACTTAATCAGTATGAGCTTATGGTTCATACTTATGAGAATTCCTTCTTTGTTTTAAAGTTGCCTCAAGTTTCACTTGCTAGCATTGCCAGTGTACAGTTTCCCCCCACATGTGTAACTGAGGACGTGTTTCAGGTCCCCCGCATATCCTAAGCTGTAACAGCGGATAGAAAATTAATGGATGCTCAGACAGACTTCTGTAGATGCGCTCACTATGATCAAAGAATGAATGTGAAGCCTTTGCTCCTTTATCGATCCCTTAAAGCAATCAATATTGCCACCACTTCATCTCCATCGTGAAAGAACAGGTTAATCAGTTAAAAACTCACATGTACTCCCTCCATTCTTTCATTTTCTACCGGATATCCAGTCTGGCTGCAGTCTAAGCAGAGATGCCCAGATGTCCTTTTTCCCAGCTACCTCCTCCACCCCAAAGCCTCCTGCCCAGGTGTTACAATCCCAGCTAGGAGATCTAATCTCTCCACCATGTCCTGGGTCTTTCTCAAGGTCTCACAGAGAAGTGTCCAGGAGACACCCTATCCAGATCCTCACATCACCGCAACTGGCTCCCATCATTGTGTTTTCAAAGTGCGCACAAATCAATTTCTGAACTTCCTCCTTAATAACATAAAAGCAGCAATAATGAAAGTTTGAGCTTGAGGTTTGGAATTTTTTTTTTAATACTAAGCACAACTCCCAGAATCGGGTACTGAAATTCTGCTGCCTCGACCATAAAGCGTTCCCAGAAATGACTTCTGCAGTTCTTCCCGCCGTGTTGATGTGGTGTGGTACTGTGTAATAACTACTCGAAGATATTTTTAAATATTTTTCTCATGTATTGTTTTTTCTTCTGAAATAACTCGCCTACTTGCTGTCACGTGTGAATGTAGTGCCAAGTATTCACTCTACTGATGCTGTAAGAAAGCTAATACTTGTACCTTTTCTGAATTTTGGTATCAGCCTGATACAGAAGTACCGATTCTTGTAATATCCCCAATGTTAACATAAGGTTAATAAGCCAAATCACCGTTTCCCAACATGTGTGGTGTTCCATGACCCAGTTTTTCACATGGAGATCTGATTATGACCCACAGAGAATGTAGCGCCAGCTTCCAATTTGGGGGAGTGGGGTGGTCATCTTCGGTCAATCAAACATGATTGTTGTCGACACCAGGGATCTGGGGGTTTTGTCCTGCACGATCATCAGGGCATTAGATGAATCAAGCCATTGTCACACACGGATGACTAGGGGACAGACAAATGGCCCGTCGCATGTGAAACCATGAGAAACGGGGACTTGGAATACGGCACTAATGCTCTTTTATCCTTTACACCCGCAGGAAAATGCCAGAATAAAAGTCCCGACCGCAAGAAACTACTCCGATCTCCCATGAAGAATACCCTCCTTCTCACTACGTCAAATCACCTCACTTCCGGCTTCCTTCTGATGACTTCAAAACTGTCGCTCTATTTCTGACGTCACTTCTCTCAGTACATTTCCTGTTGTCATTAAGCCCCCTCCACAAAAGCTCTGAGAAACCATACTGTGTTCTCAAATGTGTATGTTTTGTGCTTATTTTGACTGTCCTGCCTGGAACTGGAACCCACAGCCAGTATATGGGGAGGATCCCCAACTCTTCATCTGTCTTGTGTGCTTTGATTTATTACACAAGATCATCAGACAGGAGGTTGGCGAGATCGTATAGGATCGGCTGTGAACCACCTGCAATGCTGGCAATGTGAATCGAGAGTGCCGCCACATGAGTAGGGAAACTCTCAGCTAAGATATTCTCCTTTTCTGACAGTTATAAAAAAAAAAAAACGAAGAGGTTAGTGAAGTGTCTTTCGTGAAAAAGTACCAGACACCTTTAGGGTTATTCATAATTTGAAAGCTTTCACAATAAAACATCCACCAACAGCAATCATTAAATACAACATGCTCTCCGATTCAAAATCATGTAGGGTGACGCTGGTGATACAAAGAAGTATACTCTGTTATAGGGAAAGAAAATTTCCTTAGATGTATTTCTGATTAGCATGTAATACATTTCTTTTATACATTTGACATAAACAGAACAATGAAGAGCAACATACAGTGTACAGTTCATAATATAAAAGAAGAGAATTAAAAGGGATAATAAAATTATATGCAGAATTAAATAAATTATGTTGTGATAATATATATATATATATATATATATATATATTATTGGTCAATTTTTTTTAAAATCTGAAACGCTCAAATTTTAATTTACATTTATAACCTGCTTGCGCAGCCTCCCTGGTGAATAGGACTATTAAGTACTACAAGGATATTGAAGAATGGCTCTAAAAGCAGAACCACGTCATCAGACCAGTGAAAATCCACAGACACGCCAGTCGTCAAACCTCATATGTAGACATCTACACACAGCAGGAAAATTCGAGATGCCATTGAGGTTTGTGTAACACCAAAGCACTCCAACTTATACAGCAAATAAAAGAAAATCTCTGTGGTGGAAAACTAAGGAGCTAAAAGGGGAAACAGTTGTGTAAGGCGTACAAGAGAAATAACTCTAGCGATAACGGAGGGGTTTATGAGAGCAACGTTAGAAAGGGTACTAGGAAAGGTAAAAGGAAAATACTGTGAAGAATGTGAAAGATGACCCACAGAGATTCTTTCAATAGAATGTTTAAGTGTGATGATCCAACACAGAGAAACAGGACCAGAGGAGGCCTGACAAGGTTATGGGGGACATGTGACTCAAGACGACACATCTGTTTGATTGTAGATGCTAAACTATAACCAAGAGCAGAGGATCTGTTGATAGTAGAGTGGCGCAGACCAGAGAAAAAATGTACGTACGCTCCGGCAAGAGTCTCGTCAAAGCAGTAAAGCAACTAGTGATTTTCAGACTTGTGTGTCGCTATTTGGATGCCTGGCGCTTTATTAACATTACAGCTCAATTCTCTTTTCTTTTTTGTTTGTTTGTTTATGTTAATTTTGCACTTGATCCATATCTTTAAATCAGTGTGTACAGATATCTGTTGTGAATTCATAAATCAGAATTACTGAACGCTAACAGTCCCCCATGAGCACATACTGCACTACTTCACAATTATTATGAAATAGCCAGGGTAACAT
>JANRMT010049829.1:4689255-4700632 GCA_026402145.1 Polypterus bichir lapradei
GAGAGAGAGAAATAAAATGCACAGAATTTTATTAATCTACTGTGGAAAGCAAAAATACTCTGGCAATGATGTAATAGAGATCATTTTTGTTACATAATCATAATTGGTATACTAGGTTGATTTTGCCTGTAGACCTGATAAGAACCTTGACTCCTGAGGTTTCGTGTGACATTGTGTTTAGGTCCCGGTACCCTGTGAACATCAGACAGGAGCCATGACTACTCCTATGACCTGGGACATCTTTTACATTTTATTTGCTTTGTTTTCTGCTGCTCTACTGTGGTTTCTTGGAATATTAACATATGGTTGGTTTATATTATTCACTTAACAATAAATAGAATTTTATTATCATTAGTTTCTACGTTTGCTGCATTGCTATATTGTAAGTTTCGACATTTTGTAGCCGTGATGTCAGGACACTGTATACCAAATGCTAGAGACTTTACTGCCTGAAGGCCTGATGCGCCACTTCACCAATGCTACACCACATAACGCCATTTGGTGAAGGGACCGAGATTACAGATCCTGTCCTTAAACAACTTCAGTGCCCGCTCTCAGTGATGACCCTTCTTTAGGTTATTGACTCGTTACCAATTCTCGCTTTTGACTTTTAACAGTCATGCGTCTAGCTTTTCTTAACGTACGCCTTTTGATTATTAGCGAAGATTAGAATGAGAACGGATGAGTCAATGGTCTTACAACTCCATCTTAGTTACCGTACGTCTTTTGATTATAAACTCATTAATCCTCCATCCAACTTTAATGGTTTTGGGTCTAGACTTTGGTGATAGTATATCTTTTGGTTGCTAACTTGTGCCAGTTCTCGTTTTCAAGTCATTCACGGTTAAGTGCTTTGGATTTGATTGATTTTGTGGTATCAACTCGCTGTCGTTTTCTGAACATTCACAAATCTCTCAGTCTGGTTACCTTCACTTCCATGGCTTACTTCTACTTTCCCAACAGACCATTTAGAAGGATCTGCTGGATGAACAAAAATAAATAAATAAATAAATAAGTAAATAAATAACAGGTAGGTGAGGTAAATGCAGTGGTGCAGACTATCAATTCTAGATTTAACACTGGGCAGGACCAGGACTGGCGAAAGCTGAATGTGAATGGTTTGGATGCAAAACAAAGGTTAGTCGAACAATTTCAGAATGTTGAGGGGGATGTTTGATTGCCTATGACAACAAATTCCCAAAACTCTCTTGGTAAAATATGTGATTGAGGTGCACCATTTCAGTGAGAAAATGAACAGTAATCAGGCCGTATTGGCTGGCTGGCTGGCAGGTGTCCCCCACCCCCCAGATTCATATTAAGCCTGCCACCTTGTTTTCATTACATTGTAATGCTGCACTGGCACTGTAGTGTGATCCTTCTCAATTTTTAATGCATAGCTATAACAGAGGTCGCTTAAACGGTGAAGTAAAATGGTGTAAACGTCCACACAATTCTGATTCAAGGGTCACATTTCTTGGTATCTGACTTAGTACCACATACAAAAAGTGGTGCAAATCTGATCTGAAAGTTTGAGATTCCGTGGATTTTTTTTTTTGCTGTTCACACTTCACAAAAAAACATCAGATCTGTGTCATATAGGAGTGAAAAATGGCAAGTGAACAATGATAACTGAAGTGCAGCACGAATGTGGCCTAACACAGAGGTCCAGTTCTTCACATTTCTTAACCTGTACTCTATTTGCTCAAGATCATTTCTTCAGATGTCCTTTATGAACCATGACCCTTTACTCCTAACAAAGTGTTCCTACCCTGCATTGTCAAGTCGACAAATTTCTACAGATTTTTCTCTTCTGGTCACAAACAGGACTGTTGATCTATCAGGTGTTACCTTATAAAATTTGCTTGAGGCTACGACTCCCGATACAAAATGCCACTGACATTAATAGGACACACTGTGATTGAAATACTGGCAACCTCAGTTGGCAGCTGAGAAGTTCACCCTACTGAGTGCTCTTCGGTTTCATCGTTATTCAGGATTGTGTGGCCTTGATATTTCCTTGTGGTAGAGTAGGGTCATGAAATGTATTACCGAGGTTGGACCACACAATGGAAATCTTCTCGTTCTGGGAAAATTGTGCTTCGTGTCACCTGCCATGTGTAATGAGTCAAATTGGGCCTCTCAGAGTTCCCTTAACAGACATAGCCAGGAGCAGTCCGAGTTTTCATTCTTTGTTTCACTGTTCATATCATGTTTCTTGGAGATTAGTAGCAACATCTTACGATCAAGCTCACCGTGTTGGAGGTCTTCAAGACTTAAGTTAGCAGTTTACAGAGGCCATGACTGTGTGAGGACTACCTGAACCAATCTATTCTTTTCGAACTTCTCTGCTTTTGGCTTCTCCAGAATGAACCTTCTGGTGCCGCCGAAGGTCTATGCCCTGGCTGAAGGTCTTTCCGCATTCGGTACACTGATATGGTTTTTCTCCTGTGTGAACTCTCTGGTGGACTTTAAGGTTTGATGCCTTTGTGAAAGTCTTTCCACACTCTGAGCACTGGTATGGTTTTTCTCCCGTGTGGATCCTCTGATGAAGCTTAAGGTGGGATGACTGGCTGAAACACTTTCCACACACATCACAGTGGTACGGTTTTTCTCCTGTGTGAGTCCTCTGGTGATCCCTAAGGCTCACTGAATGGCTGAAGCATTTCCCGCATTCGGTACACTGGTAAGGTTTTTCACCCGTATGAGTTCTTGTGTGTCGTCGAAGGTCTATAGCTTGGGTAAAACACTTTCCACATTCGGTACACTGGTATGGTCTTTCACCAGTGTGAACTTTTTGATGCTCCCTGAAGTTCCCAGAATGGTTGAAAGTCTTCCCACATTCTGGACACTGATAGACTTTTGCAGTTGAGTGAGTTCTTTGGTGGAGTTTAAGGTGGGCAGCCTCCCTGAAACACTTTCCACACTGAGTGCATTGGAATGGTTTTTCAGGCTCAGTAGGGACCGTCTGATGTATTGTAAGGGGATGGGATTTACTGAAGGTCTTTGGGTTGTTGTCAGAAGTGTGAGGCTCGCCTACAGCATGGACCTTCTTCAGCTTTTCCATAATTCCTCTCTGCATTAGCTTAATTCCACCTCTTTCCTTGTCTCCATGCTCACCTCCAGGTCCAAGCTCTTGCCATGATGATGAGGATGGACTACCCTGTATGGCTACTCCCTGCTCACTTTCATTGACATCATAATCAGAGAATAGTTCCTCACTGGCACAGTCCTTGGTCAGCTTCTGATTTTTAGTACCGGGGGAAAGTTCCACTTCCAGGACCTCCTCTTTAATATTAAATTCCACCTCATTATTACTGCTGGAAGCTGGGTTCAAACTATCATCTGACATCTCGGCAGAGTTCACTTGAGTATCGTCGTCCTTATAGAAACTTGACAGCTGCTTAGTGGCTCCACGTTCGGATTTCCAAAAGCTAAGGTCGGGAGCTCTCTCTCCGTTTTCATTGCCCAACTCCAAGAAGCCCAGGCTGGCATGTGCCATTCCCACAATGCTCTCTGGTGTTCCTTTTAGAAGAGAAAAACAGAGCAGAGCTTTAACAGGTGTATTTAGTCACGAAAATACTTAAGAGAACTTGTATTAGAAAGTCAGAATTTGGTTGTGTTCAACATTATTGCCACCCTTAATAATAATAATAATAAATAATTCTTTGCATTTATATAGCGCTTTTCTCACTACTCGAGCGCTCAGCAATTGCAGGTTAAGGGCCCAACAGAGCAGAGTCCCTTTTTGGCATTTTAAGGCATTCGAACTGGCAACCTTCCTAACCCTTGCATTTCAGGGTATAGCGCCTTGAAAAAATACTCAGACCCCAAAACTATTTGCAGTTTGTTGTCTCAGATTCTAAACTCACAATTTGTTAAACAAAAAGATTATTTTTTACAGCTGATCTACAAACCAGTGTACAAAACCATAATAATCTGTCTCAGTATTTCAGACATTTCTAAATCGATGTTGATGAGCTAAACATTGACACGCATACATGTCTGAGGATCACCTTCCAAGTCCTAAGAAGCCAGACATCCCTGGAAAGGGGAGTCTCACTTTGGTACGAGCCAGACTGGAACAAGACTAGAGTCTGCATTTTGTTATACGATGCCACTGTGCGCCATTTTCTTTTTGTTCTCAGTCTTTTTCTTTGAATGAAACAGGAGGTTGGTGTCCCAACATTTCTTTTGAACCCGATCTTTATTCCCTCCTAGCCAAGTTAAAAAGTAACGTGCAGTAAGTTGTAAGACTACTTTTAAAAGTAATGAGTAACCAGAGGCATATCTTGCTAAAGTAAAAGTACCTGCGCTATGTGGAAGCCGGCCCGGACACAGACAGGCGGACACGCTAATGTCACCCAACACACGTTTATTGACACAGTCCATATTTAAACAAGTGCTCACACAACCCCAAAGTCCCCAAAAGTCCTGGCCACGACACAGTGCCTTCTCTTTCTTCAGGCCGCCTCCTTGCCTCTCCTCCAAGACCTTGTCTTCTCCTCCCGACTCCAGCCATCATATGAGGGGAGGCGGCTCCTTCATATACGCACCCGGATGTGCTCCAGGTGTCCTCTAGTGACTGGCTGTGTACCCGGAAGCACTCCAGGTGTCCCCGATCCTCTTCCCCCAGCACTTCCGGGTGTGGCGGAAGTGCTGAGGTCCAGGGCTCTTTAGGCACAGGGGCGCACCCTGGCGGTGACCACAGGCCCCTACAGGGTAGAGCTTCAAATCTCTGTACCAGTGGCCCCCAAAGGAACCAGGGTGGTCACCCCCATGTGGTCTGGGGAGGACGCAAGCCCTCTTCTGGTCTGCCTGTGCGTCCCGGCTGGGTCGCCGCCCCAGTCACCTCCAACAGCTATTATTATCCGAACAGCACCGAGTGCAAATCAAGAAGCACACGTTCCCGTATGCCGGTCCTTTGCAGGGCTTAACTGCACGGCCAAGCAAAAAAGAGTTTGCTGCATGCAATCCGGCAACAGAAACCTATAAATAAAGTGCCAATTTAACTAAACATATTCATAAAACACAAAGAAAATTTTCGAAGGCGTCATGCTTATTTGCTGATTCACAGTTGCCAAGGATGACGTTTAGCTAATTTTTTGTGTAGTTTAAGGAAGTCGGAGCTTTTTGGCAAAGCAGAACTTCGGAAGATTACTTGAACATGTAAACGGAGATTATTAGGAAACCAAGTTTCTATCTTAAATGGGTTATTTAATGTATTTGCATGTAAATGCAGTGAATGTGGTTTGTGATCAGGCTGATTGTGTTCATAAGAATTCCTTCTGAACGCTTTGAAATCACTTGAGTTTTTTTTTTTTTTTTGCCCAGCACTTCCGGACTCACCAGGACGAGAAAAAAACTCCCACGTGTGGGGCTGTACTGTTTGACTCGCCTTGATGTGATAAGGAATATCTAACATCTCGGATGAAGATCCGTAATATTTTATATTAATTAATTCCAGGTTCCCAAAACTGATTAGCTACCAGATTGGCAAGGCATGTCCCATCAGGGACCAAATGCTGAACAAAGAAATCTCTCAGTCCAAAAAGTTCACTTTAAAAAGTTCACTGAAAATTTAAACTGGAACAAACCACAAAATTTCAGAAAACAGTTATCACACATGCAGAATAAAAGGTAAAAACGGAAAAGAGGCCTCTTCTCTGTTTCATTACAGTCTTTGCTGTCTCATGTTAAAGTTTAGTTACTTTCTATACGTGAAGGTTGTGTTATTTCTCAATGGCAAACTTCCATCGGCTTCACTTAGTACATGCAGTGCATTCTGTATGTGTGCTTTGAAACGGTTTGCCCTCCACGCCTTACCAACCAACTGCAAGGCGGATCATAAACTGAACTCATCTGTAGTTAGAGGGGCAAGAATTAATTAAAATATTCCATTTATAATTTAGCTTGTGGGAGTTTAGAATAGGGTGGCACGGTGGCGCAGTGGGTAGCACTGCTGCCTCGCAGTTAGGAGACCCAAGTTCACTTCCCAGGTCCTCCCTGCGTGGAGTTTGCATGTCCTCCCCGTGTCTGCGTGGGTTTCCTCCCACGGTCCAAAGACATGCAGGTTAGGTGGATTGGAGATTCTAAATTGGCCCTAGTGTGTGCGTGTGTTTATGTGTGTGCCCTGCGGTGGGTTAGCACCCTGCCCAGGATTGGTTCCTGTCTTGTGCCCTGTGTTGGCTGGGATTGGCTCCAGCAGACCCCCGTGACCCTGTGTTCGGATTCAGCAGGTTGAAAAATGGATGGATGGGTTTAGAATAAAACCGACCATTGACTGTGCACGAATATACAGACAAACATTTTAACATAACTAAGAAAATACTTCTATAAATTTAACATAAGCTAACTCACGAATGGCACTTACATTAATAATTATTTACATTTACTAGGGGGCTTTACTCGCCAACCCCACTGCCTGCGCTACGCACCAACCACTTCGCATCTCTGGATTTCACTTTCACCAAACAACACATCTTTTATTTTCTTATGGATACGCCTCTTCATTGGGAGGCAACACGAATTAAACGATCTACAAGACTCCGACTTCAAGTTTAAAGCCAAACAATATCTACATACTTTTCATATCACCTATGTCCATATATTCAATCTCTTTTCGCTGTTCCGTTATTTCACCGAGTAATAATTTACATTTGTTAGCGCTCATGCGATCTTTACCATCATTTTTATAAGTGAACTGTGTCCGACAACAGCATTCACACGAATGAGAAATGACCGTACCGTGTGCGTGGTTGTAAGTGTTTGAGAGGAGGACAGGACTTTTCAAAATCTCTTTGCAAAAAGTCTTATCTCGCGGGACTTGAAATTATCTCCGAGAATGTCTCATCACAACATTTCATTTTATAATAGAAAGACAGCGTGCTGTTCTCACTTCTCAGAGAACTTCACATAGTGAATGGGGAGCCACTTCAACCACCACCAGTGTGTAGCACGGATGATGTGACGCCAGCCATTTTTTTGCACCAGTACGCTGTTAGGTGGGGCAGAGCCAGGGGGGATAATTAGGGGGCCAGAATGACTAGACGGAGATGGACAATTTAGCCAGGCCATGAGCATAGACCCTGTCCTTTATGAAGGATACCCAGGGATGTTTAATGACAATACAGAGTCAGGTCCTCGCTTTGGAATGTCACCTGAAGGATGGCTGGCGCCATTTGTGCAGCACAGTGTCACATCTGAATCCAAATTCAAACTACAGGGTAAGCACCACCCCTCATCCCACCCCCCCAATTCAAGTACTGGCCGGGCCCGAACATGTTTGGCTTTAGGTGAATGACCTGTTCTGGAGTGCACGTGACATGGCTGCTGACTACAGTCTCTTAATTAAAGAAATAGGCAGCAAAACTCAGAAAAGGCAATCACATAATTATCACCCAAAAGCTGATGAAATAATACTCTTATTAAACCTTTTATCTAAGAACAGCAATTTTTATTTGTCAGTAATATGTTAGTTTTTGCCTCGGGACCAATCATGTGGGAAAATATTGTTTGTAATACTAATAATAATAACAACAATAATACATTTTACTTATTTAGCACCTTTCCTATGCTCAAAGTGCTTCACAGAAATTCAGAATGAACAATAGGGTATATACAACATTGGATACAAATAACAGCTGCCTAAAACACAAAATAAACATAAATACAAATGCTTTGAAACAGAATAAAAAATACTAAAAACAACACAAGATACTACGAGAAAACCCTGAACAAATAACAGAATTTGCGATACACCTGTGAGCACCTGGACAGACAGAAAGAGTAAACTGAAACAAAGGGTCAGAATGGCAGGATCTGTCAAACGCCTTCCTAAACAATTGACTTTGAAGGTGTTTTAATGGATTGGATCAGTTGATGTCATTCATTTGGGGAGGTCGCTCCAAAGACCCTATACTGCTTGAAGGCGCGGTCACAACGAGATGGTCAGAATCGGTTATAAACTTGTTTTTTGAAAAGCAGACCACTTTACAGGCAGCTTATTAATCTGGCATGGTCATAACAGGATAATGATTTTTATGAGAGACGATATATATTTTTAAAAAGAGTAAATCGGAAGCAGCAGAGAGACTGGAAGCTGCTTTCCACGGCTCCCGGTGCGTGACCACGCCCACTATGTTTCCGATTGGTCGAGCATACCAACCTAGCCAATAGCGCTCCGCCTCCAGTATTTACTAATATTGGGTGAATTCATTTGACTCTCGGGCCGCAAGCTAAAGTCAGGTCCCCCGCCGGTCACTGCTACGTGCTTGTTTATGAAGTCCTCAATTCACAAACTCATTTCTAAGCATTTTTTGTGGAGTTCGTTTTCCGGTGAAATACGCCACCGATCTTGTTTAAGTTTGCAAACGCTCCATAGGCTTTTACACTTGTTCCTACAAACACTTTGCACTCTCGGACACTCTCCTGCTGTCCGCAAAGACGTGGGAAAGGCGCTATATAAATAAGTGGTATTACTAACTTGAACTACCTTTTATTAAAAAGATGCTCAAATTTAAACGTTTCTATGCTGTACTAAACTGGCCATGATGGGCACATCCCTTAGTTTGCTTGCATGCACGCCCCCCGATTCCCGTAATTCGCAGACATAAACGCACCTTTCCTCCTTCTGCTCCTTACACTCACTTCTGCTTTTTTATGGCTGCTGAACGCCACCGATCTCTTAGGGTCCTGATCAGACAAACTCCAGTTCGAGTCCGTTCGAATGGATCCCAATAGCTCCGGCTCCGCTTTGCGTTTGTCTCGCTGACCGATCCAGTCGCCCGCTTTCCTCGACGCCCACTGCAGCCTGGCAGGCCCGTCTTCGGCTCCAACATCCCCGGCATCCCCGCTTGGGTTAAACAGCGTATCACCAGTGCCGCTGGCGGAGGGCGATCGAGTGAAACGCCGGTCCTTCCAGCTGACGTGTCCCAGTTCTCCCCCGAGTGTCTCGAGCTGCTGCTTGAAGCGCTCGATCTCCTTCTCGTACCTGGATATTCTGGACGTGTAATCAGCGCACAGCTTCTTGACAAAGGCTTCGGACTCAGCCATCACGATCTCCACCGCCGACATGACGGCCTCCTCGGTGATGAGAGCCACGTAGTAATCGAAGGCGCCCTCCTCGTGCTTGAGCTCTTCGCTCTCCTCCTCCCGACTTTTCACTCCGTTCCGCAGCTCTTCGAGTTTGTGCAGGACGCTGCGGGAGGTCGCCTTGGCGGTCGGTTCGATGCGGGAGGCGAGCAGCTCTTTTAACAGGCGCCACGAATCTTCCGCGTCCATCTCCGACAACGCCGACGAGGGTAAGCAGCCTGGGTCGTTGTCTAATTATGGTGAGCAGCGAAAAGCTGCTTGTTGCGCTCGTAAATGGAAAAAAGACGCACTCTGTGCTTGGAGCGAACCTCTCGGGTTTACTTTGTAACGCCGAGTGGCGACCACTACCGGGTCTTCTTTTTCTTCTTTGTCCTTCAGTGGCACAGCAAAGATGGTCTGCTCAGATTTATTGCTTCCATCTACTGGTTGGAGGTTTAAATAGCTCTGTCTGCGCAATATTTCAATATCCAAGTCCATACGATCATTAACGGAATACTTTAACTTGGTAACTTTGGAGCTGCTTAAAACTGAACACAGCATCACATCCAAATAACATAAACAGCATACATTATAAAGTGCAGAAGAGTACAAATATAAAGGAGACGTGCAAATGATGACAAAGGAAAGTTCGAGAGGGTGCAGTGTGTATGCACAAGCAACCATAAAGGTGTACATGTAGTGTAAAAACACACTCGCACCTTCATATACTGTTTGAAAACACGCAGTAATTAAAGTGTGGAGGACAGGCTAGGTTACTGCTTTGTGAAGGCATTGGCTCTGGCAAAAAAAAAAAATGTTCCCATGTCTTTTATTTTTCATTTTACTTGACACATGGCGCTTTCCACGTGGAGTTGGTGGCTTGTTTGGAACCGATGATGACTGGGGTGAGACGAGTCAGTGGTGATCCTTTGGACGTGGTTTATCATCTGATTTTATTACCACGTGCATTACAAGATGCACTCCAACGGATGGTGCACTGCACACTGTAACGCTGAGGTCTTCATTGATTATTCACATTTCAACCCGTCTTAGACGGGTAGCACAGCCAGTTCATCATACATCGTTTGCTTTCATAAAAGGTTTGGAAACAATGGAAGAGAAAAAAAGAAAAGGTCTTAAAATGATCAATCTGGGGCACAAATCATTTGGACGATGTCCTCCAAAGGAATAACATCTACAGCATAAAAATGACCTGACATGGCAGAATGAAATAAAAATATGCTTATATCAATAAGCACGGACTTCAGATTATGGGGAAAAAATGAAGAAAAACACGCAGCCACTGTAACCCCCTTAGGACTTAAGTTGAGGACCCAATAAAATAAAGAAATTGAGGGTGATGTACATTGAGGACCAAGGTAAGCTTAACGACGTTATAAGAAAAGTTATACGAGCTGTCAGATTGGGGAAGGAAGAGGAGGAGGAGGAAACTTCATGTCTGTACCTAATGGTGCTCACCTTCTTCTTCATTTTTTTTGCAAATTTTACATTCTGTGGTGTAATACTGCCACCTTCTGAACCAACTCAAAATCACCTCGACAATGTATTCCATTATCAGGAACAGTTCCGGCCCTCGCTCTCTGGAATTCCTGTTTAATTGTCCTTCTAAAAGACATCTGTTTAGATGGTGATCCGTTTAAGAATACATAAGTAAAACAAAAATAAACAAAAACTCGCCAGGTTCTTGCTCAGCGTGGGGTCTCATTTTGGGAACAGAATAGTATTTGTCGCAGCATGGTTACCTGGGAAATGTAGTCCCCTGGAAACGCAAGGACGGCGAGACGCGTGCGCAGTTTATTTCGTTACGACACCAGCCACGACAGAAGCAGAAGTCGTGGTAAAAACGAGGCGGTCACTTCACACCTACGAAGAAAAAGAAATGAGCGCGAGGGGCGGAGATCAAGTTGCGTTTACACCTGGAGTTGGCGAAGGTAAGATGCAGGGATCTGCATGTCGGTGTGCAAGGGGTCTCCATTGAGAAATAGGGCGGGAGCTCACGCGTCAAGGCAATATACATGCAAACGAGGAAAGAGTTTGATACGGAGGATGTGGGGTGAGAAATGTAAATTGAGGTCACGGTCCCTTCTCAGCTCCGTGGCTGTCTCCTTGTGCCTTTTAGTTGCGGCTTAGGTTTCCACCTTTAATGTGGAATAATAACGGACGCCCACCATCCCCTAACACCTGGGTGTTGCTATAATATTTGGGGAAATCAATACGTATGGTTGGAAGTGCTTTATTTCAAGGCAAACCAACAAACGCGCTATTAATTGTATAAACAGTTAAATAT
>JANRMT010049829.1:4705291-4745603 GCA_026402145.1 Polypterus bichir lapradei
GATAGATAGATAGATAGATAGATAGATAGATAGATAGATAGATAGATGGATGTGGTGAAAGTTACCACATAACAGAAAGATCACTTTTAAGTAACAAAGACTCCAGCATTTTCACAGAGAGGTCCACGTCTGCCCAGCTGTACTCACTAATGAAGACCCCAGAAAATCTCAACATGCTGCGTGGTGATTAGCACAGACAGGTAAGAACTTCAGTGGACTCTGCATGTGCACAAATTTAAGCCAAATTAAAGACAGACAGGCAGAAAAGACCCTACGTGTATATAATAGACAGACAGCTACGAAAGAGATTTTATTAAAAATAGATAGAAAAGACACAAGATCAACAGACAAAGGCCCAACTGGATTCAAACATGTGAAAGCCAGTATATATCTATCACATAGTGCCTTTCCTATCTCATTATCTATAATGTAGGATAGAAACTATAAAACATATATAGATATGATAGACATTTTGTGAATGTCAGATAAATGTGAAGGGCACTATATGATAGACTGATAGAAATGAAAGGTACAATATATTGGATAGATAGACTTCCTCTCTCATTTATTATCCTATGATAGATATGGAAGGCACTATAAAATGCTTTGGAAAGCGACTAATAGATATTGAGTCATAGTATATATTGTAGATAATGGAAGGCACTATGATAGAAAGCCAGAAAAGGCACTATATAAAAGACACATAGGTTGGAATGGGACTCATTGCTGAATTCCACCTCAGTGTGCTACGTCTTAAATGTTAATACTGAATTCACATAAGTGTTTGCTCAATTTGAACAGAAAGTTAATTTTATATTGTTATAGTTAACGGAGGATTTTTTTATTCCCAAGAGCTAACACATAAGCCATCTTCATTCCTTGGCCGTATAGGTAATGTAATGTTACTACATTAATATCTTAGCTACAAAAATGTACTGTTAGACATCTTAGGATTAGACAGACAGATAGATACTTTTATTAATCCCAAGGGGAAATTCACAGGATTAGATTGCTTGCTTACAAATAATAAGATATAATGGCACACATTTTTCTGATTGTATGCGGTGTACGCATTTCATAACTAAGAGAAACTTAAAGAAATGTAACCCAGATATGTCAGCCTTAAACAGAAATGTCAAGAGGTTTTCCTTGTGTGTGTATTATCAGTTTTTCACTTCATTTTTTGTAAACTTTTTTTGCTTTGAATTTCACTAAACAATTAACAAACACACTTTTCGGCCATAGTGGTGCTTATGCTGAAATAACTATGGTATTAAATCAAAGACTTGCCTTTCAGAAACGTGTAATTATTTATTTATTAAGCAGGTCAATTACAGTAGACTGCATCAATTTAAACAAACAAAATATGTACAAATAAAAATAAATAAAATCAAAAGAGAAAAGGACTGTAAAGCTAAAAATGTAACAGGCTACAACGCTGCATCATTGAACAAAAATAAATGACTACAAGTGGTGAAAGATAAGACTGTGGCAGCCAACGTATTTGAACAAAAGTCTAACTGGCTGCATGTGCCTTGGTGTGCCTACAACTCATCAGAAACATTAATGAAGAGAAACGTTTAGAGCGTCTATCAGAAGCATGGCACAGAACTCGGTTGTCTCACATGAATGAAGTTTCAGTAGCCTGCTATCCAACAATCACTGCTTTGAGACTGTAGGCTGTCTACATCATCTAGCAAACAAGAAATAATAAATGTCACCATTATACAAAAAGCCAGTAACGTAACACAGAATTACGTGTGCTCTGGGCCCACCAACCACACCCGACCTCAATCAAAGGAAATTCCTGGACAGAGGAAGAAAACAGTTGTTGAAACTTCACTGTCTGGAAATGAAAGGGTGACAAACCAACTTCTAAGGCTCTGGGACTCCGGCACCCCACAGCAAGAACCATTATCTACAGAAACAGAACATTGGGAACTCACTCAGAAAACACTGTCCTGCCAAAATGACCAATGGTACAGTGACAACTAGTTCAAGAAGTCACAAAGGACTCCAGAATGACTACAAAGAACTGCAGGCATACAAAGCCTCGGTGGTCAGTGTTCAGGACCCCGTGATGAGTAACAAAATGGGATTCATGGGAGAGCAGCAAAGTGGAAAACTCTGCTATCCAAGAGGAACATCAGTACAAAGTACCATCTGGATGATCCTCAGCCTTTTGAAGAGAAGTTCTGACAACTCAAAAGTAGAACTCTTTGGATGACACTGGGCCCACTGTATGTGATCAACAGCAAGAGCACAGAACTACAATAAAACATGGAGTGCTGGGCTGGGGATACTTTGAAAGACTTGCCATTATTAAATGAATGGGGAACTGTGCTTGTCACCAGAATATTCTTCAGGAGAACATTCAATCATCTGTCTGTGACCTGAAGTGTCACTGGGTTAGAAACACAAACACAGCTCAGTGGTTTGGCAGTGGCCTAATCAAAGTCCTGACTTGAACCCAACACAGACGCCAAAACAATCAGCTGACCCTCACAAACCTACCAATGTGTCGGAATTAAAGAAGTTCTTCAAACAAGATATGAAAGTCTGACATCAAATAACAGGAAGTGTTTACTTGCAATCATTTCTGTAATCAAGTATTGAAACTCAACGTCTTTTTGACAGGGGTGTTGGATATATATCTTTGTGACTGGACTGTTTCAAGTAACTACAGGCCAACAAACCTGACGTGTGTCACCAAGTTAATAAATGGAAGAAATTATTATGGACAACACTGAGCATCAAGTGGCAAGAACAGGCGTGTTAGTCAGCATTCAGCCCGAGTTCAGATGAGGATGGTCACCTATGTGGGAATTCAATCCAAAAGCAACACAAGCAGACAATATGAGTGGTGCATATGACGTTATTTCTCTTGATTTTTCAGAAGGCTTTTGATAAGGCACCACATTATTGGTCAGTGCTCAAACTAAATGAAATGAGAACTGAAGGCGTAGTCTGTAGAAGTGGACATGACGGGCTAAATCAGAGGAAGCAAAGGGTTATGGTGAGGGGGGAACTTGTTCAGAATGAGGTGAAGTTACAAGTGGTGTCCAGCAGGGGTCAGCGATGAAGCTGCTGCTCTTTTTAATATTCGTATTGGATCTGCACAAGAATATAATCAATGAGCTGATCAAGACTGCAGATGATACCAAAAGGAGGTGGAAGGGCAGATAGTGTAGAATCCACTAAATTATTAAAGAGGGACTTGGACAGCACACAGGCTTGGGAAGATTACTTCAAACAGATGAAAAGCATTACATGTAGAAAGTAAAAATATTACATTGGAATAGACAATGGAAGATTTGAAATTTGAAAGTACCCTGAAGAGAAGAACCTGGGAGTCACGGAGGATTGATCAGTACATCCAAAACATACTTAGAAATTACACAGCGCACCCTAGTGTGGAGTACAAGCCAAGGGTGGTTATGCTAAAGTTATATATATATATATATTATATATATATAAAAATGCACTACAGAAGCATCACCTGGAGTACTGTATACAGATTAAGTCTCCATATTACAAGAGAAACATAGCAGTGGTATAGAAGGTCCATAAAACAGCAACATGGCCGATTCAGGGCTGAGAGATATGAGCAGAGACTGAAGGAACTGAACCATTTCAGTTTAAGGTAATGTTGATGAAGAATTGCCACAGCTGAAGTGTTTAAAATTTTGAAACAAATGAGTACAGTGGACATCAGCTTCTACTTGAAAAGTACACTATGTGACAAGAACAAGACTGGAAACGTGTTAACAGCAGAATTGGCATAAACGCTAGAAAGTTTTTCTTCACACAAAGTACACTTGAAATATTTAAACAAAAACAGGCCAACAACGCTCGCCAATCCTATTAAGCTAATTCTTCCAGAATAACATCATGTCAAGAGTCCAACTGTCCACTACACCAACTGGCCTTTCTCCAGTGTGAACTCTCAGTTGACACGCGAGGTCCAGACCTTTTTGAAACTTTCCATATTCATTACATTGAAAAGGTTCTTCTCCCCAAATTGGGTGTAACGTTTGGTGCCGTAGAAACTCCAAATTCCACTCAGTGCACCGCTACGGTTTTTCTCTTCTGTGAGTTCTTTTGTGAAACATGAGGTCCTCACACTCTCTGAAACTCTTTCCACACTTGCTACACTGCTATGGCTTCTCTCCCGTATGTATCCTCAGATGTCTCCTAAGGTTGGCAAATTGTTTGAACTTCTTTCCACACTGGTTACACTGATAGGGTTTTTCTCCAGTGTGAACATTTTGGTGGCGTCTAAGGACTGAAATCCATTTGAAGCTCCTACCACACTGGGTGCACAAATGAGTCTTTTCTACGGTGTGAGTTTTCTGGTGACGTCTAAGTGCCGAAATCTGTTTAAAACTCCTTGCACATTCCGCACACTGATAAGGCGATTCGCCGGTGTGAATTCTCTGGTGAAGCTTGAGAGTTGAGCCTTGCTGGAAATTCTTCCCACATTCCTTACACTGGTACGGCTTTTCTCCAATGTGAACACTATGGTGGTACCTAAGGTGTGAAACTTGATTGAAACTTTTTCCACATTCGTTACACTGAAAGGGTTTTTTCCCCGTGTGTAACGCTTGGTGCCGTATGAGCTCTGAATTCCACTTGAAGACTTTTCCACAATAAGTGCACTGATGAGATTTTTCTCTACTGTGACTTCTCCTGTGAACCTTGAGGTCCCCACTCTCTCTGAAAGTCTTTCCACACTTGCTGCACTGGTACTGCTTCTCTCCCGTGTGAATCCTCAGATGACTGCTAAGGCCGGAAACCTGTTTGAACTTCTTTCCACACTGGTTACACTGATACCGCTTCTCTCCGGTGTGAACGTTCTGGTGACGTCTAAGAACTGAAATCCATTTGAAACTCCGGCCACACTGGGTGCACAAGTGAGCTTTTTCTCCTGTGTGAGTTTTCTGGTGACTTTTAAGTTCTGAACTCCGTTTAAAACTCTTTCCACATTCAGCACATTGGTAAGGCATGTCGCCAGTGTGAACTCTCTGGTGGCATCTAAGTGAGGACGTATGTTTGAATCTCTTTCCACATTCAGCGCATTGGTAAGGCTTTCTCCCTTTGTCATAAATGTGACGTATTTCACGGTAGTGTAAGTGATTTAATTTGGTTGACTTATCACTACACTCGTGAAGGTCACCTACAGCCTGTGGCTCACTCTCCGTACTTTCCATCTTCATTTTTAATTTCTTGTCTGCATTCTCACCCTCAAATCCACAAGCCTGCCCTTCCAAGAATGCACTTTTCTGCACAGATCTGCTCAGACCGTTCTCCACCACGTTACAGATGGCCACTGTATTGTTGCCTATACACTCATATGATGGCACTTCTTTCTTAAGAGTGGAAGAAAGTTCCACTTCTGTGGGCTCCTCTTTGAAAATCCCTGGCGCCTCTGCATTAGTGCTGATGGACCCCTCGTCCCTCTGATTACCTGACCCAGCAACGCACAGCTCTTGAGCATCTTCTTGTTTAACAGAACCGTAAAGACACACTGGGGGACCAGCTTCTGTCTTCACAACGCCAGTGTCTGGACCAAGGTGAAGAGAGGCTTTGGGAAGACCTGCATAAAGAAAAAAAGGAGATTGAACAATTTTACTTTTAAATAGTTTTATCCACTCTGAAGCACACACACCGCTTTGAAAATGCATACCGTCGAGTCCAAAAGTTTCTCACCTCAGCTAAAGCCTTTCACATCTCCACATGTAACGTTACCGCACATTCTCTGCGTTACGTCAATTAGGGCGTCTGCCTTATTTAATTTCCATTAGTGTTCATGTCACAATAATTGCTAAGCTGATTTCAACCTTCACTTACTGGATGAGATTTTAGGTGGGTTTCTATACACTTTGCTTAACTTGTCTCAAACACGCAGGGTTGCCTTCTAGAAGTTACTCACAATACCCGGCAGAAACTTTTTGCCCATTCCTCTCAACAGACCTGGCGCATGTCAGTGAGGTTTGTGGTCCTCTTTGCTCAGACAAACCTTTTCAGTTTCAATGAGATTCAGGTCAGGGCTTTGTGGTGGCCACTCCAATAGTCTCACCTCATTCACTTTTTGTCACAACTGTCTAAATATGCTTTAGCGTCATCATCCTCCTGGAAGACAAATTTGCAACCAGGTTTTAACTTTCCTGCTGATGTCTTGAGGTGCTGCCTCAGAATTTCTAAATATCCCTCCTTCCTCATGATGCCATTTATTTTCTGAAGTGCCCCAGACCCTTTACCCCAACAATATGATGCTGTCACCTCCATACTTATGAATAAAAAGCCTCACCCTTCTTTCCCCATACATAGCAGTGGTCATTATGGTCAAACAGTTCAAATTTGGACTTCATCTGACCATAGAACACTCCTCCAAAAGGCCAGGTGTTCGTCCTGGTGAGCCTCTACAAACTTCAGGCTGGCTTTGGTAGACTTTAAACATGGCATGTATGGGGATGTGACAACATGTGTAGAGTTGGGAAACATGTCAGTCTTGGATTAGGGGCTTCTTCTTTTGTGTAACAGCTGTTCAGGCCATGGCAATGAAGGACAATCTTAATGGTGGATGTAGATACTTTGGTACCTGATGTTCCCAGCTCCTTTGCCAGTTTCTTTGTTGTTGTCTTGGAGTTCAGTTGACCCTTTCACAACAAAGTGCATTCATCCCAGGGAGTTCACTTGCACCTCCATCTTGAACAATGCGGTCTCTGTGTGGCCCCCAGATATTTGTATTTGCACACAATTGTCTGTTCACCGTCACTTGTCTAGAAATTTCTCCTAAACAATAATCAAATTTATGGAGGTCCACAATTTTCTTTTTCTGAAGTCTTAGCCGAGTTGTTTGGATTTTCCCAAAGGCAACAAGGCACTGGCCCTAATGGTAGGCCCTCAAACACAAATACAGGTGCACTTCCAATTAACTGGCCAATCAGAGGCTTCTAAAAGTCATTCCACCAATTTCTGGAATCTTCCGGGCTGTTTAAACAGACATTCAACTTGGTGTAACCAAACCTGTCGCCCTGAAAAAATCTGAGGTAATAAATAAAGGTTGAAATCAATGAATCTGTCTGCAACACTTATGAAAATACCGGAGATACCCTGACAGACTTTACACAGGGCATGTATGGTGACGAGACGACACGTGTGGAGTTGGGAAACACGGAGTGTAAAAGTCTTTAGGTGAGGTGGGTGGAGGCTTTTGGCCTCAAATGTATGCCTGCTTAGAAAAACAAGAAGAAGATAGCTTAGCATTTTGATCAAAATCACCTCAATTGGGCTTATTTAGGTCAACACTCTAGAACTGGTAGACAGAACAAAATGTTTGTTATTTTTATTCACTTAATTATCTGTATTTTTTATTTTTGTAATTTATTAGTTACTGTTTTATATTTTATCTTGTAAATTTTTGTTTAACTTCTTGTCCAAGGGGATAGTCAAGTTCAAGTTTCATCATACCACGTACACAACAATACATTTAACTAAACTTCTAAATCACTTTGACCTAAAGGTTGAGTATGAAGATATGTTAAAACAATACAATTTGTTCTTCTTATTATTTCACTCTATGCACCTCCTCACAAGGCCCTGCCATCCTGTTCCATGATTTCTTCTATCAGTACTATGCTGATGACACAGAGGACCACACGGTATCAGCTGGAATCTCTGGATGCCTTAATGACATCACAAAAGATGGATGATGGAGCACAATCTTCAGCTCAGCCATGCAAAGACCTTCTTATCCCAGTCTGACCATCCATTCAGCCCCCCACCTCTGTTCAGTCTGGCCTATTATCACTAACACCCACCAACACGTTACACAACACTGGAGTGGTCATCGATGACCAGCTGTCCTTCAGGCGCCGTGTTTAAATGGTCTCACTGTATACAATATCGTCAAGATTAGACCATACCTGACAGAACATTCAGTATTTATTTCTTTATTTATTCATTCCATGACCTATCGCTAGCTTTACATTATTATCATCATCATCATACAAGAGTACATTAAAAAGTTGAGGCAATTTGAAAATTACATGTTAATTACAACAGATAGAAGCTAACACAGTAAGACACACATAATAACAGAAAATGTTCAATGCCTTAAAGTTTCTTTCTGATGTAATAAATGAGCCTTTCTCCATCCTCCCCATTGTGATCTGGCTTATTTTATGAACTGGAAACATTTTCCACATCGTTTATGTATGGTTTACAAGTGTGATGTGCAAGTATAATAAACATACTGTATATCCATGTTTATGTTACATACTGTTTTAACAAGCAAAGCACGTAATAAAAAGATTTGTATTTTTTAAAGAAAAAGAAAACACGTGTATACGCACCTTGACCTTGGCTTGTCCTGCTCATTTCGGTCATTTCTGTGTTAAATGTCCCCGATGCCCGTTGACTCGTGTAGCCGGCACTCACTACCCTTCGGTCCTCGTCTGCTCCGGTGGACTTTGCTGTTATCTCCTGTCGTTTCTCTTCCTCCGCCGCCCTGGGTCGTTTCGTGTGCCGTCTTTAGCGCCAGCAGTCCTGTCGTCTCGTCTCGTCCTCGCTATCATGGCTCACCTCTCCCGTTCACCGTCATTTCCTTGCCTCCGTTATTTCTAGTAATTGTGCCTTTCTGCTGCCGGACACACAGCTAGTAAGACTTGATGCGAAGGCTCTTCGAAGTGAGAGCTTACGGTCGGTCAATTCCGTTATTAGTGGGATAGCTGGATGAAGAAAACAACGACGCTTGAATTGTCCGAGTTGTGACGTAAAGCTGAACTCCCACATCAGTCAGTAATATGGACACGGAAAAAAGAAAAACCGGATCAACCAGAACTGGGGTTCTTGTGGTTTAATTGTATACGAAGCGACGTGATCTAGGCGTTGATACGCGTCTGCTTGCTGTTTATTTGCAAGACAATAATTAGAATTTATGTTTAACTGCATCTTATGCAGAACAAAGAGCGATCTCTCGTTTCGCTGGAAAACTGGCGTGAACGCATAGGATTAGGAATGTGAGACGTCACAAGAGGTAAAAACGAAAGCTCTCGCAGCCCGTTAACGCAACGTTATCTTTCACATTTATCCGGTTTCCGTGTTATTATTTTTATTAACATGTTTCGCATTTCGCGGTAGACGCACGCATTTTATTTCAGTTTCCGTCACTATTGATGACGTTTCACCCAGAGAACCAATCAATTTTTCTGTTCTGCCACTAACGTCATAGACATATATAGCTAGACACCGCCTTCACTGTGTTGCCCAGTCAACACGATACGTCAGCGCGTCCGCCATATTGCGAGAGGCAAAAGTGCCATTTAAACTAATACAGGTAGACGTGGAAACCGGGTTTTCTAATGAAAAAACAATAACGTTTAAAACAGTATCGTTTACATACAACAGATTTTGGCGAATCGTTTAAATGCAATTATTTAAATCCATTTATAAACTAATAATGACAATTAATAAATAATAATAAAAATAATAATGTATTATTATTATTATTATTAAATAATTCCTCCCATATAAGTAACATTTCTCGGACTGCCTTCTTCCATCTCCGAAACATTCCTAGACTTCACTCTGTTCTTACGCAACACAGTACTGAAGTATTGGTTAATACCTGAGTCACCTCACTTATAGATTACTGTAATTCTATTCTATCTGGCATCCCACAAAAACATATTCATCGCTTATAACTTCTTCACAATTCTGCTGCCAGGATAATAGCCTGCTGTTCTAAATCCACTGAACATATCACACCGATTCTCTCTCAACTTCACTGGCTCCCTGTTCACTACTGAATACAATACACAATACCGCTCTGAACATTTAAAGCTCCACTCTACCTCACTGATCTCCTACAGACTGACACTCCTCTAGTTCTCTCAGATCCTGTAATTTGAGAGTATTCAGTCTAGCGATGTAGTGCAGCCTTAGTTTGGAAGACAGACACAACTAAAGACATGAGCATAAAATGATGGTTGTCAATTTCAAACTATTTCCTCAATGTGCTCCTTTAGAAAAATCTGAAGCAATCTCAGCTTGAACAAACTGATTGATCAAAGATACACTGACAGCTTGCCCTAATGTCGACTGTCGGATAACACTCTCAGCTACTTTGACCACCTTGACTGGACCCTCAGAAGGAATCATCAAACCTCCTTAGTTTTTTAATGTGAGCGAGTGGTGGCTTTGATCATATGATGGTTGTACAGCATCTGTTACCAAACTAGCACGGCACACATCACAGTACAGCGTTCTCAAAATCCTGTCTAAGGGCTACCTGACCTCCCACTGCTTCCTGAGGTGAATTTCTTTGGGAAACCTTCACAGTTTCAGAAATGTTAACAGCTAACAATAATCTACATAGTTAGTGACTGAATACGTTTAGCTTAAACGTTGTTTGAAGGCTCACTTGAGCACATAAATGCATAGCTTTGCTATCTTAGCCTGGCATAGCTAAAGTTAAGATTATAAAACGGGATTTTCTAATGGCCAAATATAACCAAAACAATTGTTCAGACTTACCTATGAAATGTAATCCCCTGGGATCTGGTTTGGAGCGTACAGCGGTTTGTACAATCCCAAGCAGCACATGGATGAGGCATCTTTATCCATCACTTCACTCCACAGCAGTGCCACTAGCAATATGGCGGCGACGCTGACGTACGATGCTGCTGGTCATGCGCCGTCTAGTAATTCTATGTCTATGACTAATGTTGACAGATCAAAAACCAAAACACACGCTTTCACATGCACACATTCAACTCCTTGAAGACTTCATTTCCCATGTGTCTCTAGGACACCCTGAACATGCTCAGGACAGAATTGTGTCTTAGCAAGGAGAAGGATTGGAGTATGTTGTCCCGAACCCCCCCAATATTCTCTTTTCTTTCTTGTTGTGCCATAACTTAACACTGAAATTTCAATCTGACTACGAGAGTTGTGTTTCTTTTTTCTATCATGCACCTAAAATCTGGAATAGCCTGCCAATAGGAATTCGCCAGGCTAATACAGTGGAGCACTTTAAAAAACTGCTGAAAACACATTACTTTAACATGGCCTTCTCATAACTTCACTTTAATTTAATCCTGTAACTCTGTGTATTCAATTCATTATAATAACTATTCAGGGTGGCTCTAAATTACGTACTAACCTCTACTCTCTCTTCTGTTTCTTTTTCTGGTTTCTTTGTGGTGGCGGCCTGTGCCACCACCACCTACTCAAAGCATCATGATGCTCCTACATTTATGGACTAAAAGCCAGAAGTCTACATAACCATCATCATCAAGTCCTTCTATGAGAACCCTAAATACAGAGAGGACTGTTTCGTTTATGTTAGGTAGAATGCCCAGAGGGGACTGGACGGACGGTCTCATGGTCTGGAATCCCTGCAGATTTTCTTTTTATCTCCAGCTGTCTGGAGTTTTTTTTTTGTTTTTTCTGTCCTCCCTGGCCATCGGACCTTACTCTTATTCTATGTTAATTAATGTTGACTTATTTTTCTTACTGTGCCTTGTATTTTTCTATTTTTCATTATGTAAAACATTTTGAGCTACATTTTTTGTATGAAAATGTATATAAACAACAACATATAAATAAATGTTGTTGTTGTTGTTGTATAGCTCTAATGATGTAGAATTTGTCCACTTCTTTTAAATTGACTCACTCTTTAACATTCTAAAACTGTAATTGCTGATTGTTTTCTCTTTAACCAGTTAACATTAAGAATTGAGCTGCTCAGGTCCACAATCATTGGGTTCTGGGGTCTCAAACTCAGTTCCTAGTGGGCTGCATTGTCCTCAGGCTTTCCCAGTTCTACCATAAGAAGCCAAGCCCTGCCATTTCTGCTACAACAACAGCAACAACAACAACAACAACAACATTTATTTATATAGCACATTTTCATACAAAAAAATGTAGCTCAAAGTGCTTTACATAATGAAGAATAGATAAATAAGAGACACAGTAAGAAAAGAAAATAAGTCAACATTAATTAACATAGAATAAGTGTAAGGTCCAATGGCCAGGGGGGACAGAAAAAACAAAAAAAAAAACTCCAGACGGCCGGAGAAAAAAAATAAAATCTGCAGGGATTCCAGGCCATGAGACCGCCCAGTCCCCTCTGGGCAATCTACCTAACATAAATGAAACAGTCCTCTTTGTATTTATGGTTTTCACGGAAGGACTTGATGATGATGATGATGATCACGTGGACTTCTGGCTTTTAGTCCATCAATGCTGGGGCATCATGGTGCTTTGAGTAAGTTGGTGGTGGCGCAGGTCAAGTCATTTTATTTCATGGCATGACACGATGATGAAACGTCAGTTGGCTAACAACTATGAAAGTAAGAGGAGATGAAAATCTGCAGCCACTGTGGCCCTCCAGGAGCTAAGCCTGAGATCTGTGACCCCTGCTTTAATGTGACATCACCATACATCTGTTACAACAGATGTTGGAGGTCCAGCCCTGTGTCCTCAGCTGCTTTTTATTTGTAAAGACTGAGCTGCTGTTTCCTTTCCAGGAACATGATGGTGAAATGCAGCCAGTGGGTTCATAGGAGGAACACCATGGGGCTGGGTGCCCACCCTGAAATAGAGGAGGTGGAGGAGGTATCTCACCCTGACTTAAAGTTAAACTTGTGCTTCTCACCCTTGAACAGTGGACTATTATTTGGAGGAGGACTTGGTGGAAGAAGTGGTGGGCCTGGCAAATGCAGATGAGCTGGTAAGTACAGGTGGACGGGAGGTGAGCTTAGACCGAGATGGACAGTCAGGGTATGGAATATGTTGGGGAAAATCAGAAAAGTAAAATGAGGAGTTCATGTCGAAAAAGGGAGACAACAAGGCTGTCTATCTGCTCGACTTCTGATCGTTCACAGAGAATGAGATGTGAAACCAAACTGTGAGGGACATTCTGGTGTCTTAAAAAAAGGGAGATGTGGACATGTGACATGGACATTCCCTGGACTGTAGTCCTTCCATATCAGTCTGGCATGAATGAGTATGGAGAGCTGGAGGACACATCTGGTCTTTTCTGCTGTGTTCTTCAATCATTGTTTCTTTGCAGTTTTTTATTCTTTCACTGATTTCTGTGTTTCAGCTGAAGAGAATTCATCTAGCCAAACCATTAACAATAAAGCAGCATCCAAAAAATGAACAAATAATGTGAAATAAAAATAAGTGAACCTCCTCAGTTGTGTCTGTTTTATTATGCCTTCTGCTCATAATCACCACCGATTCCCAGCACCTTGGCCCATGGATATCTTGATGGTGGTGTGAACATTGGACCAAATGAACATTAATTTGGCTGCTCTCTTGTCACCTTCACACACTTTACACCATTAGGAGTTTTGGCTGGGCATGGATGGACAAGACAGTGAGTACAGGTGGACGTGAGGTGTGTCTTTAAAGAGGTGGACGCCAGAGATGTGGGATATGGAGGAGGAAGTCAAAGGTGGAAAAAATGAGATGTTGGTGTTGATAAAGAGAGACAACAAAGCTGCTCAAGTTCTGATCACTGAGCAGGCTTTGGAGAAGCAGGGACATTCTGGTGTCTTAAAACTAAAAGCAAAACCAAGTAAAACTGAAAAGTGCTAAAGAGGTGATGAGTGAAAAGCACAAGACAAGTGTGGAAAATCAATACGTGGCACACACTCCAGTAATCCCTGACCCCAATCACAGTGTCCCTTCAGGTGGGCTCTGTCAATTACCACTGAAATCCCCTCCTGCTCTATTGACTCCAAACCTCACCATACAGTCACCCTCATGATGTAAGTCATCACTACAAGTTTCCAGAAGATCACTTGACCTCGATCAAAGGAAAATCCAGAAGAGATAAGGAAACTTCACAATCTGGAAATGAAAGGGTGACAAACCAACTTCTAAGGCTCTGGGACTCCGGTGCCCCTCAGAAAGACCCATTATCTACAGAAACAAAACAATGGGAACTCACTCGGGAAAAGCTGGCCTGCCAAAATGACCCCACGGCACCCATTCAAGAAATCACAAAGGACTCCAGAACAATCACAAGAAACTACAGGCATATGAAGCCTCAGTGGTGAGCGTTCAGGACTTCATGATGACTAACAAAATGAGATTCATGGAAGAGAATCAAAGAGAAAAACTCTGCTATCCATGAGGAGCATCAGTATAAAGCACCATCTGGATAAACCTCAGCCTTTTGGAGAAAAGGTTTGACAACACCGTATGTGGTGACCGACAGTAAGCTCATCAGACCTACAATAAAATATGGGTTGCTGGGCTGGGGCTGCTTTGGTAGACTTGTCATTAATGAAGGAACTGTGGATTGTTCACTTTACCAGAATACTCTTCAGGAGAAGGTTCAATTATCTGTCTGTGACATGAAGCTGAAGCATCACTGGGTTAGAAACACAAACTCAAGTCCACAACTGGGACTTGAACAGCTCAGTGATTTTGCAGTGGCTTAGTCAAAGTGCTGACTTGACCCCAACAGACACGCCGAAAACGAGCAGCTGACCCTCTTCAAACAAGATGTGAAAGTCTGACATCAAATAACCAGAAGTGTTTACTTGCAATCATTTTTGTAATCAAGTATTGAAACTCAATGTCTTTTTCACAGGGGTGTTGGATATCTTTGTGGCTGGACTGATTCAAGTAACTACAGGCCAACAAACTTGACGCGTATCACAAGTAAATTAATGGAAGGAATTATTATGGACAACTTTGAGCATCAAGTGGCAAGAACAGGCGTGTCAATCAGCATTCAGCATGAGTTCAGACGATGAAGGTCATGTTTCACTTATATGCAGGAATTCAATCAGGAAGCAACACAAGCAGACAATAAGAGTGGTGCCTATGACGTTAATTTATCTTGATGTTTCAGAAGGCTTTTGATGAGGTAGTCAGTGATGAAACTAAATGAAATGGGAATTTAGGGCACAGTCTGTTGAAGGGGAACTCATTCAGAATGAGGGGAAGTTACAAGTGGTGTCCAGCAGGGGTCAGTGCTGAAGCTGCTGTTCTTTTCAATATACATATTGGATCTCTATAGGGTGGTCCAGATCTAATTATGCAATTTTCATTACGCTCTAACTTATTAAGTTTTTTACATAGAAAATCACCCGAAAAATCCTGGACCATCAAGAAGTGTGCGGACTGACAACATGAAGAATCATCTTTGTGCCAAACTATAATCATCCCTGCATAAATCAAAGTCATCCAGACGAAGGATCTGTAGGATCCAGGATCTGCATAATTAGATCTGGACCACCCTGTATAAGAATATAATCAGTGAGCTGCTTAGGACTGCAGATGATACCAAAGTAGACAGTAGGGCAGACAAAGTAGAGTCCACTAAACGGTTACAGAGAGACATGGACAGCACACAGCCTTGGAAAGATGAAATTTAATTAAAATAAATAAAAAGTATTACATCTAGGAAGTAAAAATGTCAGATTTGAATAGACATTGGAAGGTCTGAAACTTGAAAGTACCCCTGATAAGAAGAACCTGGGAGCCACAGAGGATTAATCAGAACATCCAGACAGTGTAACAGGTATAGAATTGATCCAGAAAGCCAACTGGATGTTAAATTACATAGCACCCCCTAGTGTGGAGTACAAGCCAAGGGTGGTTATGCTAAAGTTAAATAATGCACTGGTGAGGTATAACCTGGAGTACTGGATACAAATTTGGTCTCCATATTACAAAAAAGACAAAGCAGTGCTACAGAGAGTCCAGAATACAGCAACGAGGCTGATTCAGGTCTGAGAGACTGAAGGAGTTGGACCATTCAGTGTAAGCTAATGGTGACTAAGAAGTGACATGACTGAAAGTGTTTAAAGTTATGAAACAAATCAAAACAGTGGACATCAGCTTCTATAATAAAGTACACTCTGCAAACCAGAACACGGTTGGAAACTTGTTAACTGCACAAATTTTCCAAAGTTTTTCTTCACGCAAAGAACATTAGAATACTTTTGACAAAAACAGGCCAACAAAGCTCGACAATCCTATTCAACTCATTCTCCCAAAATAACATCAAGTCAAGAGTCCAGCTGTCTACCACAATACTTGGTGAGTTATTCCACGTGTCTGTGGGTCTCTGTGTGAAGAAACACTCCCTAACCTAAGAAAGCATGGAATAAATGAAGTGGTGAGCAAGAAGCTGGGACTTTAAGGACCTTCAAAACTCGACTTGGTGAATCTCGGTTAATAGGTTGGAAAAGCTTGTTGGGATGAATCTCCTGTTCTTGTCACAAATGCTGTGATGTTGTAGAGCAGCCGAAGTATTTAACAGGAGGTCCTGTCCTCCAGGGCTCTACAGTCAGAAAGAAAAAATAGAAAACAATTAAGCACGATGAAATTATAACAAAACATAGTCTTCTCACGCTACCACTATCTGACTCTGGGTTTTCTTTCCATCCATGTGAATTCTCTTATAAAACCTGAGAGATGTACTGGCTCAAACTCCTTCCACATTTTGTGTACTTGGTAAGGTTATTCAGCTGTATGAGTTTTCTGGTGACATTTTAGGTACAAGCCCTGCTTAAAACTCTTTCCACATTCATTTCACCGATAAGGTGTTTTGCATGTGTAAAGATTTAAGGTCCGTGCTCCGTTTGAAACTCTTCCTGCACTCCAGACAACTTGAAGGTTTTTCTCTGGAGTGAATCCTCTGGTGATGACTGAGGTGTATGTGCTGTGGGAAAGCCTTTCTACAAACATTGCACTGGAAGGGTTTTTCTCCTGTGTGAATTCTTGGGTGTAATCTAAGGCTTATGTCCATTGCAAAACTATTACGACATTCTTTACACTGGTACGGTTTTTCTCCTGTATAAACACTATGGTGGGTACCCAAGGTGTAAAACTTGCTTAAAACTCTTTCCATATTCGTTACACTGATATGTCCTTTCTCCAGTGTGAACTGTCAGGTGACACTTGAGGTCCACACCCTGTTTGAAGCTCTTTCTACATTCATTACATTAAAAGCACTTCCCCCCTCTATATGTTATGTTTGATGCCATACAAGCTCTGAATTTCACTTGACACCTTATCCTCACTCTGTGTACCACTATGGTTTTTCTCTTCTGTGAGTTCTCTTGTGAAACATGAGGTCCTCACGCTCTCTAAAAGTCTTTCCACACTGGTTTGCTACACAGGTACTGCTTCTCTCTCGTGTGTATCCTCAGATGACTCTTAAGGTTGGAAACCTGTCTGAACTTCTTTCCACAATGGATACAATGATAGGGTTTTTCTCCAGTGTGAATGTTTTGGTGACGTCTAAGGGTTGAACTCCTTGAGAAACTCTTACCACACTGGGTGCACAAGTGACGTTTTTCTCCTGTGCGAGTTTTCTGGTGACATCTGAGTCCTGAACTCTCTTTAAAACTCTTTGCATATTCATCACATTGATAAGGCATTTCACCGGTCTGAATTCTCTGGTGACATTTGAGACTTGAGCCTTGCTGGAAACTCTTCCCGCATTCTTTACACTGGTACAGCTTTTCTCCATCATGAACACTATGGTGTGAAACTTGAATGAAACTCTTTCCACATTCGTTACACTGAAATGGTTTTTCCCCCGTGTGTAATGATTGGGGTCGTGCGAGCGCTGAATTCCGTTTGAAACCTTTTCCATACTTAGTGCACTGATGAGATTTTTCTCTTCTGTGAGTTCTCTCGTGAAACTCGAGGTCCACGCGTTTTCTGAAAGTCTTTCCACACGTGCTACACTGGTACTGCTTCTCTCCCGTGTGAATCCTCAGATGAGTGCTAAGGCTAGCCTTCTGGCTGAACTTCTTTCCACACTGTTTACATTGATAGGGCTTTCTTCCAGTATGAACGTCTTGGTGACGTCTAAGGGTTGAACTCCTTGCGAAACTCCGGCCACACAGGGTGCACAAATGAGTTTTTTCTCCCGTGTGAGTTTTCTGGTGACTTCTAAGTTCTGAGTTCCGTTTGAAACACTTCGCACATTCAGTACATTGATATGGAGTTTCGCCAGTGTGAATTCTCTGGTGACATCTAAGCGAGTAACTATATTTGAAACTCTTTGCACATTCAGCACACTGATAAGGCATTTCGCCAGTGTGAATTCTCTGGTGACATCTAAGTGAGGACGTATGTCTGAATCTCTTCCCACATTCAGCACATTGGTAAGGCATGTCACCAGTGTGAATTCTCTGGTGACATCTAAGTGTGGACGTATGTGTGAATCTCTTTCCACATTCAGGACATTGGTAAGGCCTTCTCCCTTTGTCATCACTTTGGTGTATATCACGGTAGTGTAAGTTGTGTAATTTGGTTGACTTATCACTACACTCGTGAAGATCCCCTACAGCCTGTGGCTCACTCTCCATACTTTCCATCTTGAAGACATTCATTTTTAATTTCTTGTGTCCATTCTCAGCCTCAAATTCACAAACCTGCCTTTCCAAGAATGGACTTTTCTGCACAGATCTGCTCAGACTGTTCTCCACCATGTTACAGATGGTGACTGTATTCTTGCCTATACACTCATATGATGGCACTTCTTTCTTAAGAAGGGAAGAAAGTTCCACTTCTGTGGGCTCCTCTTTGAAAATCACTGGCGCCTCTGCATTAGTGCTGATGGACCCCTCGTCCCTTTGATTAGCTGATATAGCAATGCACCACTCTTGAGCGTCTTCTTGTTTAACAGAACCATAAAAACACACCATGGGACCAACTCCTGTCTTCACAAAGCCAGTGTCTGGACCAAGGTGAAGAGAAGCTTTAGGAAGACCTGCATAAAGAAAAAAATTACAAATTCATATGGAAATTAAATAATTTCATTTTGAAATGGTTTTATGATATCTGAAGTGCACACACCGATTTGAAAATGCATACAGTTGAGGCCAAATGTTTCCATCCACCTCGGCTAAAGCCTTTCAAACTCCCTGTTTCACGACTCCACATGTAATGTTGCCACACAATCTCTGTGTTACGTCAATTAGGGTGTCTATTTTTATTTCACTTCCATAAGTGGTCATGTCACAATAATAGCTTAGAGATGGATTGATTTCAGCCTTTACTTACTGCATCAGATTTTAGGTGGGTTTCCATACACTTTGTTAGTATTTGGTGACTTTTCCTGTGAATTGCTTAACTTGTCTCAAACACGTAGGGTTGCCTTCCAGAAATAATTAGCAATACACCGTGATGGACGGCCAGCGTTTCAGTCTGGCCGGGATGTCCCTCAACAGACAAAAGGAGGAAAAGCAGCCTTTTCAGGGCACTGCATCCCCCGGGACGCTAGATGGCAGCTCCCCTGGACTTAAATGGTTCACTGGATTCCCTCAGGGCATCATGGGACATGGAGTCCATTTCTTCAGCCCTGTTGGATGCCGTGGGTGTTGCCAGGGGGAGCTCATCAAGAACCTGGGGACTATTATTGTTACACCAACCTGGAAGTACTTCGGAGTAACGAGGACAGAAGCCCGCAGTACTTCCGGGATATTTAAGGAAGGAGGATGTGGCGTTTGACCTGGAGAAGGAATACTTCCAGGTCATGCACTATAAAAGGACTTGAGGAAACCCAGCAAGCCGAGCCGGACTTGGGAGGGAGTGTGATGGAGCTGCAGGGAGTGCAGGATTGTGATTATTGATTATTGTTATTGTTAATTGGAGAATTGTGGCGACTGTGGTGCTTTGTGCTTTTTACAAGTGTGCCTTGGAAGTCTGTCTGGTGGGTTTCATGGGGCAACAGCGACCCCTAGTGTCCACAACACGTTAGGAACATTTTACCCATTCCTCTCAACAGACCTGGTGTATGTCAGTGAGGTTTGTGGTCCTCCTTGCTCAGACAAACTTTCTCTGCGAGATTCAGGTCAGGGCTTTGTGATGGCCACTCCAATAGTTTCACCACATTCACTTAAAGCCATTTTGCTACTACTGTGTAAATATGCTTAACGTCATCGACCGGCTGGGTTTAACTTTTCTACTGATGTCTTGAAGTGCTGTTTCAGAATTTCTAAATATTTCTCCTTCCTCATGGTGCCATTCATTTTCTGAAATGCCCCAGTCCCTCCTTCACCCCCACAACATTATGCTGTCTCCTCCATACTTTACAGTGTTCTTTGACTAAAAAGCTTCACCCTTTTTTCTCCATACATAGCAGTGGTCATTATTGTCAAACAGTTCCATTTTGGGCTTCATCTGACCACAGAACACTCCTCCAAAATGCTGGTTCTTTGTCCTGGTGAGCCTCTTCAAACTTCAGGCTGGCTTTTTTTTACCTGAGATACCCTGATAAACTTTACACATGGCATGTATGTTGATGTGACAACATGTGTGGAGTTGGGAAACATGTCAGTCCTGGTCTTGGGGCTTCTTCATTTGTGTAACAGTTGTTCAGGCCATGGCAGTGAAGGACAATCTTAATGGTGGATGTAGATGCTATGGTACCTGATGCTTACAGCTCTTTTGCCAGTTTCTGTGTTGTTGTTTTGGAGTTCAGTTGACCCTTTCACAACAAAGTGCATTCATCCCAGGGAGTTCACTTGCACCTCCTTCTTGAACAATGCTGTCTCTGTGTGGCCCCAAGATATTTGTATTTGCCTATAATTGTCTGTTCAGACTCTTGTGGTACCGTCACTAGTCTAGAAGTTTCTCTTAAAGAACAATAAAACTTGTGGAGGTCCACAATGTTTTTTACTTGGCTGAGTTGTTTGGATTTTCCCAAAGGCAACAGGGCACTGGCACTAAAGGTAGGCCCTCAAACACAAATACAGGTGCACATCCAATTAACTCAATTTTTAATGGGCCAATCAGAGGCTTCTAAAACTCATTCCACCAATTTCTGGAATCTTCCAGGTTGTTTAAACAGACATTCAACTTGGTGTACCCAAACGTTTCACCCTCAGAAAATCTGATGTAGTAAATAATGGCTGAAATCAATCTGTCTGCAAGTTACAGTGAACCCTTGACTTACAAACTCAATTCGTTCGCGAGGGCTGGTTGTAACTAAAGAGTATTTTTTCTTTAAGAAATAATAGAAATACCCATAATGCATTCCGAACCTCCCACAGCAACACTTACTTAACCTTTTCATAATAAAAAGGGTTGTATAATGTGCATAATTTACCAAAAACACCAATAATTGTTCTAATGTACTAACCAAAAAGTTATAAAAAGTGCTTAGCCTACCAGTAACAACAATTTCATACTGTACTCACCATTTAAGTGGACATCTTTGGCTTGCATGAAGGGAGGAGGAGGAGAATGAAATGGAAGGTGGTTAAATCTTTTCTTTGTAAAATTGCCGAGATGTTGGATTTCGACATGCTGTACATATTAGCGAGATCGGTCAAATGAACGCCACTCTCATATTTCCGCACAATTTCCTTCTTTGTTTCGATTGTGATCACTTTCTTTACCTTCGTTACCTTCTCTTCCTTCCTTAGCTTCTTTTTTAGCTTTTTTGGGGCCATTTTGATAGGAATTATTGAAATAAATTATATAAATTACTGCACTGACCAAATTTACGTCCACAAATCTGGGCTCCAACTGACACTTATGAACGCTCTCGGCTATTTGTTTACAATCGCACAAGCGGATACACGTGAAAGCATTCGGGTCGTAACTCAAGACGTTGATCGTAATTCAAAACAAAAATTTTGGTCGTAAACCAAGGTGTTCGCATGTCAGGCCAGTCGAATATCGAGGGTCGACTGTATTATGGTGACATTAACACTTAAAAATACCGGAGTTACCTTGATTGACTTTACGCACGGCATGTAGTTAGGATATAGCGGGTTGAATAATGGATGGATGGATGTATGGTGACGAGACGACACGTGTGGAGCTGGGAAACGTGGAGTGTGAAATTCTTTGGCTGAGGTGGGTGGAGGCTTTTGGCCTCAAATGTATGTCTGCTTAGAGAAACAAGAAGATAGCCTGGGATTTTGATCAAAATCACTTCAAGTGGATTCATTATGGTTAACACTCTAGAAGTGGCAGAAAGAAGAAAATGTTTTGTTTGTTGTATTCACTTAATATCATTTTTTATTTTATTATTTACTGTTTATATGTTTACATTATACCTCGTAAATTTGTGTTTAACTTTTTGTCCAAACGGATATGTGAGTAAAAGTATCATTATACACATACATGACAATAAATTTAACCAAACTTATAAATCACTTTGACCTAAAGGTTGTGTATGAAAATATGTTAAATAAATACACTTTGTTCTTCTTCTTGTTATTTCTCTCCTCACACAGCTCCTCACTTAGGCCTATCCTCCTGTTCCATGGCTTCTTCTGTCAGTGCTATGCTGATGACACTCAGCTGTACCCGTCACTCCCTCCAGAGGACCACACAGCATCAGTTGGAATCTCTGGATGTCTCACTGAAATTGCAAAACAATGCATGAAGAAACAGCACCTCCAGCTCAGCTTGGCTTGTTATCGCTAACACCCACCAACACGGTGTGCAACACTGGAGTGGTCATCGATGACCAGCTGTACTTCAGGCACCATGTTGCAATGATCTCTCAGCCTTGCAGATTCACTGCATACAATATCTGCAAGATCAGACCATATATGTGGAAGAATTTGCAGTATTTATTTATGTATTTATTTATGTATTTATTTATTCATTTATTCCATGATTTATCACTAGCTTTGTATCATTATTGTTATTATTGTACAAGGGTAAATTAAAACTTTAAGGCAGTTTGGAAATGACAAGGGCCTCATGCATAACACCGTGAGTAGAATTCACACTAAATAATGGCGTACGGACAAAAGCAGAAATGTGCGTATGTACAAAAAAATGCAAATGCATAAATCTGTGAGTGCGCCAACTTCCACAATCTTCCACTACATAAATCCCGGTCAGCGTGAAGAGCAACGCACATGCACGCGCCTCCCAGAATTACCCCTCTTTGAATATGCAAATCAATATAAATAGCACTTAAGTTCAGCGTTCTATGAAAAGGAGATGGCAAAAGCATGGAGGAAAATAGAAGAATTTTTTAGGAAATACCAAGTGGAGGCAAAGAAAAACATACTATTTGTTGGTTTAAACAGTGGTACAAACAACAAAAGAAAGTTGATCGAGTAACAGAGTGGTGGAGAAAGTTGAAAGTCCAAGTTCACAAAGTTGCACAGTGCCCGAAATTAAAAAGAAGTTGTCAGATATCAAAGTTGCTGTGAAAAGGCAAATTGTAGCCCACCGTCTGAGTGTCATATGGAAGCTTTTTAGGGTACAGAGAAAAGAAAAAAAAAAAATAGGCACACAGTGGGGAAAAAAGCTTGAAATGTCAACTTAATCTCAAAATTTCCACTTTAATTACGTAGTTTATTTTGTCATTAAAGTAGAATGTCATACACTTCATCTTACAATCGTTTAATATACTAGTTTCCCAAATCCCGTCGTAAAGTAGCACATTAAATGCTTTGATTTGTATTTGTTCTTCTATGTGCTCTATGTGTGTGAATCACTATGTCCTTCTTAAACGGACTTTCTCTTCTTCCGACAAGACACAGAATCCATTATATTCATGATATTACAGCTCTCTGAATAAATTAAATTACTTAGATGTATATGTGATATCATTTTCATGATGATAGGAGTTAAAGCACGTTATTAAACATGGGAACACGGTGGCACAGTGATAGTCACAAGCTGTCCAGAGATTGTTCCTGCCTCCCGCAAGATGCTTGCTACACCGTGCTCGACCTTCGATGAAATCATTTATTGCAGCAGTACTGTCTCTCTCAAACGTAGTAACCCCCAATTCCTGTCCTTCCTTTTCTTTCTCCAATAACCAATCACCACACAATCAGCTCTGTAATAGATGTAAAGCTGTAAGCTGAGAACGCCGATTCTTCTAAACTTTTAAGAAACATTGAAATATCTTCATAGTACGTGTTTAATTATTCTACCCATCTATCCTTCCAGTGTTGCCCCAGCACCAACAAGAATACAGCGCGAGGCAGGAAGAATCCGTGAACGGGGTGCCAGCTCATCACTAGTGCTGCGACACTGTGTCCTCACATGTTTAATTACTAACAATACAGATTATTTAAATGATGTTAACTTTTTATCTGTATAATGTAATAAACATTTTGCTGCATTTCATCTTAAAAATGATATTGTCATCATATGTAAATATAGGCTCTTTATAAAGTGGCTCAGATTGTGCAATATTGTAACTGTGAGTTTACAGTGAGGTGATTGTACTTATAAGCACAGACAGTTCTACAAGGAGCACTTGATGGACTGATTGAGTGTGTTTAGAGTTCTTGTGATGGAACTGTTTCTGAACCGCGAGGTCCGTACAGGAAAGGCTCTGAAGCGTTTGTAGTATGAGAGCAGTTCAATAGACAGCATGGCTTAGGCAGCGTGTATACCAATAATTCTTTGTCTGATCAGCCGCTATAGTGCTGTGATTCCACACTCAGATACAGTGTGAAAAATACTCCTAGTGGTGCATTGAGAGCTATGATATTTGGAATAATTTGGCCATTCTGTGGACCACTATATTGTTACACGCTAAGTACAGTCAGATGCCTTAACCTAATAAAAAATATGCGCTTAATTTCAATGTATTTGATAAAGCCACGTCAGGGATGTGGATCTAAAAAATAAGACGAAACCACACCGGAACAAAAGCACTGCTTTGACGCTGGGTGCCGCCAGTTTGCAAAACCGATCGGAGAACTTACGTACGCCAAGCATTTAGCTAGCGTGAAAATGTGCGTGGCTTTACGCCAAGTTTATATATTATACATGGCGATGTGAGTGTGGAAACGGGAGTACTCAAAACATTTTTGTGCGTACACTCCGTTAATACATGAGATCCCAGGTAATTTCAACTGATAAAAGTTGACCCAATATGACATATAATTACAGAAAATATTCCATGCCGCTCTGCTTCTTTCGGATAAAATAAACGAGCCTTTCTCCATCCTACCCATTGTGATCTGGCTCGTTTAATAATTAAAAAAAAAAAAAAAAAAATAGAAATCCACAGCGTACAAGTGTGGTGTGCGTTTATAATAAACATATGGTATATCCAGGTTTTGTTTATATATTGTTTTAACAAGCAAAGCAAAAATGAAATAAAATGATTTTTTACAGAAGAAGAAAACAAGTATATACGCACACTGATCTCGGCTTGTCCTGCTCATTCCGGTCATTTCTGTCTTAAATGTCCCCGAATCCCGTAGACTCGTGTAGCGGCACTCATTACCCCTCGGTCCCAGTCTGCTCCAGTGGACTTTGCTCTTGTCGCCTGCCATTTCTCTTCCTCCAGCAGTCCTGGCGTCTCGTCTCGTTATTTAACCGCGGAGTATCTCCTTCTCGCCTTCACCACCATTTCCTTTCCTCCGTTATTTCCAGTAACTCTGCCTTTCTGCTGTCGGGCACACAGCTAGTAAGATGCAGAGGCTCTTCGAAGAGGGAGGTTCAAGTCAAACAACTCCGTTATCTGTGGGAGAGCGGAAAGATAACAATAGCATATGAATTGTCCAAGTTGTGACGTAACGCTGAACTCTCGCATCAGTAAGTGATACAGATTAAAAAAAGAAAAAAGAAAAACCGGATCAGCCCGAACTGGGGCTGTTGTGGGTGATGTGTATGTGAAGCGACTTGCTACGCGTTGAATGTGATCAGCTTGCTGTGTATTTTCAAGACAATAATTCGATTTTATGTTTAATTTCTTCTGGTGTAGCAAACCAAGAGCGATCTTGCGTTTCTCCAGAAAATTGGCAAGGGTTAGGAAGGTGAGACGTCACAAGGGGTAACACCGAAAACGCAGCCCGCGAACGTAACGTTATCTTTCACATTAATCTCCAGTCTCCACCTTCTAATTTCGGATTTCGCGGTAGATGTCGTCATTGTGTTTCCGCCTCCGTCACTATTAATGACATATCTCCCGGAGCCGCGACCGTCCAAATCTTCACGCATGCGCACGGGTGTGTTTTTCGTGGACCTGGAATGCAACAATCACAGATATCCATACACTGAGACCGCGCTGTGAGCAGGCAACACGTCTCTGCGCCTGCCATATTGTAACGGTCCAGAGCGGCTTGAAAGGTAATGGGCAAGTTTGGAGTTCTTATGAGAAAAATCAGTTGTAACTTTACTATTGCTCAACCTATTTTCGTAAAATTTGCTTCTTTATAATTGATAGATGTGGCAGCATGTGTTTAGCCAATTTTTGTAAATTAAGTAGTATATTGTTTGTAAAACCTTTGTTATTAACAGCTTCAAGAGGCACTGACAGTGCATGAGCTACTATAAATATTAAATAAATATCTAATGTGTTCAGTTTTTACAAAAAAAGTACAAAAATGCACCTCTTCAACATACAGAACAGTGAAATCTAATACATAGTAAACAACAACAACAACAACAACAACAACAATAATAATAATAATAATAATAATAATAATAATAATAATAATAATAATAATAATAAACAACTAGTAGCAGGTCATTAAATAAATAAATTAGTTAAACTTTGCTTGAAATAATATTTTGATTCTTCCATTTAGAAAATTATATACAAATTATATATAATAACTTACAGGACAGTACAATGAAAATTTCCAATTTTGCACATGTCCTGTGGTGTTGTGATTTCAAGGAATTTTTATTAGATGAGAGATTTATTTATTTATTTATTTATTTATTTATTTATTCTTTATCCCATCACTCTCTTTGTATTATTATTATTGATCTAATTTTTATTATTATATAAAGGTAAATCAAAAAGTTAAAGCAATGCACGGTAGCCACAACGGATAGAAGCTAATGCCTTACAACACGTTTGTGATGGCTTATGGGTAGTCCAAACACACACAGAGAAGCACTCTACCATTAGTTTAGCCAAGGTCAGATGAACAGGGACGCTCTGCTGCTGGATTCTCCATTGTTGAACAATGTGCCATAGTGAGATTATTTTGGCCAAAGAGTGTTAAACCTGCTGAAATTCATCCCAAGCTGTCACTGTACCTTTGGGGGTACACTGGCATGGCTGTTACATCTGCATCCTTATAACAGCATATGGCTTTTTTAAAGGTACAAATAGCATAGCCATAATGGGGTACAACTGTCATACTTCCTGACTGCACATCCCCAACAACAGCTTTGTACTTCTTGTCATGCTTGTGCGTCAGATGGACTCCTTCAGAACTCATCCATGGTATGCAATACCCCACTGGGGTGAGAGGGGGCTCTGCCATTAATGGTGTCATCTTTTTATTTTCTCCTTCACGGCAGCTAGAAGAAGATCATTAAGGGCAACTAACCCTGCCCCTTATGGCCTGAGAGCTATAAGAATCTGACGCTTCCCAATGTTGTCATCTCATTTGGACAACATTGAGGATGGAGCTTTGACACTGTGACCCACTCATAACAGGCACTTTAAATAATGCTGGGTGGACTATTTATGCTCTTTTTTGTGCCCACAGGCACCTATCTTTATTCTTTGCCACTGAAATTAAAAGGGGCAACCCGACTGGCACTCCAATACTTCATATGGGCATCATGTGTTCCTTCCACCCATCCACATACTTTTTCCCTGACAGTGAGTACAAGCTGAAAGGAGAAGAGTCTGGTCAAGGGTCTGAGTCTATACATCTGATGCATGCAAGTACTGCAGTAAAAGGGACATCTTCACAGTTTAATTTGCATAGAAGAGGGAAGGCAGGTGATGTGGAACTTATTGACTTCTTGCTGTCATTTTGCAGTGTTGTTATTTGAATTTTGGACTGGTTTTATTTGTCCTCATTTTCCATTTTCTTAGGAGTTCCTTTTGAAATCCTTTTTGGTTTTATTATTTTCACTAATTTGATGGAATTGTTTGCTAATAAGCAAATAGAACACTGCATTGGTTTTGTGGGCCAGAGTTTTTCTGGGTTTTCCTCTCCCCTTTAAGAATTATTGCACTCTTACAGCCGTTATCCCTTTTTGTTGAGCCTGTGCAGGCTAAAAGTTTGCTTCTTGAGTTTGGGCCCAGGCTGATTTTGTTACCACTCTTCCTCTGAAGTCTTGAAGACCAGCTTGTGACACAAAGCCTGTTCTTGAGTTTTTTTATGAGATGATGAGTTTTGAAAGATGGAAATTTGGAAAAGAATTGCTATAATTATTTTAAAAATAAGTGAAGTGACTAAGAGAATCACAACTTGTGTTTCTCACTGGCAGGTAATCCAGAAACATCACTGCAAAATGGGATTTCATTTTTGTCCTGTCTACATAGTGTCCATTTTTGTCTACAGGTCATGTTTCAGTTCTCTAAACAGAAGGACTTTTTGGCCTTACAGTCACACAAACATACCTAAACCTGATCTCTTACATTTGTTCATTTGTGTAGGCCCCTCATAATTTTTTACATGAAATTGAGACGGACCTTCCTGTAACAACACCACTTCATCGTGATGATAACAGACACTTCTGACTCAGCTTTGATTGAATTTCGAACACTTAGCCATAACTTCTTGATGTGAATTTGCCCCACGTGCCAGACCACCACTTGCAAGCACCTAATGTGTCTCAGGCCTGACTGAAGTCCTTATCTCTTCTTTAACCCTTTCCTTTTTTTTCTCATTCATGTGAGTTTTCTGGTGATCTCTCATCAACGTAACATGGACAAAGTGCCATCCATAGACTACACACTGATGAGGTTTTTCTCCCATGTGAATTTTTTGATGATGCTTAAGGTAGGTGTCCTGTTTGAAACATTTTCCTCACTCGTAGCACTGGTACACTTATATGGTTTTTCTCCTGTGTGAGGTCTCTGGTGATGCCTAAGGTGGACATTTGGCTGAAGCTCTTCCCACATTCGGTATACTGGTATGGTTTTTCCCCAGTGTGAACCCTCTGGTGACACCTAAAATCTGTTCCCCATTGTAAATTCTTTCTACTGTCAGTACAGTGGTAGGATTTTTTGATGGTGTGGACAGCCTGATGGGATATGTGGTCTATATCCTGGCTTACATTATTTCCCAGTTCTGTAGATTGGCAAGGTTTTTTTTCCCTAAGAGAGTTCTCTTGTGACATCAGAGGTCTGAACTCTACCTGAACTTCTTTCCACAGTCATTGCACTGGTAAAGCTTTTCCCCGGTGTGGGTCTTCTGGTGTTTTCTCAGGTGTGTATTCTGGCTGAAACACTTTCCACATTTGGACCACTGAAACGGTTTTTTCTTCCGTGTGAATTTTCACCTGACAGCTCATGTCTGACCTCTGGACGAATGTTTTGCCACATTCAACACATTCATAAGGCTTTTATCCCGTGTGCATTTTTTTGGTGACGTTTAAGGTGCAAATTCCAGCAGAAGCTCTTTCCACACTCGGTTCACATGTAAAGTTTTTTTTATTTTGTGAATCTTCTGGTGATACCAGAGTCGTTTATCGTGGCTGAAAGTCTTTCCACATTCGAGGCATGGGTAACATTTTTCTCCTGTGTGGATATTCAGATGTATTCTGTGATGTATCTTTGACTTTTTTTCATTTAAATGTAGTTCACCTGCCACTTGGACCTGTTTGAGCTTTTCCATTCAAGAAATTAATGTGTAACTTCTCATCATGTTCAGGCTCACTATCAGACATGCAACCCATTTGAGCAGAGGACGGACTTCTCTGAATGGACCTGCTTTATCATCAACTTGTCCATGGTGGTACCATCCTCATTTTGAGCCTCACATGACCACACTGGAAGAAACATTTCCTTCTTGATAGGTGTTGAAAGTTCAACTTTTAAAGTCTCCTCATTAACTCTGATGAAATCATCTTCCTTTGTTTCAGCTGATTCTTTCTCCATACAAGTTTCCAAAACCCCAGACAATGCCACTTGAGCATCCTTTTCCTTAATATAACTGGACATTTACCCAGAGTTTCTCTCTCCCAGTTTCAAAAAGGCAAGGTTCTGAACAGACTGAGTGTCCAGTTCCAATTTACACAGGCCAAAAAGAGAAATGGTCCTTCTGCAGAGTCGGGAAGTCCTACATGGACGGAAACATAAATTGAAACAGAAAGAGATTCTTAGTTATGAAGAGAGTGGCTAAGTTAACTCAAATGTAGGCAGCACAGCCCCTTCATGAATCCAGTGTCTTAGGTGCTCAACCCACATCTGTGTGCATGTTCTCCACATGTCCACCTGAGCTTTCCTCGCACATTGTCAGATGTGTATTGTATGATAAGTTAGTTAACGAACCCAGCAGACACAGTTCTCCATGGTTCTTTTTTTTTTTTTTTAAATCATTGTATTGAATTTAAAAGCAAGTAACATTTCCATACAAGCAAGTCAAACTAGACAACACTAAGTTCAAATCGACCCCCACCCATGAGAAGGATAGCAAGGCCGACAGCCAGAGTAAGACTTTAAGGGTAGAAAAACCTCTCCCCAATTTAATTGCTTATTCTAAAATGGTATTGATTAGATCCTGCCAGGTTTAAAAAAAGTTATGAACAGATCCTCTAAGTGAGAATTTAATTATTTCCAGTTTCTAATAGTATATAACATCAGTTACCCACTGATTTAAAAGAAGTGAGTTAGGATTCTTCCAGATATGCAAGATAAGTTTACATGCCAATAGTGAAGTAAAGGCAATTCCCGTTGCCCATCTGAGAATCCACCAAACACAGCTGTTAGTGGGTTAGGAGGGATTATGACACCAAGGCTGTCTGAAAGGCATTTCAAAATTTTTATCCAAAATTATGTTAATTTGGTGCAGGCCCAAAACATGTGGCCCAATGAGGCTGGAGCTCAGTTGATACGTTTGCAGGTTGGATCTTGCCCTGGAAATATTTAGGACAATTTTAAATGAGACAGATGCCTTCAAGGGTGGCACGGTGGTACAGTGGGTAGTGCTGCTGCCTCACAATAAGATGACCTGGGTTCGCTTCCCAGGTCCTCCCTGCGTGGAGTTTGCATGTTCTTCCCGTGTCTGTGTGAGTTTTCTCCGGGTGCTACGGTTTCCTCCCACAGTCTAAAGACATGCAGGTTAGGTGCATTGGCGATTCTAAATTGGCCTTAGTGTGTGGGTTTGTGTGTGAGCCCTGCCTGGGATTTGTTCCTGCCTTGTGCCCTGTGTTGGCTGGGATAGGCTCCAGCAGACCCCCGTAACCCTATAGTTAAGATATAGTGGTTTGGGAAATGACTGACAGATGACTTCAATATATAATTTTGAACTGGATAATTGTATGCCTTATGCGTATGGAGCTCGAGTGAATTCTGTGCATTGCTGCCTTCCACTCCCTTTCCGAAATGTTGAGTTGACAAATGCTTGTTCTCTGGGATCTTTGAAAGTGAGGGACTTTAAAATGTTTTTATATATTACAGAAATGCTGTCTGAGTCCACAAGACTGATCAATATTTCTTCCAGAATAGAAGTAGATGGGAGGTCAGGAAAATTGGGCAGGCAGTGAAAGAAATGTGTTGCTGGAAAAGTTAAATCTAGAGTGTAATTGTTGGAAGGATGCAAAGATTCTATCTATGTAGAGATCTCTAAGTCAGGGGTTCTCAAACTCAGTCCTGGGGGCCCACTGTGGTTGCAGGTTTTTGTTCCAACCAGCCTCTGTTTTTAATTGGACTCCTGTGCTAATTAACTGAACTGTTGTTTCCCAGATTCCCTGTTTTGGGAAAAATATACAAATTAGAAAACTAAGTTTGGTAAAAAAAAAAAAAAAAGTAGTAAAATATACTAAGCAGTATGGATTTTTTTTCTTTTTAACAGTTTTTTCATCTTGATTGTCATTCTCCTTTTCTAGGTGTTCTAATTGTTTGATTAATCCGTTATTTACTACTTTGTGGGGCTGACACTAAAGTAGTTGCAGCCGTTCAAGATTGAGTGTTGTTTGCTTGGGTTTCTGCTTTGCTTGTTTTTAATTGTCATTATTAAGATTCAATGAAGGGAGCAAACTGCACAGAGAAAGGGTGAAATATAATAAAAAGAGAGTTAAGCATTTAAATCCACGGCAAAAACAGAAATATTTATAAGAAATGTTTCTTATAAATGTAAAAATCATGTTGCTGTTCTTGTCTGAATGTAGAATAAGAGATAAATAAAACCAGCTAATGAAATGAGATCAGGCTATCAGGTGTTGTTACTGATTAGGAATCTGGTCGGAACAAAAACCTGCAGCCACAGTGGGCCTTCAGGACCGAGGTTAAGAACCCCTGGCCTAAGTGATTCAATCCCGTATGTTTTGCAAACAGGTTTTTATAGCTTTTGTATTTGCCGCCTAGTAATAAAACTGAAAGTTAGCTAGAGCCATGCCAGTCTTTGTAACTGGCGTGCCTGAGTTCTGCTGTCTTTACTATGTCATTGTAATTTGGCTTTCAACTTCGTAATTTTCCGGCGCTGCACCACAGCTAAAAGGCGCACCTTTTTATTCCTGTTTTAAAAGCCAAAGAGCACAGCAAGCGTTGTTGCTGCCATCTACTGGATGTCAATTGTAGCTACACCTCCGTAATGAATACTGAGCACGGTCGTTTCACAAAAAATACTAAAAAACTAGTTATTGTCACAGGTGGAAAAAAGACTATGTTTCAGATGGTTCTTCGGAATTCACAGGGGACCCAGAGGGAAATTAAAGGCACTGTCCTTCCGACATCTGAACGACCGACCACTTCCTTGCCTGAAAGAAAAATATGCACTGTTTTTGAGGTCTCTTCTTCTGGGGTACAAAGAGTTGGCACCACTGGATTTAGTTTCCTAGTAGCTACTGAAAAGAGAATATATTGGTTATTTAGGCCTAAACATTCTACCCGCTACAATTTTGACATGTGACGATATCATTGTGACCAGAAGGGGCAATCTGGAGTGATCCTTAAATCCAGAAATGCCCTGGCTGATCCAAGATTTTAAAAAGGTAGTTTGTAATACAGGATTAAACAAAACAAAGGAGGGCAAGATCAACACTCCTTTTAAGGACAGGCTTGGCATGAGCACAGTGTTTCAGTTAACTTATCCTGTGAGTGCTACATACTATTATGCAGTATACTGTAATTATCTATTACTATGCGAAGGACTGACACCCCGTCCATGACTGTTCCTGCCTTGCACCTGCTTCTCTGCAACGCTGCTCTGGATAGGTGAGTTTGGATAACTGAATTGATGGATGGATAAATATCTATTTATTTGTAAAAAGAGCATGTATTACAGAACATACTTGAACATGTCTTTATTAAAGTGGAATGTTCATACATTGTAAACTACTGAAGTACATAAAACAATTCAATGCATTTATGAAGGTGAGGAGGTACAATGGTCACCCTCTTGGAAGTTTTCACTTTTTCTTGTTATACAACTTTGAATCACATTGGATTGTTTTTTTTTCACATTGATCAACAGAACAAGACTCTTTAATGTCAGAACGAAAGCAAATCTCTACAATTGGGCTGTAACATTACTAAAGCATGCTTTTTCGTGATGCCAGCCAGCCAGCCAGTCTGTTCAACTCCCAATCTCGGTGCAGCTTTGCTCACTGTTGCTAACACCGGTCAGGTCAGTGCACAGCCTTAGGGTGATGATAGATGAGCAGCTATCTCTTTCTGACCACATTCCTACTGTTTCTCATTCGTGCAGGTTCATGCTGTACAACATCCGCAAGATCAGATCTTATCTGACAGAGTATACAGCACACCCTCTGGTCCAGGGTTTGGTCTTGTCACATCTGAACTACTGCAACTCATTTCTGACAGGAGTACCCGCGTGTGATATCAAGCCACTGCAGGTGGTCCAGAATGCATTTAACCGGCCGAGATGGTCACACGTCACTCCTCTCTTTAGGTCGCTACATTGGCTCCCTTTAGTAGCACACATCAAGTTCAAATCCCTGATGCTTGCCTAGTAGTCAGTGGGTCAGCATCTGTGTATATGGAGACACTGGTGAAGTCTTATGCTCCTTCTCGCCCACTCAGGTCTCCCAGGAAACAATGTCTAGTGATGCCACCTCTGAGTGGTACCAGGTCTCAATCCAGATTCTTTTCCTGTGCAGCTCCCAGTTGGTGGAATGAGCTGCGCAGCTTCATCCAAACTGCTGACTCCCTCTTTGTGTTTTAGAAGCAATTGAAGACCCATCTGTTCTGTGAATATCTAATTGGTTTTAAAAAAATGTGATCTTTCATATTACTTGTTGATTTGTTATTGCATTAAGTTTAGTTGCTTTATCAATTATTAATCCTTGATTGTATACTTATTAGCAATTACATCTTTTCACTTGTGGCAATCAACTTTCGTTCCCTGTCCTATTACACTTGCTGAACAAACAGGCCCAGGCTTAATGTTACTCGATTATGGTTACCTCTTTTGTAACTCGCTTTGGATAAAAGCATCTGCCAAGTAAATAAATGGAAATGGAACTAGAACTGACTAATTAAACTAATGATAGGAGAAAAGCATTTCATCAGTGTGGGGACTGGTACCAGGACTTTTCTCATTAAACATCACACTGGTAAAACAGACAGGTTATTGGACTTTGTGTTCCTGGTGTATTTGATGGTGTACAATGGTATTGAGATATACTGTAATGTGGATTTGATCTAAAATGTTTTGTTTAATCTTTCTGTGCTCATTATTGTCAAGTGCATATATCATTATACTTAATGGAACCTTCTCACAATTACTGTATTCCATTTTATGTCTGTTTTCTGCAAGCCTTGGGTTGTTGGACTTAAGATGTGGCTGTGGATTTCCCTCAAGTTACCATATAAAATAAAAGTAATATAAAAAAAAAGTACTGCAAATCTTAGGGGGTCAGAATCTACGCCAGACCACCAGAGGTTTTGTACATTTGAAAATATAACGAACAGTCCTTTAGTTTTGAAAGTTCCTGTTTTAATAATAAGTAAGAGCCACATTTACAAAACTAAATATTCCCATGTGGTACAATTTGCAAAAGAGTATTCCAGTTGTATTTAAATGCAATAAATATAGAAAAGAAAAAAAAAAACTTTTCAATTAATATCTTCTTTGTAAAAATCCCTGTATGCTATGGCTTTTTATGCCTTATTTTCACCTTTGCACATATTAGTGATTCATTTTTCAATCAATCAAACAATTTAAAAATCAACTTATTTTAAATCAATCAAATAATTTAAAAAACAGCCTCTACTGATGTTCTGGGAGGTGTATAATGCATATTGGCTGATCGTTCAGAACATGGGTGGGCAAAGTCGTTCCTGGAGGGCTGCAGTGGCTGCAAGTTTTTGCTCCAACCTAATGCCTAATAAGAAGCCTTTATTGCTCAAGTAACACCTCTGCTTCACTTTCGTGGTCTCGCTCGTTAAGATTTGGATCCCTTATTGCTTATTTTAGTCTTAAACAACCTTATTCTCGTTTTTAATTGCTCCTTATTAGCAATAAGATGCAAATGACAAAATAAATAGTCATTTCTCAGCCTAGCTCGTTTCCATTTACACCTGTGTGGATTTATCTTGCACTGTTTGGTTTAATTAAATACTTGGAAGGAAAGTGAAGAGAAAAAAGTGAAGGACTGAGAATTACTCCTCCATTTTATCCTTCAAATCATTTAGATGATAAGCTTACAAAGGAAAATGACTTGACATGACAGATTTAAAGCATTTAAAAAGCTATGAAATTAAATTATTGGCAACCAAAACCTGCAACCACGACTTTGTCCACCCTGATTTATAACATAACACAATTAAGGATTAGCTCTGATAGTGTGTAAAAAGTAACCATATTAAGTTGGAATTGCATCTCTCACCTTGACTTTGTCTGAAGTGACAGGTCAACATGATGTCACATGTCGGCTAATGCTCTTTGCACACGGTTTGCTTTAAAATTCCCAAAGCACGTGAGCTCAACCCTTCCTCGTCTCTCTGTTCTTCTCTGCTGGTTGAACGGACCATTTGACCTTCATATTCAAATACTTGCTTTAGATATACGAGTGCATATTTTATGCACGCATGTAAATGTGTGTTTCACACTTTGACTCTGGAGTAAAGTCATTTGCGCGGGGGGGCAGGTCCCTCAAATTAGAAGTCTGGCCCTCCAAAATCAAGAAAAGTGTCACACCTGCTTTTATGATTAAACATTGAGTGAGTATAAAGAGTTCATCAGTGATTAATTTTGACAAGTGCTGTTCAAGTCCTGCTATTATTATTTTATGCCCTCCCCTTATTATTGCAACCTTGTTTGGAAGTTTGCTTCCAATGCTCTGGACTAACTTTGGTTTGTGGCATTATCGCCATACTAAATTCTATTCTAGTGAAAAGAAGAAGCCTGCTTGTGGCTGCCTGCTCTCACTTTTTCCAAGGATGCATTGTTAAGAAAGAGGGTTTGTGGATACACATGATATGAGAAATCATCCAAATGATTTGAAGGATCACTACACTACAGGAAAAAACCCTCAAAATGTTTGGACCACTGGATGTGGGCTCCTCACTCTGTGTGGCATGTAGTTGTGATGGTTCTTCAGTAATGTTGAGGAATAAAGGAGGAGTGCAGGCAATCCTGAAGCGTGAGCTCAGCTCTTCCTCATCTCTTTGCCTTTCTCCACTGGCTGAAGGGACCACTTGATCTGCACGTACAAACCCTCGCTTTGGATGTACATATTGTATTGTATGCACATATTTAAATGTGTGCCTCGCACTTTGACTCAAAGCCAAATTGTGTGATTTTTGGAAGCTGTTCCTGTTACTTCATGGATGTTGCAGTGGCCTGATAGTTCACCCTCAAATGAATGTATAATATTTGCATACATAATATATATGCATTTGTTACTGTTAATTTCCCTAGTACAAAATCGTGTTGAGAAATTATTAAAGCTAATTTAATTAATTCAGTCATTTTGTCAGGTAATTAATACTAACTGACCACCAGTGGTTCGCTGTATTTACAACGTGTTATAAGGATAGCTCTCCAAGAGTGATGACCTATTCAGAGGTCTAGACTTATACGGCTCGCCCACCGAATTATTTGCAGGCCCACATTCCTTTGAAATTTCTGGTTTCAGCTTATTCGAGTTGTTCTTAAAGTCTTCATTTTCACAAGCATGGAACCTAACAAGTGTATAGTTTTATGTAAACGCACCTTGCATGTCGCTCCCGTGGCTCCCTTTGACAGCCGACCACAACCGGTCTGGATGAATCAAAATTCGTTCACAGTCCACTCCTGCCGAGTCGCGTTTCCGGTTGTTTTTTTTTTTCTCTTTAAGTGTTCGATTTCGTTCTCTCGTTTATGTATTTTTGAAGTTGAGCTTCTTTACAAAAGCTTCCGAGTATGACACTAAAACCCCCGTCGCCGGCAAGAGCGCCTGCTCGGTTACGAGGGACACGTAATTGTCAAACTCGCCGCAGTTTATCGCATCTTCTCCGACAAAGGGACAAAGCAGCTGGGCACCAATAAAAAATATTTGCATTTTTCTGTGTCATCCGTTGCTGCCTATTCACATCACATCCCATTTCAAACATGGTATACTGTTTATAATATAAATGTATAAAATAGATAAATCTCTCTTTCATTAACACACTGAAAACTTCGGAATCACGAAAAAAGTACACGGAATTTAACCGATAGAAAATGTTGCTTTTAAATGTTTGCTTATTGTAATTGCAGCAAAATAACCACTTTCTTATTATACATGTTAGAAAATGGACGCATATAGCGTTAACATCCGGGTGCGGCATATTGGAGTGTTCTGTTATCCATTTGATGATCAAACAGGTAGATGTCACAATTTTATGTATTTATCAGTTTGTTTGTTTTTCTATAGTAATTACTTATGCATGCTTTGAAATGACTTCCTTTTTTTTTTTTTTTTTTGTCTGGCGTTTAAGACTCACTCGCTGATGGTAGGAGGCACCGTCAATCTGTATGCCTTTGGGCTGTGGGTGGAAACTTGAGAAATAACAGCTAACAACATATTTACACGGAGAGAGAGAGAGAGAGAGCGATAAAATGTGAGAGGCTGCAGAGCAAAGCCAAGTTGCTCTCATGTAAGGAGACATTCAGTCGCATCAAGTCATTTGCAGGTATGCTATCTACCGCTTCTGTTTTTAAAAGGGATTTGTCGCTTTTAAATTACAGCTTATTGTGCTAAAGAATAAATTGAACTGCGCATCGTCCAAGAGTAATAATAAACTTTAAAGACGTTCTTGATTAATGAAGAATCTCGCTTCGTTGTGCATGTTTTACAACGCTGTGCATGCCTCTTTCTTTACAAATTCGTCCTAGTTATGAGTACCGAGATATATATTATGACGATCCTATGTGATATCCAAATCATTTTATGGGATATGATCTTCTGTTAAATTCTGCTACGTACTTGTAAAATTTTTATTCTATACTGTATTGAGGATTTGTTCTGTTCTGTGTATTGTACTGTATTGTATTGATGCCCTTCTTTTTGACACCCACTGCACGCCCAACCTGGAAAGGGGGTCTCTCTTTGAGCTGCCTTTCCCAAGGTTTCTTCCATTTTTTCCCTACAATGTTTTTTTTTTTTGGGAGTTTTTCCTTGTCTTCTTAGAGAGTCAAGGCTGGGGGCTGTCAAGAGGCAGGGTCTGTTAAAGCCCAGCGGCACTTCTTGTGTGATTTTGGGCTATACAAAAATAAATTGTATTGTATTGTATCCTTTAACTTTTTCTGTACGGACGGTGTTTGCAGTTTTCACACTGCATGACTAACGGGACACTTGCACGTGTATGGGACAAAACAGGGCGTTTAAAGTTGAGCCAGGCTACCTGTACCGTGGTCTGACCGCCTCGCTCGTTGGCATCATGCACATATCAGATGTGGCGAATTAACTAATGGAGTACAAAAAACATCCCTTCGCTGAGAAATGTCGTATCTTTCACTTTATGGCGTAGTTGGCTCTGATCCCAGTGCGCTATCGCAGGTTTCCACGCCTTCCAGGTCTTCTCAAACACGCGTTTGCCCGCAGGTGATGTACACACCCACCAAGAAAAGCTGCATACTGCGTGAGGTATAAAGCTAACCACTGGATATTTTAAATGCAACGGGCGCAAACATTTTAAGCTAAACAAGTTAAATTAACCCAAAACAAGTGTAAGATTGGAAAATCTATTTCTTATAAGCCAATCTGCGTTGGAAAGCACTCTGAGACGATTAGGGTGATGTTTTTCTATATTGTTCAAAATATTTTAACCTCTTCTTCACATTTACTTCATTTGCACTTTAGATGGAAATCCAAATCCAATAACATATTTTCACATAGGAGTCTTCTAAGTGAATTTTAAGGTCCTAAGTAGCCTATAACTCTAATAAAGGGCACTGCAATTATTTTTAAAATAAAGTTGATGTTATTCATATACTCCGCTAATAGTAAATCATAATTCTTAAAGACCAAGACATACCACTTTTTAATATACAAAATATTTAGGGAAAATGTACTGAATACAAATAATATTAGATTTCATGATATGCATTCATGTCTGTCTCTTTGATGAAGTAAATGAACAAAAATTTCAAATGATCCAAGTTTCAAAACAGTTCAGTAAGTCCACAAACGCACCTAGATACTTTATAACACATGCACATTTTTTGGCCACCATCCCAAAGCTCTGTCTTTGTTTCTACTTGCATATCAATGTAAGGCACGCGGGTGGAATTAATAATCGTGTGCAGACAGAACTTCTCGCGTTTGCTGCAAAATATCATTGCAATAATCTGTCTGCACTTAACAGTTTTTAGTTTGTTAAAACCATCACACCTTAGCACCTAAATCTAAATTATTTGTGTTAATGTTAAACTACTCATTTAACAGAGTTGTGCACATAAAAGGGAAAGTGTTGGAGATAGTACTGAATTCAGTTAACACCATGTCTAAATTGCTACTTCGTATGTTTAAGGAATCACGTCATCCTGGATGGCCTCCTTAGCTCTTCACTCAAACAGATGACCAAAGTTCAGTGATAATTTTGTTCTGCTGACTGAACACAACCAGCCCTGTTGAAATTAAACCTCCCTATATATTGAGCCTTAAGTATATATGACATTTGACAAATAAGAGGAGACCATTCAGTCCCTCACGCTTCTTTGTTTAAATAGTAGCCGAGATGACTCAATATCTCATCCAGATTCTTCTTAAACAGTTTGTCAGGGTTTCTGTTTCAACTAATCATGACTTGGTAGTTTGTTTAATTTCAGATTCCCACAACTCACTTAGTAAAGAATTTCTTCTTGGTTTCAGTCCTAAATGCACTTCCCTGACACTTGCCACGAAAGTGAAGTCTTCACTATGTATTTATTTATTTAAAAGGCTTCTGCAAAAATCCATATTCATTCCTGGAGGCAAATAAAGTTCTATCTATCTATCTATCTATCTATCTATCTATCTATCTATCTATCTATCT
>JANRMT010049829.1:4745613-4761665 GCA_026402145.1 Polypterus bichir lapradei
CTATCTATCTATCTATCTATCTATCTATCTATCTATCTATCTATCTACAGTGCATCCGCAGCGCATCACCTTTTCCAAATTTTGTTATGTTACAGCCTTATTCTAAAATGGATTAAATTCATTTTTTTTCCTCAGAATTCTACACATAACACCCCATAATGACAACATGAAAAACATTTACTTAAGGTTTTTGCAAATTTATTAAAAATAAAAAAACTGAGAAGGCACATGTACATAAGTATTCACAGCCTTTGCCATGAAGCTCCAAATTGAGCTCAGGTGCATCCTGTTTCCCCTGATCATCCTTGAGATGTTTCTGCAGCTTCATTGGAGTCCACCTGTGGTAAATTCAGTTGATTGGACATGATTTGGAAAGGCACACACCTGTCTATAGAAGGTCCCACAGTTGACAGTTCATGTCAGAGCACAAACCAAGCATGAAGTCAAAGGAATTGTCTGTAGACCTCCGAGACAGGATTGTCTCGAGGCACAAATCTGGGGAAGGTTACAGAAAAGTTTCTGCTGCTTTGAAGGTCCCAATGAGCACAGTGGCCTCCATCATCCGTAAGTGGAAAAAGTTCGAAACCACCAGGATTCTTCCTAGAGCTGGTCGGCCATCTAAACTGAGCGATCGGAGGAGAAGGGCCTTAGTCAGGGAGGTGACCAAGAACCCGATGGTCACTCTGTCAGAGCTCCAGAGGTCCTCTGTGGAGAGAGGAGAACCTTCCAGAAGGACAACCATCTCTGCAGCAATCCACCAATAAGGCCTGTATGGTAGAGTGGCCAGACGGAAGCCACTGCTTAGTAAAAGGCACATGTCAGTCCGCCTGGAGTTTGCCAAAAGGCACCTGAAGGACTCTCGGGCCAAGAGAAACAAAATTCTCTCTTCTGATGAGACAAAGATTGAACTCTTTGGTGTGAATGCCAGGCATCACGTTTGGAGGAAACCAGGCACCGCTCATCACCAGGCCAATACCATCCCTACAGTGAAGCATGGTGGTGGCAGCATCATGCTATGGGGGGCAGGAACTGGGAGACTAGTCAGGATAAAGGGAAAGATGACCGCAGCAATGTACAGAGACATCCTGGATGAAAACCTGCTCCAGAGCACTCTTGACCTCAGACTGGGGCGACGGTTCATCTTTCAGCAGGACAACGACCCTAAGCACACAGCCAAGATATCAAAGGAGTGGCTTCAGGACAACTCTGTGAATGTCCTTGAGAGGCCCAGCCAGAGCCCAGACTTGAATCCGATTGAACATCTCTGGAGAGATCTTAAAATGGCTGTGCACCAACGCTTCCCATCCAACCTGATGGAGCTTGAGATGTGCTGCAAAGAGGAATGGGAGAAACTGGCCAAGGATAGGTGTGCCAAGCTTGTGGCATCATATTCAAAAAGACTTCAGGCTGGAATTGCTGCCAAAGGTGCATCGACAAAGTATTGAGCAAAGGCTGTGAATACTTATGTACATGGGATTTCTCAGTTTTTTTATTTTTAATAAATTTGCAAAAACCTCAAACGTTTTTCACAATGTCATTATGGGGTGTTGTGTGTAGAATTCTGAGGAAAAAAATAAATTGAATACATTTTGGAATAAGCCTGTAACATAACAAAATATGGAAAAAGTGATGCACTGTGAATACTTTCCAGATGCACTCTATCTATCTATCTATCTATCTATCTATCTATCTATCTATCTATCTATCTATCTATCTATCTATCTATCTATCTATATAGTGCCTTTCATATCTATCTATCTATCTATCTTTCATCACAGCTGGTAATGATTCCAGATCTGATTAATGAGCCACCTGGAACACTCCCAGGTCATGCTTAAAAGAAGCCTCCTCACTCCATTCAGGGAGCCAGAGTCAGGAGGAGGTGGACGAAGCTTTCCTGGAGGAGTTAAGGTGGATAGACAAGAAGAAGAAGTGCTGTGCTGTGCTGTATTGCGTTCTGAACTGTGTTGTGCTTGTGGGAAACGGGGAAGGTGTTTCCCATGTGAAAATAAAGAAAACAATAAAAGTGTGTGCTTGCACTTGTGTCCTGCATCTGTTAGTGTCTGATTTGGGTGACAGGAGTGCCCTTTGTAGTCCAAGTGCCTTTCCTTTTTTTTATCTCTCTATCTGATGATTATATAGCACATTTTCTTTTATATCTGTTTATAAATCCATTATATAGTGCCTTTCCAGTTGTCAACTTTAAACATACTATGGTGTAAATTACATATAATTATGTTGATGTTGCAACCTTCAGATAATTGGTAGAGTAAAACATAGCCATCCATTTATTTTTTTGTTTCCGTCACATTTTAGCCATTTAGCTGTAGAACATGTTTTGTTGGTTTCCATTTTGTCTGCACTTGTTTAGTGCATTTTTTTCTAATTCATAAAGTGGATTTCATGTTTACATTTTTAATTTGTATTAAAGCTCCTAAAATGTTAGAATTCAATCGTTTTATTCTTTTTTTGTCTTAAATGTTGAACGCTTTGCTATTTAAAGAGTGTCACTGTAGCTTTTTTTTCTCCTAATTATTTTTCCATTTTTTTGGAATATCAGATCTGTTCCACTGAGGTGATGGATATTAAGGAAATGCAAACATCCGAACACATGTCAGAGTGAGTAGAGTACCTCCATTTATCTTCTTAGTTATACTAGTGAGAGTGCGATACTAGAATCTTTGTATTTGATATCAATACCAGCGAAATCTTTATAATACTCTATAACAGGGGAGGGCAATATCCATCCTGGAAAGCCGCAGTGGCTGCAGGTTTTCATTCCAATCTAATTGCTTAATTATAAACCAATCCTTGCCAATCTCACACCTTATTTAATTTTATGGTTTGTTAGTCTGCAATGTAAGGTTCTTATATTGTAGATTTTTTCCTTTCCAAGGATATCCTCAAAATGATTTGAAGCCTGTCACATTTTCTATTAAGTGTTTTAATAGATCAAACAGTGTGTGATGAACACACAGAGATGTAAATGGAAACAAGCGAGATGGGGAACTGCTGACTGCTTTGTCCTTTACATCTTATTGCTAATAAGGAGCCATTAAAACACTGAATGCAGCAGTTTAAGATTGAAATAAGCAATTAAGGGTGGGGAACCTGAACAAGCGAGACCACTAAAATGAAACATCAAAATGTCACTTGAGCACTAAGAGCTTCATCAGCCATAATTGACTTCTCATTAAGAAACTGGGTTGGAACAAAAACCTGCAGCCACTGTGGCTCTCCAGGACCGACGTTGCCCACCCCTGCTCTAAACTATTTTATACAACAACAAAAACAGAAATCCCATCCACTGACTTTTTATTAAAGTACCTCAGTTTATTGTAGTCACCACTATGGTGCCTTTTTATGCAACACAATACTAGCAGCAACAGTGGCTTTAAAATAAAGCTATAGCCATCAAACAATCACCCCACTAGTGTTTAAGTAAACGAGTCCTGGCGTTCCTAAGTATCCAAATGCAGTGCTTTGCTTATTTTACTTATTTATTTTATTTATTTATTTAGATAACAAGTATGATTCTTGCAATTGCCTGCTTTCCCTGCCTCAGACTCACAGCTCTTCCACACCTACATGACTTCTGCTGGTTTTCTTCTCAACATGTGTTGATGTGGTGCTCTGTCATCACCATTGTGAGGCTCTTCCATTTGAAGTTTTACTCTCAGTTTTTTCATATATTAGTATACCTTTCCAAATAATTCATCTACTTGCAGTCACATAATCACACTTGAATGCAGTACTAATTTTCTTGGTACTATCGATGCTGTTAAAAAGTGAGTACAGTTATATTTTTGGAACTTTGGTGTTGACTTGATGCCCAAAAATTAGTCTGGCGACATCCCTAATTGGTACACATGCCCACAGTTCAGGGTACACTCAGAAAAATGATCCTGGAGGTATGTTGCTATTACTCAGCTAACCTAAATTGACTTCACTTAAATGCATCCGTTTCAAGGCTCTGTGTATCAATTTCTAGTACAAATGACTGAAATGTTTTGGGTGTCTCATCAAAAACTATAATTTGCATGCAAAAAGGTATGAATGGATTTCATTGCTTTAATTAAGAGCAACCATTTACAGAAATTATTTTAGGGTGTATTGCTATTACCCAATTGTCTCAGGTTGACTTTATTCAAAATGAATATGATTTAAAAAGTGACTTTTAGTAAAAATGGTCATTACACAGATACTTTAAGTTGATTCAGCTGAAAATGAGTGTGTGTGTGTAGGCTTTAATTGTCTATTTCTAGTACAATTGGCATAATTTGTTTGGATATCATAAGAACTCAGTTAATTGATATTTATTAAACCAAAAGAATTTCATTGGCAAACATGTTAGGATACAACATTGCCAATATTGCCAAATCAGATGATCATCTGTTTATATTTTGCAATGAAGGAAAAACAGGATTTCATATACAGTAGAGCAACTTTTGGGGGACTTTTCTCAGAATGTTCAACCAGTTTTGAGTTAGTTTTGGTGACAAAAAATGCCTTAAACTGAGTTAATCTGCATTGAGCGACCAGCCTTTATGTGACAAAATTGCAGAATTTTAGCAGTCCTCACCCATTTGTCTGTCATTAGAGAAAGCTAAAGATTGGACCTAATGGTAATTTAACAATTGTTGACGGTGGCTTTGAGCGCATTTGTCTTTGATAGTCTTAACAAATTTGCTGCATGGCTTGAACCACATGAGTGAACTTGCGTCCTTGCAGTGACAAAAGGGGAATATTAATATGTTAATTACTGAGGTGTGATTGGCTACTTGGCAATGCCATTTAATAATGTTGTGGTAAGTGATTAGACAACTTGCCAGTTTGATTAAAACTCAAAAATAAAAATTCTAAAAACAAAGATTTGGGGTTTCATTTTTGGGTATATTTAATTAATTGGAAAGTATCATGCAATGCAAGAGTTTGTAATTGACATATACTAATTTTGTTAACATTCAGTAATTTGATTTCACAAAACTGTTTTACATTCACAGTTGTCAGTTTGGATAACTCTGAGTAACTCAAATCAGTTAAGTTTTACACTTAATTGAATTAAGTTCCTCAAAAGAATCTTTTTATTTTTTTTTTTCAAGTGACAGATAAATAGTATTTTTAGTCAGTATTTTATTTGTCCCAAACCAAAGCATTCCTAATGATTTTAGTTACTCTTCCATAATGACAAATCCTGTATTTATTTCAGATGGCAAGCCTTAAGATAATTGTTTCTTTTCTACAAAAGCCATTTGTGCAGAACAAATTTTTTTAACATCTTTTTCATAAAATTAATCAATTAATTCAAATGTGGTCAATGTGAACTTATTATATATATGAGGTCTCCGGCTCACTTTTATATTGAATTTTGATAGGCATCCTCAACAGACATTGAACTTACGCAAGAAACGGAAGGAGATCCCAGGAGTGCCCTTTGCTCTTCACAGAAGGAGCCAGAGCCTGGATGAGCTTTTCACAGACATGAGCCAAGACCAGCATTCAGTGTCTACTCCTTCACCAATTGCCAAGTAAGATTTCTTTGTATTGTTTTCATTTAATTCTTTTTCATGGGACTCACTCCAAAATGATTAACAAAAAAAAAAAAAAAAAAAAAAAAACTATCCTATAAACTGGGACAAGTGGAGAGTTAGGGGAGTGAATACTGACAGGAAGATGCCTGAATAAGGTGTTCAGGGGTAGAAATGTCCCTTCACAGTACAGAAAAAATCAGAATATTCTAGAATTCTCCCAGCATCAGAGGTTTAATGTGAAAAATGTATGGTGACCTTTCAGTTGCACTGAAGTATTTCACAAGAAATTTACCACCAATTCCAAGAAAACATGTAGACACCATGGACAACTGTAGTGCTTGTTGTATGTTGCCTAACTTAAGTTGCACCAGTAAGAGTAGAGTATGTGGGGCTTGTGTGGCTTTGGAGTGCAATCATATGTGGTCCAGTTTAAGAGTTAATGGTGGAGATTCCTCAAAAGATCTTAAAGCCAGAAGTAAATGAACACATTCCTGGTGTTGACCAACGTGTCTCCTCTCAATTTAGTGCGGAGTTTTAACTGTGAAGCCGATTACAGAAGCTGAGCGTTCCTAGGCATTTTAAAGAGATGAGTGCTGAGTGACTCGAAACCTGAATCTCCATTGCTCTTTTACGGATGATTCGTGTCTGGCTGTTTTGTTGCACCAGCAGGAGTAGACCATGTAGGGCTTGTGTGGCTTTGGACTCCGATCACATGCCGTCTAGTTTAAGAGTTAATGGTCACAATTCTGCAAAAGTGCTTAAAGCCAGAAGTAAACGAACACTTTCCAGGTGGTGACCAATGTGTCTCCTCTCAACTAATTGGTGGGCTTTACTGTCCATACCTCAGTTGTCATCCCATGAATTATAAGTCTTTGTCCTCATTTGAGTCTATTTCGCGCCTTCTGGCTCAAGAGGTCTGAAGAGGGGCCTCTGGAGAAATGTCAGGTCACCTCTGATTTATACCTTTGTCATCAGATGAAGTCCAGGCAGATCCTGGTCCAAGCTGGAGTTCAGTCACTTAGTTTGAAAAGTCAAGTCGGTAAAGGTGCAGGTGGATGTCTGTATATTTGTTAAATCTTTTTTCTCAACAGGCCTGGTGTGCCATGAAAGCTTAGCCGAATGGGCAATGCCTACTTTGTCCTACAGTGGCCTATGTCCTTTGAGTGTTACACTCTGATAACTAAGCTGGTTGTTTACTACTCATAGGACTCTTTTTTAAATGATCTACCCAATGTTACTGATTGGGGACCATGTTAATACACATGACTGAAAATCATTTACTGATTGTACGCTGACTTTCCAGCACACCCTTCTGAGGCAGCCAACAGCATGCTGCCTGACAAACCCGGTGTTATATGAAGGGTTTAACGACACAACGAATTTATCTGTAATTGTGATCTTCTTTTTCTTGTTATTTCATTCTGTCATTGAATGTTATGTACCAGACACAAGACAGATGAGCTTTTTATCTGTTCCTGAGGTCCAATATGCATGTGTTCCTTATTCCTTGCTGCGTTACACGCATTGTTCTTCTGGATGAGCGCTCATTATACATCATTTTTCACACACACACAGACCATCCCTATGACTAACAAGTAACACCAAACTTGCTTGAGGAGCGAGTCATAGACTAGTTGGAAAGGCTCACTGGGCATGTCAGACTACACCACTGGGAGTCACAGGAGCTCAACACAACTGCTTCTTACTAACTAAGATTATTATGTTGAGTTTGTTACCCCCATGTTTGTTTTCGTTTTTTTCTCACACATCCTAAAAATAGTGCAGGCCTGAGTAACTGGAGCCTCTACATTGGCCAAGTCTGAGTGTGCGCACGATTGGCTCCTGTAATCTGAAATTATCTTGCAGGTTAATGAAAGAAGTGGCTTCATTTACTGGTAGAATTCTTTAATTTGGATACCGTCAAATGCTCAAGTAACACATTACCTCTATTTTTCTTGGAAAGTAAAGATAAGTAAAGATGCACTTTACAAACTGCTTTACTGTCTGTCTCTATCACATTGTATATTTAGTTGATTTACAGCAGTAAAACATTTTTGGTGTTTTACATTCTAGATCTGCCATTTTGAAGGCCAACTAACTGTATCATCTGCCCACCATGTCAGTGCCTGCTGCTCATTGTATTGTCAATACATCCTAATGTTCTGCCTTTTGCTTCTCTACAGGATGACTGCAGGAGGAACTGGGGACTTGTGTGCCTGTGCTGAAGGAGGCTCCAGGAAAAGCGAAGGAAAATAATATGTGCAAATAAGAGCTGCTCTTTTTGCACATTTCATTTTACAATATTTTCCGTTTATGAAGTTTCTTCTCTTTAGTTTCTAAAGCTATGAAGGTTAGGTTAAGTGAGAACTCCAAACTTGCTCTTGCTGTATATGGGTGGATCCTTTGATAAACTAATATGCAGTAGTCTCACGGGGCCAGATGTAATTTTCAAATGAGAATACACATCTGAGGACAACCCATTAAAAATTCATAGTGACTAGTGGCAAAGTCATGGCACTTCAAAGGCTCTGTCCAAATGACTTTCTTCCTAAAACACCTGCTCCAGATTTCTCCAGTTTGTACGTTTTAAACTACTGCCAGGGTTTCAGGGAGAAAGCAAAAGATACAAAAGACGTGATGCTCAGAGAAAAAAAAAAAGTTGAAATTGCCATTAACCATTCAGGAGCACAAGGTAACTGAAGCGTAATGATTATTTTTCACGCTGTAATGAGTGCTGCGAAAATGGAGACAGAGAGACACATGTAAGATCATTGCAGTTTCTGGGCACCGCACATTTGAGAAGTGCCTTTGTCGCTACAAGATCTGTCTGTCATTTTAACTGTCGTTTCCCCTTGAATAAGGTTATGTTTATTTTTAAAAAGTGAAATGTGCTCTCTGCACATGAAACATACAATTATATATCTAATAGGGTCGTTTTTATACTATAGATGGTTCGTCGTAAAAAGAAGCTTTCTCTCTGCCAGAGTAGGTTAACAACAATCAGCTCTCTCAAATCACCACCCCTACTTTGAACAACACCTTCATGAGGCATTGGATTGGTATACAAGTATAACACTCAGTGAGACATCCAATTGTTACCACACACTTTCAAGAAAATGTCACTTGGGGTTATCTCCTGACATAGATATTCTGGCTTCAGCAAGACTAGATACTGTATCTAGTGTTCTTGGAGTTCTCATTTTGTAGTTTTTAGTTATATTTGTACTTACTTAATATTTAAATTGATATTTTTGTTAAACTTAAATATGTTACATGTTTTCTTTTTTTAATTGCCAAATATCATTAAAAGAAAAATTACATCTTCTCTGAAAGTGTGAGAAGCTTACTGTAGACATGCTGCTTCTCTGGATTGATAGGAGTCCGTTGAAGTGGTTTACAGATGAGGACACGATACCTATGGCTAAATGTCCCCACAGCAGAAGACTTGAGGAGAGCCACAGGGCATGCTGGATGAAGTATTTTCTTCAACTGGCTTAGGAGAGCCTATAGGCCCAGTATCTGCGCATCTCAATAATTTCCCACCTCACTCCTTACCAGGACAGGTGGGCAGAGAATGAAGAAAGCTGTTAAAGCACAAACAACAGAAGTGACACACACAGGGTTGAACATTTATCCAGAAATAATTAAGTGTTAAGCACTACTCAAAGAGCTACATTAACCAAAATGTATGCTGACGTGCACAAGAGTATTTCTGCAATGTGGACAGCGTGCCACCTGTGCAACATGGCATGTAAATGTCTGATCAATTGGTATTTTAATTTTTTATTCTACTGTTCCTCCTCTTTCTGCTCTTAAACTCTAATGGCTAACTTTGTGTTGAATGTCTACTGCTTGCCTGACTCTTTTGGATATTTTCTGGTTTTCTTGCAATTCTCGGTGGTCTAATAAACATGTCTTTCACACTCCAAGTAGAGTGACAAGAAGGAATTCTTCCTCACCAGGACATGTTCAACTTAAAACAAAGTCTTCTTTTCACCACAGTTGCAGGTTTAGATTAAATGCTATCACTGCTAGTATAAATGAGCCCCCCCAGTAGCATTCTTGCACTTGGCTGTTCAGTAACCTTACAGGTTATGAGTAGACACTTTCTAAATCTACTGATGCCAATGCCAGTGGTCCTAAATGTAGATGTGAGAAAAAGTGACTCTGCAGAATGACCGAGGTCTGTAATTCTCCAGTTTGCCATTCTAAGTCAGTGAGTGCTGTGTATGTTCTGAACAGAAGATAGCTGGGTGCCAGTCGTATTCTTTGCCACCTTCACCACACTCTGCAGTGAGACAAGCAGATGCCATACCCGGATCTGTAGAAGTTTGTGGGAACAAACATAGAAGTGCAAGCTTCCCTCAGATGCCTAAAGAAGTATAGATGTTACTGGGGCTTCTTGACAAGAGCCAAAATGAGAAATGATTCTCCAAACACCTCTGACGCCAACAAAGGATGGTGGATAGGAGCACTTTGGTTTTGAACCAGGGAGTGTAGATGTCATACTCGATGGCCTCAGATTCTGTCTATTGACACAAACTGGCAGGAGACTGTGGAAGGCACATTGAAAAACAGAGTTAAACATGAAATGTGACACACTAATGAAAACCACAGGAGCAGTATGTGCAGGTCACAGATTTTAAACGCTTTAGCAAATCTTTACTGCAGAGCTTACTGCAGCATGATATCACTCAAGTCCAGGGTTCAAACCCACAATCTTTCTGGAGTTTTGACCCGGAGTGTTCATGTTGGATTTCTGTAATGTCTCCATTTCCCTCCTACATATTAAAATACATTCATGTAGGGATGATTACTGAATCTAAAGTGCGCCTGTGTATCCAAGTGTGGGAGTGAGTGTGATTTATTCTCTTTACATGGCGTCCGGTCCAGAGTTTGTTCCTGTCTTACAACAGAAGTTGTTGTCATAGACTTCATAGGATACTATATTGTAACAGTACAGTACAGTAACAGGTTTTTAAAAATGGACGGATGTACATCCTAAAACAACCTCCCATCGCTTGTAACACTTCTGTGGTAATCTGGAACAAATCTCAAATTAACATTTCTTTCTTTACGGTATAGACACTCCGTCTATTTTAGTATCCAAACTTGCATTTGTAGCCATTTCTTTTACATGTCTGCCGGTTTAACAGCTGTGATCAGGGCCACATTTATAAAATGCGAATCTTGGGGGCCCAGGGTAGAAACGACTTACAGGTACAGTATTTGTGTTCGTCTTCAAAGAAACACAGCAGAGGATCGGAACGAAAGCTGAGCAGTTTGACTTTACTGCCTTTTTCGAGACGTTTCACTCTAGTCCACAAGGTGTCGCTGTTCGTGCGTCTTTTGCCTCATACAGAGACGCACGTTTCCTAGCTGGCAAAGACGTGCTCGGCTCTTTATTAAGAAGCCTATCCATCCATCCATTTATTTTATCCGTTTATTTTTATCAGGACTGCTGCAGTGTATCCCAGCAATCATCAGGTGCAAGGTAGGAACAACACCTGGACAGGGTGCCAGTCCATCACCGGTTGAACACACACACATATCGGGGCCAGTTTAACAATGCCAATCTATGTAAACTGCATGACTTTGGACTGTGGAAAGAAACCACAGCATCCTTAAGAAACCCAAGTGGACACACTAAGAACTTGGAAAATGTATATAAGGAAACGGTCTACATTGCTCTGAAGAATCGCTCTTTTACTGCTCTGGACTATACAAGCATAGCATCTCCCTCACCAGGAAATAAATGATCTGAGGTATTGTGTATGACACCAAGTATATTTGAGTTATAATTGAATTCAAAATCTAGTCTTGGTTTTAGCTTTTCTCTTTTTGTGTGTAAGCCTAGAACTCAACACAATGTTTTAATGCATTTTGGTATAAGCAGTGTGCCATGGTGACTATAGCACTGCTGCCTTGCTATTCAACTGTTCAAATGTGGGTCCCACCACTGTGTTGTTCATGTGATCTTTCTTGAGTCCTCTAGCTTTCACCCCATGTGTCTGTAAATGGCTGGGTGTGGTGAAGTAGTGTGATTGTGCCATGCTATCAACTGATGCCCAAAGACCTATTTTTTTGATCAACTCAATGCAATTAATTTTTTCCAGGTGTTTGATTCAATTGACACCTGAACTAAACACTACACCTCACCTCAAGACCAGCCCTGAACATCAAGCATGTTTCCTCCTATAGTGTCTACTGCAGCTCCATTTGCAGCCACATGCTATCACCATCAGGATGGGTGTGAGGGTTCCAATTCCACCTGTGAAGGTAATAACGTGCCCCTTCCTCTTATTAAAATGCACAGTCAACACTCAAAACTGCATACAGGCATAGGACCTCTAAAATCAATCACTCCAAATTTCTTCAAATGACTGGTTCAGTGGGCACAATGTGGAATAGATCTGAGAGAAAAAATACAACAGTTTATGTCAACTTTAACAGGCTGTGTGGATTCATATTTAAAATTATAATTTTTACTGGGTTATACCAGTGGGTTTTCTTCAGACTGTTCCATTCCTACATCCATTATCCATTTCCGGAACTCACTTAACCTAATTCAGGATCATAGTGAGCTAGTAGCTCTGGGTGCAAAGCAGGAACGATCACCATCATCAGTCGCTGCGGACACCATATATGGACAGCATGGCTGGGTGGGCGGGTTGAACCACAACAACCGGAACACTAACTCCACCCTCGATCCTACCCTAAGATCTATTGGGTGAGACCTGCCACTGAAGGCATTTATTATGTAAAGGAGCTCATTCAAGAGACAGCACTTTCAAATGACTATTTTTTTGCAATGCACTTTGGTGGGGGTAAATGCTGTAAAATGAATAGCCTTGACACAATAGTGTACAGAATTGAGTCCAAAACAGAACTGATTAAAAGAGATCAGGTTTTATAGGGGCGTCAGAGGAAGTGACATCATCCTAGGGCCCGGGACTGGAAGTGACGTCTTCAGAGCCAAACTGGAAGTAACGTCTTTAAACTCAGGTGGAATTTCCCATGTCTGGTCTGTGGAGATAAAATAAAACGGTTTAGTGCACCCCACCACCCCCTGGCCTGGCATGGAATTCCCTTCTTTTGGTCCTTAGTCAATAATTTCTTTCACACTGCAAGAACATGTATCCTAATACACACAGCATTAAAGAACTAAAAAATCAATGCATAAACTCAACACCAAATTCAAGGATATTAGGCTCTCCATAAATTACTGTATGTTATGATAGTTCATTAAATGTACGGTTCTCCCTTATTACAGATGCCTATTTTTCACTTTTCTAGTAGCATCTCCTGATGAATTGTACTATGGTCAGATGAGACAAGAACTTAACAAAAAAAAAAAAAATGCATAAATTGATATCGAAATGACTGTAAGAGGCAAGCCTAGACTTATCATATCTCTCTATTACATAACAAAATCCTTGGACAAGACGAGACTTTTTTCAGGTAGATTTTTTTTAAGTCCCGCCCTTCTCTCAACCATATTCAGCCACGCCCACGCCCACGGTCCATTCACTCCAGACACAGTTACTGCTCTCTCAGCTCTTATAAATTTTTTACGTTTTCCCCACTTTAAGTTTCCAATTAAAGAAGACTTATTATGTCCGAATCTTATTGAAGAATTTCATCACAAAGGCTTCGGGTAATTTTGTTGCAAATCAATCACTTACCAGTAACGTACGGTGTACTGAGCTGAGTACGGACTGAGCCAGGTAGACTGCGACTACATCAGAGTCACACAAATGTGTTCAAGAATGCCATCCAAATTAAAGAATTATTATTGCTTTAGGAGTTTCTCTTCTGATAGTGAAGCCTCAGCAAGTTAGCAGTACAATGTATCAAAATAACAACAACATTTATTTCTATAGCACATTTTCATACACAAATATAGCTCAAAGTGCTTTACATAATGAAAAATAGAAAAATAAAAGACAAAGTAAGAAAATAAAATAAGTCTACATTAATTAACATAGAATAAGAGTAAGGTCCAATGGCCAGGGGGGACAGAAAAAACAAAAAAAAAAACTCCAGGCGGCTGGAGAAAAAAATAAAATCTGCAGGGATTCCAGACCACGAGACCGCCCAGTCCCCTCTGGGCAAAAATGTATTTTATGTGATGAGAAGAACGGGTATGTTTGAGTTAGTGTTGCTGGAGTAGTATATTGTTAGTCTTACATAACTGACCTCCATTCTTACTGTATTTCAGGAGGGTCTCTATATTCCAGTTCAGGTTTACTGTGGACACAATTCTTAGCTTCTGATATATTCAAATGATTACCTACATTAGCTCTATTTTGGTTAATGTTGCTTGGGTAGCAACCTAAAATCTAAATGTCTGACAGGCTGACTGTAATTTTTTTTGTTTGTTTTTAACCCATGGCTAATACTTTTATGTCATTGGAGCTTAGTACTCTTGAACATGCTATATACAATTGCACACAAGTAAATATTCCAGCCATAGATGAATTCCTGCTTTTACAAGTGACTTAACTTATCTTTTGTTGAGGGTCATTGAAAAACAGAGTTAAAGAGCAAACTGTACTCTTTTGAATTCAAACAGGTAATCAGTAGGAACAATGGGAATATTTTAGTTGTACATAAAATTTCTTTTTCTAGCACATCCTGCAAAAGTGGTAGATTCAATCATACTTTAATGTAATGCTTTGATCTGTAATTGTGTACTGCTACAAGTTTTGAAGGGCTTAGATCAATCATAGTTCAATTTAACTTATTGCATATAGCAACATTACAGTCAGCACACTTACATGCCCTGTGGAATAAACTGAACATAATATGCACTGCACAGAAAAGGAACAGGTGAAAAGAAATAATATGATGAACTATGTACAATGTCCACCTTCTCTGTGTCCTGTCCGTTCAGACCCCTTTAATGAGCTGCAGAAGTGTTTAAATTGACCAAGGTATGCCATGTTGTGCACGGGTTTTGAAGTGAGCCAATATGCTGTAGCGGCACTGGCCTATTTGTGTGCTGTGAAGCAGAGAGTAACAGCACATCACACTCTCAACTTGAAGGGGACACCCCAGGTTTCTGTAATATTGCATGTATTTTAACATCAATCAATCATTTTTTGAAGTTTTTTCCCAAGGAGGCCACTTGCTAACCACATCTTCTTTGAGGTTCACTTAACTTTTTTCTTGTGCCGCACAGCTGCCCTTTTTCACTCACCACAAGCCTCATTTATGTTCGCTATTACTTGTCAGGATGTACTGCTGAAGAATACACCATTCACTCGCATTATTACCAACAAATATAAAAAGGGTTGTCTAACTTTCTAAATACATCACCAAATATCAATCAAATTACTCAATGCCATTTTCAAATTTTGAAGTGTTTACTTTGTTATTGTTGGGGGGGGGTTTGCTCTTAAATATTGTATTGGGCTGTCTGCCTTTACACACATGAACTTTAATGACATCCCACTCTTAACACATAGGCTGTAATATGAAGGCTTCCCACCCTTTGCAGCTCTAACAGCTTTAACTATTCTGGGAAGGCTTTCCACAAGGGTGTAGGAGTGTGTTGATGGAAATGTTTGACCAGGAGAGCATTGGTGAGGTCAAGCACTGATGTTGGACAAGAAGACCTGGCTCAATTGCAGTCTCCACTGAAATTCATCCCAAAGGTGTTCTGTCAGGTTGAGGTCAGGGCTCTGGGCAGCCACACCAAACTCACTCCTCTGTTTCTTTAAACACCTTGCTTTGTGCACTGGTGCATGTGAAGTCATGTTGGAACAGAGAGAGGCCATCCATTGAAGACAGAGAAGAGTGATTCGTCACTCCAGAGGACACGTCTGCACTGCTCTAGAGTCCAATGGCGGTTTGGTGGGCTTTACACCAGTTTATCAGACATTTTGTATTGCACTTGGTGATGTCAGACTTGGCTGCAGCTGCTTGGCCATGGAGACCCATTCATTCCATGAAGCTCTCTGTCTACGCTGCACTGTTCTTGAGCTTTTGGAGGTCTGTAACTATTGACTCGGCAGAAAGTTGTCGACTTCTGCACACCTCAGCATGCGCTGTCCCTGCTCTGTGATTTGACGTGGCCTACCACTTCTTGGCCGAGTTGCTGTTGTTCCCCGTTGCTTCCACTATGTTATATTAACACTAACAGTTGACAGTGGAATATTTAGTAGCGAGGAAATTTCACAAATGTTCTTAATGCACAGGTGGCATCCTATCACGATACCAGGCTTGAATTCACTGAGCTCCTGAGAGAGACCCATTCTTTGTTGAAGCCGTCTGCATGCTGAGGTACTCGAGTTTATACACCTGTGGCCATGGAAGAGATTGGAACACCTGAATTCAATGATTTGGGGAGGGGGTCCCAATACTTTTGGGAATATAATGTATACCTATGCCTTAGATGGACAATCCTGCCAAATTTTGTCTTTTAAAGTAAATGGGATATGGTGAGTGTGAGTCAATCAACTGCATTTAATGCTTACATATATATATATATATATATATATATATATATATATATAT
>JANRMT010049829.1:4761765-4817012 GCA_026402145.1 Polypterus bichir lapradei
TATATATATATATTGATTTCCCCAGTCACATTATTATCAGACTTTTCTAGTCTATACTTGGTTGTCTGGCCGTTGTTACAGCTATGTCATTAAGCACCTGTTGGTTGTGAATACTAGTCCTGTGCGATTCCTAAAATGAGACCAGTGCCAAGACTCTCTATACTGCAATCCATTGGCAACTCCTGAGGATCGTTTTACTTGACATTTTCCAGTTTTACATGTTAGCATTCAGAAGAGACACAAATGTAAAGCTAACTGAAGAAAATACACAAATAGACCTGCATCTAAACACCTGTTAATAGGGTTCTACCAGCTATAAGCCCATGTCCAGATCTAATGCGTCCCTACACTCCTAAAATATTGATTCATTAATGGCACTTTACATGGTCATTGTTGTTTAGTTACAGTAAAACACGATATAGTGTTAGCACTTTATTGTCTGCCTCTGGCTATGGCAAAAAAAAAAAAAAAAAAAAACAAGCTTGAACATACAACTGATGAAAAACATAAAAACAATTGAACACTGTAAACAACTAATAATGGTAATAATATATACTCAAATTTCACATTACTAGCCAACCTGCGGCATACCATACGCCGCATAATTAGGCCGGTTTTTTAATGATTTTTAAGCACAGGGAGAAAATTAACATTTGAAAAATCGTTAATGTAATAAATCAGCAAGAAAAGCAACATTGTAACAATGCACAGAACGAACCAACACACAATTATCCTTAACTGAATTTCTCGTTCAGTATGCACTGCTTGCTCATGTGCCCACCTCCAACTCGTCACTTGAGTCGTTGTTGTCTTTGCACAGTCCAGATGCAACTGTGACTCACGTAGACGTTTCATTGCTCTGTGCGGTTGTGGCTGCTTTTTTCTATATAATCCACCAAGACACCCGACCACGGTAGTAGCGAGGTGGGGCTTTGTTGTTCCTTTCGTATGGTTTTTCATGGTGGACGCGGTCAGGTGTTGAAACCGAAAAGAATAAGGAAAAGTCAACGTGGCTCAGACGTGCATGTGGACTCCTAGCACAGACGAAAGGGACTAACTGGGTGGTCGGTGAGTTTTTGTGTCCGGGCACATGGGCAGGCAGTGTGGATGCCTAGAGAGCGAGGGTAGACGCGGGCCGGTAAAAAAGGAGTGTTGGTGGGCAGGGAAACGTCTTTCGTGTTCCTACAGGAGCATCTAAGAAGACGCATGTTTGTCGCGGATGCGAATTGCTGTATGTAGCGTGTAAAACAGTTTGCTATGGTGCACGCGGTCGTGCGTCGTAACCGAAAACTCGGTTTTTAAAGACTGCTTACTTCATTGTGTTTTAACCTCAGTTGTAAAGGATTGTTTTAAGGATCACATGGGATACCCCTCGCAAACCGTTTTACACGCTGCATATGGCGACTCACCCCTGCGAGAAACATGCCTCTATGAACAGTCAACATGGCTCAGAAGTGCATGTGGCCTCTACGACAGATGAATATAAATGACGCCGGTTTTTCTGTGTCGTCACGTCCGAGTTGGTGGGCGTGGCTCTGCGAGTTGTTCTCGTATCCAATGGTCTTGGAGTTGGTGGGCGTGGCTCCTTCCTGCGTGCGCCATAGGTGTCTTACTTGTCGGCGGCTTAGTGAATCCACACCCCTTCTGGCGTGCTTTCCATTAGTGTCTTGCCTTAGTGAATTATATATATAGATTCTAATACTTTTCTGTTTAAAATAATACTGTTTCCTGTAAAAGTATGCTTTGCAGTGAACATCAACAAAAGCCAAGTCACTAGGAAAAGCAGGAACTGATCAATGGCAGGAATGTTTTATTCTTGGACAATTGCATATTCAAGAGTAAGCAGCTCTAGTGACCTCATAATATTGCTTATTATTTAACTAGCACCGTCATCAAAGACAACATACAATATTTTAAGATACAATGGTTTACATTTCTTTTGTTTTTGCATTTGGAAGAAGAGAAGCATCTTGCTCAGGGTCACACAGTGTAAGGATTTGAACCCACAACCTCAGGATTTGAGGACCATGGCCATAACCACTACACCACACTGCCTACTGGGATTAGTAGACTTAAGTTGAAAATAAAAACCTTTAGTAACGTTTAGTTACAAAGTACCTCTGATAGAGCTAATTAACCATCGACAGTATGTCTGACACCCGTTTTCTTTTAAAATTGCCCACGTGAAGCCAGATAACACAGCTAGTGTATGTAAATCTTGTACTGATGCTGCCTATTGTATCTTCTGCCGGAAAGGACTGGAAAACATAATATCAGCAGCAAATAAAATAATAATTCAAACTAGGGGGTTCGCCCCCTGCTCGCTTCCCTCGCCAACCCCTGTGTTTGGTTAATCGGATATACAATTTTTTTTTTTTTTTCTTTGGAATTGTTTCAATTTCATTATTTGCACTTTCACTTTAAAGCTTCATTAAAAACAAATCTTTTTTGGAGACACATTGTGACAACGCAACATATAACTGCCCGTGAGCGAATATTGTTTCTGTTTCTCTAATAAATAATCCGACTTTTTCTAATGTTTGTCCCTGTGATTTTTTGATTGTCATAGCAAAAGCTATTCTCACGGTAAACTGTAAACATTTTAATACGAATGGCATATCATGATCTCCTTTGGCGTGTAATGTTATTTGCGGAATATATACATTAGCTTTCTTTTTGCCTGTTAAAATTTGCATCGCTTCTCCGTGATCATTAATATACACCTGACCGAATTGTGTATTCTTTGAAATTCAACTTGTCGTTGCTTTAACTCTTCCGGGACCACAGATTCTCATAGCGTATGGTCTATTATTGTGTAAATCAACGCTTTGTGCATAAGAATGATGGGAATGAGAAAAGACTTTACTCTTTGCCTTTTACTTTTGACCTCAATTTGTCCTGCTCTTTTTTCAGTTACACCTGGTTCTGATGATTAATCACCTTTTGTTTTGCTGTAATGTGATCTTTTCTATCTTTTCTTTAATACTGTAGCGACTGACATGATAAAGTGTCACAAAAGTTTTACTTGAACAATCACTGACTTTGTAACCCAAACACAACTTTCTAGTACCCTTTTCAATCCCTCATCCCCCGCGTCTCTCCCCCCACTTACCGCATCATTCAATACCCCGCTATCAGTCTTTGTGTTGTACTCTGCCCTCCGTCAATTGGACCAAACAGTCACTTAAAACCAAAAAGGCCTCAACTTGGCTGGGACACTGCAATACTTTAGAATTTTACTGCTTTCATAATATGTACCTTTCTCTGCATGTGTATCGTGCCATCGTTTGTTTGAGCCTTTCGAATTCCACTGGTTTCATAATCTCTTATCTGCCTTCTTTTCTCTCCAGTGCCTTAGGGTGTCTATTCTCCATATTGTCCTGATACGCTTTATATATGTTGAGAGCACAGGATGTGTGTGCACTACATGCTTTTACACGACTGACTGTTTTTTGATGCATGTGTCCTTGTATGATATCATTTGTGAGTAGGGCGTGTCTTGCAAGAATCTCATGTTCCACTTCCCCACGAGACGCCCCTGGGACAGTCTCTTGGCACCAAGTCTCATGTTTACAGTCCCCGCAAGATGCTCCGTGGCAAGTCTCTTTTGTCTCGTGGGTCTTGTAAATGTCTTTCGAGAACTTCCGAGAAGATCATGTATCATCGCCTTGCTTTTGCATTCCAGGATTTCTTTTTGTAATGGAGAGATTATAAAACGGAGCAGTTAAATAAGGTCAAATCTGAGAGACCTGTTTAATAAGGAAAAACTGAGGAAAGTAGAGGGTCTCATCCCAAACAGAACTGAACTGCTACATTCACAAGTCCAGGTGTTGCTATCAGGATGTGAGGTTCAGGTTTGATAGGATAAAATGGGACACAATCCAAATACTCATTCATCTAAAATGCAAGCAATCTTCTATTAGAAAAAAATTTACATGGATCAATTTAATTTGATTTTTTTTCTACTAAACTACAATAGGCTTAAACTATGGGCTGTTCAGTGATCATTCACATCACTCTTTAGCCAAATGTTAATATTGGTTTAATATAATTAAAAATAAGAAACTATATATATATATATATATATATATATATATATTACGTTCACTGGTTAATTTTAGCTATTTATATATATAGTGTATTTGATATTGCCGAGGTTTTTTTTTATATGCTTTTAATGGGAAGTTGTGGTTTCCTCGTCAAAACCAAACTTCCCTTTTGGGACAAAAAACTTGAATTGAAACAACGGGGCACTTTACTCAGCACCAGATTAAACTTTTTTTTTTTTTTTTTTAAATTCTGGGACCTCACTCCATCATTACTGATGTCCAGATCACAGCACTGGACCCAACGTCTGTGATAGAGTTTGATGTACTTCAGCCTACCGAAGTAGTACATGGCCAAGTGATAGGCCAGCACCAAGATTCGTTCTGATAATTTTTGTCCGTACTTGAGCCCTCAAGGTCTCCACTGACAGATACTTAAGCATATTTTTTTTCTGTCCTGACATCCTATCTCATTAATGTTACACGTCCCTATTCATACCGCGTTGGTTACCATTACAGAGAACACTGAAATCTTAAATGGCAAAGAATGCACTGAACACAAAGGACCAGCGTCTCCATCCTAAACTCTACTCCCTTAGCCCACATTGAACTTTTCTCAACACGATTTCGGGTTATCCTTCTGTTTCAAACTCTCATAATGATATTCTAGGTCCAAATTCTTCTCTGATCCTTTTTTCTTCTTCTGCTGGATAGAATTAGGCAGATGTTGCTCTTCCTGGGTTCTGTCACCGCCAACGGTCCTCTTTCCTTGCGATTTCTCATGAGCTCTTGGTGTTGACAATCACCAGATCAGGTGGCCCCAAGCTGAGTTAATGGCTTTGGTTCCTCAGTCTTATTGATGTTTGGATATCTGGTGGCTGGTAATACCTGAAGCTTACCTGTCTTCCTGCATTTATGTTTTTGGTCTCGCAGTGGTCTCCTGCCCTCCATGTTTTGTCCTGCAGATTTCATTTGCTCTCCATCCCTCTTCTGTATGTTACTGTTCCTCACGGAGTGGGTAAGATTTTTTATCTTTCAATTGCATGCATTCCTGGTTCTTTGTGTATTTCACTTATTCTCATCAATACAAATTTGAACACAAAACACATGGAATTTACAAATGAGATTATTTTAGCCAGTATCTTTATTTTATAAAGCCCCATTCACCATCATATTTAGACTTAGAAACCCAAAAAAGCAGCGTTACAAAACTATACAAGAAGTGCACCTACTGGAGAGAAGAGCAGCAACATGAAAAGTAAAGTAGTTGTGTTTTGGTGGTCAGGGCAGTCCCACCAGTCAGGTGTTACATGAGAAGGGTGCCAAGACTGGACAATAACAGCAGCAAAGAGCAGGTGGCTCTTCAGTGTGGATCTGAACTTGAAGAGGGGTCATGGGGAGGGTGTTCCAGGGGGTGGGTGCCACCAAGATGAAGGAGCCTTACAGAGAGGAGGGAAGCGAGCCTTCTGGGAAGTGCTTAGCAGATCACATGTTGGTGGTGGCCATAGTGGACTATTGAACCGAAAACAATACAGCATGGAGATATGTCTTAATTCTCCACTGCATGCGAGGTTTGTCACTCATCCAATCTTGAATTTGATGGCACCTCCTTATGTCTCGTGTTTTACCGTCCCATTATTGTGTCAAAAGATGAATGTGCCCCATCCCCTGCCAAGTGACAGTGCCTGTTACATTGTTGACAGAGACACAGCTCTGTAGTATCACCTGTGGACTCCATCTCTGCACCCCATGCTGCCAGCCAGATGACTGAATGACACATGTCTGTAGGCCTGATCTCAACTGACATTCTACTGAACATGAAAAGTTGTTTTCTTCTACTGAACCTGTAATATTCTTTTATCCTGCACCCTGCTTGCACTGCTGGTGTCACCAAGTGACTCCAGTGCCATGTCAATTCCATTATCCTCACTCTCCCATCCTCCATGTGAGGCTCCTTCATCTTGGTGGCACCCACTCACTGGAACTCCCTCCACATGTCTCTTCTCCACATCCAGATCCACAATGAAGAGCCATCTGCTCCCTGCTGCTCTCATTACCTGGTCGTGTCACCTTTGCCCTGTGACCCTTCACCTCTCCACCACCCTTTTCCCTCCACTGTAGTTTACTGAGCTACTTCAGTCCTGTGGCTTCCTGGCACACCACTCACATTGTGTAGCATTAGAATGCTGTTCAGATGGAGGGTGACTGTGTGCCTTTGTCCGCAAATCCCAACATGAAACATGCCATTTCATCACTGGCCTTTCATATTTCTAGTCCATACTCTGCATTGTCCAGATGTTTCCAGACATATTCAATGTTCACAGCAGTGACCACATAGACAAGATCCTACTCATTCAAAAATCAAATGCTGTTTGTCATGTTATCCTGCTCGTTCAATGAGTGAATGCCAATCTTCATGGTTTCAAGCAAATTAACAATATGAAGACAGAAAGATATTGTTGTCCACAGATCTAGCAACTCTACTTATAATTTGTCCTATTTGCCCAATATTTCAATGACTGGGATTTTGTTCATAAACAATCTCTCACATCCTTTTTGGTTCATAGACATGTGTGTTTTAAATCACTTGTCAGGGGTGAACACTCGTACAGAGCTCAGGATTAAGGGTGGTGGAGTTTTAATGCCACAGGGACAATTTGAAAGAAAAGTGAAGCTAAGAAGTAGTGTGAACACTAGATTAAATGTATTAAAAGTGTACAGTGTTTATCTGAATTATGCTATCTTAACATTTTTTTACGTTGAGCATATGAAAGCAGTATGAATAGTTGAATGGAAGTTTAATGAAGATTTAATACTTTGTAATCATTTAAGAATGACCTTAAATTGATTACTTAAAAGGAAAGTTTTCTGGCTGTGTGTATGTGTTTGAGATATATATGGAATGAAGTTAAGAAGTAATGTATGGACAGTGTACAGTGTTAATCTGAATTATGCCATCTTTTAATTTTTTTATAAACGTTAAGCAATATGAGCACTTGGAAAGGATTTCTGTACAAATGAACAATGTTACTATGAAGCTGTGTTATATAACTGACATGAAATACAAGAAAAGGATGAGTTTCTTATTTCACTTTTATAACATTTTGATCATTTTTACAACAGTGTAAACTCAATAAAATATTTTGTTTAATTGGAATGATTGTATTGTCTTTGTCCTGGATCAAAAAATCTTCCATTTTTTGAAAGTGTTCACTTTTTATATTAATTTTTGCTCAAAAAAATCAGTATGAATTGAATTTACAGGACTCTTAAAAGCAATTTAGCTGCAGAGGAAATTCATATTTAAAGTGTTTTTCTTTCATACATTCTTTCTGTGTTGCACCAGTAATTTAAAACCTTAAGGAAACTGTTTCAGTTAACCGAGAACAGAAAATAAGTATCACTCAAAAGCTGTTTCAAAAACTTTATAGCTTGCAAAAGGAAAGTGACACACAGATCAAAGATTTTTAGCAGAGTCATTTATTGTGAAGACTGGTGGCCAATCAAATGTGTGCATTGTCACATGTCCCGAAGCTCCATGTGAAATTTTAACTAAATACGACTTGTCTGAGTGACCAGGATAGGCGACAAAATTGGAACTTCACAAGGAGCGATGTCGGAGATCGAGATACAAGACCATTTCATCTTTACATTAGAGAATATAATCTGTGATTAATGATGAACCCTACTTCGAAACGCTGCCAAAGACAACATCCACACTTGGCAATGCTGATTTTCAGTAAGCTTTTCTAAGACTATCTATACATCCAGACTGTTCTGTTTGTTTTCTATTATATTGTCTAAAAGCAAAATACCCGCGCTTCGCAGCGGCAAAGTACTGCCTTAAAATTTTTTTTAAGAAGAAAATTTAACCTTTTTAACTTAAGGGGAAATATGCCAATAATTATTTGTTAAGGATCTCTTTGTATACCACATTGTGAGTTCAGCCCTCCGGTTGTAACATGACCAAGCTGTGTGCTGAGCTTACTCTTGAGCATGTAACGTACAGTTGGCCATGTGAACAGTAATCTTGTCTCAAATCTCACAGCTTGGATTGCTGCTGTCACAATCGGTTTGAGTTTCATGGTTTGTTTCAATTACGACAGTATTTGCAGGATTTGTTGTGTTGAAGTGACATTCGGCATCTGTCAAGTGTTGTAAGTATACAACCGGTTTCATCAATAACTTCACATCCAGCTTTTGAGAGTTTAAACATTCATAAAGATCAAAGTGTCCACTACTGAAATCGTCACCTGTGAATCTAAGATGTTTAAGAGGCAATGGCGGTTGTCGAAAGGTGTAAAATATTTGGCCATTTCGGTACACTTGAAAGCGACAACCGAACAATTCAGCGGCAGCCATCAACTCACATGCAGAAGCATAGGTGAAGGGCTTTAGCATTTCACTCTTCTAGTGCTCCTGTGTAGTATAATTATCTCCTGTACCGTCATCAGTCCACACCTTGAACCTGTCCCAGTCATTCAATACATAAGACACAATGTTCCTCCGGATATCAAGAGTGAGCCTGATATGGCCGTGCAATATGTAACACAGAGAATGGAAAAGGCAGGTGCCATCTCCGGGCATGGAAACCACTCGGTAAGTGACAGTTCTTTGATCGATAGTGATCACCTCGATAGACATGTTAATGGGGGTACGGTTGGAATGATAAAGGAAATGGGTACCTGAACAATGTAAAGTAAGTCTAAAATACCTACACAATAACTATAGTTGTAATAAACAAACAATAAAACAGCGGAGAAGCCGTGGATTAAACAAAAAGACTGTAGTTATCAGTAGGGAGACGTGAATCTCGTGGCGAAGCAAGGAAGGGAATGTAGAGACCGGAGCGACGGACGGTCTTATATAGGCAGGCAGCCAACAACGTGGGAGGCGTTGAGATGGGGGACCCAACGCCACCTCACACGGTGACCGAGCTGCAGGCTATGGATGTATATATGTACGTAAGTAGGATTCAGTTAGCGTTGGGAACCCGTGTACCAAATTTCTTGAAGATGGGCCCATAGGTAACAAAGACAGTTGGATAGTTCAATATGGCGGCCAACAGTGGCATCATACCACCAAAAAAAGTATGTACATCGGTTTCGGTTAGCGCAGGGAAGCTGCCTACCAAATTTTGTGAAGATGGGGCCATAAATAAGAAAGTTCAACATGGCGGACGTTGTCAACTGTTATCGACTGTTATGACCGTTACGTGTAGAATTTCGAAATGAAACCTGCTTAACTTTTGTAAGTAAGCTGTAAGGAATAAGCCTGCCAAATGTCAGCCTTCTACCTACACGGGAAGTTGGAGAATTAGTGATGAGTCAGTGAGGGCTTTGCCTTTTATTAGTTGTAGATATAGCGCTTTCCCATGCTCAAGGCACTTCACAGAGTCTTAGAAAAAAAACAAAAAACAGCAGGGTATATGCAACATTGGATACAAATGTTTTACTGAATAGAACAATGAAACAGATAACAAAGCATTAAATAGAATAAAGGACAATAAATCAGAGTAAAATACTAAATTCAATACTAAAAGAAGACCCTAACCAATAAGCTAATTTGAAAGAAAGGTCAGAATGTCAAGTTAAGTTAAAAGCCTTCCTAAATAGATGAGTTTTAAGTTGTTTTTTAAAAGAATGAATGGAGTTGGCTGATCTCATTAATTTCGGGATTTCATTCAAAAGTCTGGGCGCTATGGAGCTGAAGGCCCTGCTGTCACCCATAGAGTGCAGGTCAGTGTGAGGCACAACAAGATTACCAGAATCGGAGGACCTTAGTAGGCAGACAGGAGCCTAGTGATTTAGAAGGTCACTGATGTGGTCCGGTGTGAGGCCATTTAAAACTTTGTAGGTTATTAATAGAATTTGATATTCAGTCCTGTAAGACACAGGGAGCAGTGAAGGCGAAGCACAGCACTGTTTTATTTTATTTATTTTTTTTTAAACTTCCTTTCTCAGCTGTCTCAGAATGGACTCAAGAGGGCCCCAGCAAATTTAGGACTGTCTTCTCTTTTTAATGTTGCACTTTTCTCATGTAGTTGATCCCCTTTTATATTTAAATAATGTAAAATAAAAAACTTAATTGCTGATTTTTTTTTCACTATTTAATAATTTCTTTAGTTCAATAACAGCACAGACAACATAATGCCAGCCCTGAGTTTAAAACTGTCATCTTCACCCATCAAAAGATAAGAGTGCAGTGATTGGTTGAGTTCTTCTGAGAGACCTGCCTGTTGGGACTACCACAGAATTCCCAAGGCAGACAATATGGGGTGGCCAGTGTAACATCTTTGATTTCATTGTGGTCAAGATTGTGACCTTGTGTGTCCATGGTAAGAACCATAACTTTCTTAGACTTAGTTTCTCCTACATCATATGACACATTCAACTTCTACCCAATTGACATTTACTGATGTTAGTACTTCTTGGAACGTTGCCCACCACGTCTTTGATAGGTGACCCTCATGACACATTGCATGACAGTGTCTTCTTAGCATGGCAGGCCACCCTGTTGGAGTACTTGTTATATCTGATCATATTCTGGTAGGACATTGCCACTATGCAATGTAAACATCACTGATGGAAGATGTTTACCCTCCAGATGATCTTACTTGAGATGGACCAGGCCTCACCAGAGAACTTTACACCAGTGGCCTGCCTGCTGGAAGTCATTTTGTAGGCTCTGGCAGTGATCATCCTGGTCCTCCTTGCCCAAAGGACCACATACCGGTGGGTGCTACTGATGGGTTAAAGACCTTCTACGAGGGGCCCTGTCCAGCTCTCCTAGAGGAACTGCCTGTCTGTCTCCTGGAATCTTGTCCATACCCTTGAGACAAAAGTTTATTAATAATTATTCAGTATACAATTGTACAAACATTTCAAGAAATAATATTTACAATTGACAAGAATGTTGGGTCAGTTGAACTGCAAGAAAGAATGGACAAAGAAGATTAATTTAACAAACAAACTGATCGGGGAATATGCTGAAGTATTAAAACTGCAGTATGCCCATGACAGATAGATACTGTAGAACAATGTAATGGGGACAGACATGTTTGCTTGTAATGCACCAAAAAACAAAAAAAGAGGAAAAATGTACAATGCAGTTATAAAAATTAAAGAAAAAAATGCAGATGACATGAATTGGCTAAAAACAGATAAGCAGACAATTTCAAATATACAGAAATTGATCAACAATCCTCAACTGTAACAAAGTGTTCTTTATTATTTACATCAAATAGTTAAATACAAATATACACAACTCTATTATGCACAGTCAGTTTAACACTCAGAAATAAAAAGGCCAAAGAAAAATTAAGCAAGCGACGTGTTTATTACAGGAGCAGTTGAGATGGAATCCCAAGTTGAAACGCCTTAGTGATGCTGTCTGTCTTTGTGCTTCGAACTGTTACAATACAAATACAGAAAGTCAAACTCATCTCTCTCACTCAAAATAAATTAATAAATTTTACCAATACTAAAAATGTATTAATGCATATTGTGGTCCACGGCTGGGGCTGGAGCCCGGCCGGGACGCCCAGGAGGACCAGAGGAGGGCTTGTGCCTCCTCCAGACCGCGAGGGGGCGTCCGTCCTGGTTATGTTGGGGGCCTCGGGTACAGGGCTTGGAAGCCCAGCCCTGTAGGGACCCGTGGCCACCGCCAGGCGGCGCCCTGGTGCCTGAGGAACCCTGGAACCCAGCACTTCCGCCACACCAGGAAGTGCTGGGGGGATGAAGACAGGAGACACCCGGACGGCTTCCGGGTGCACAGCCGACACTTCCGCCACACAGAGGTGTGTCCAAGGGGGAGTGCCGGGAGGCAGCTGGAGCCCATCCGGGTTCCTACTTAAGGGGCCGCCTCCCTCCAGTCAGCAGCGGAAGTCGGGTGGAAGAGGACGGAGCTGTATAGAGGACTGGAGGCAGCCGGGAGAAAGGCAGTGGAACTGTGAGGCCTGGACATTGGGGGAATCGGTGCTGGAGGCACTGGGGTTTGTTGAGCACGTGAAATATTGTAAATAAACAGTGTGTGGTGGATCCAACGATGTCCGTCTGTGTGTGTCCGGGTTCAAGTTCACATTGGCGCCCAACGTGGGGCCATCCGTCTGGTGCAAGACGGGGGCCCCAAATTCATAAATATTTTGTGAACAACCCGGCGCAGCAGCGGACCCCGCACACTCGCCATGGGAGCGGCCCGTGCACAACCCCGCGGGATCGATTTACCCCAGAGACCGCCGCCGGACCGCAGAAAGGCCATTCCCGGGTGTGGAGGAGGAATAACGGGCATCGCCAGAGCGCAGCAGGCTCTGAGGGTCGCGCTGTCGGGAAGGACGGCCAGGCCGGCGTGGCGATGCAGAAGGCCACACCGAGGCAGGGGCCTTGGAGTGATGGGATCTGGGAGGTGAGTGCCCTGCCCTGCAGTAATCGGCCCTTCGGGGTTACGCTTACCTTGTTTCCTACAGGGAGGGACGATCCGGATCCGCGTCCGTGGCAGGAGCACGCCGGGCCACGGGCTGTCGGCAGCACGACGGTGGCAGCAGAGGAGGCTGTGAAATCGGAGCCGCTGCGGCTCGAAAAATCGCCACAGCTGCGAAGTGGTGAGGAGGCACGCCACCACACCCAGAGCAGGGGAGAGAAGATGGCCGCGGGCCAGATGTCCCGCCCGCTGACAGGCACGAGATTGGCCGGTGTGTCTTGTGTGCCAGCCAATGATTGGATGGAGGCGGGACCAAGGAATTCCAGTCTCGTGCCTAGAAGAGACCCGATTGGGCCAGAGGGAGTGGCCCACAGGAGGCAGGCGACGAGTGGTGCTGATGGACAGGTAAGCCCACCGGCGTCTGTCTCTCTGTTTTCGCTAGCGGCTCGGCGCGAGTCGGAGGGATCCCCTCGGCCCGCCGAGTCGCCGTTGTTGCAGATGCTGAGTGCTCTCGCTGTCCAGTTGGAAAAGCTGCAGGGGAAGGTGGTCGCGTCGGAAGAGACGCCGTATGGGACGGAGGATCGGCGCAACGCTGGAGCCTGTGGCCAGCAGGGTACTGCGGGGAAGGTAGGTGACGCCATCCCCGTAAAGCATAAAGGGGGATTTGCCGAACACGGCCGTGACTTTGTTAAGGAGGACCAGCATCGAGTAGGCTATTCCCCAACAGCGGACGCGGCGGTGCAGCCTGCATGCGAGGCAAGGAGAGCGAGTACGCAGGGGCTGGCAGGACCAGGGCTGATGAGTGCACTGGGTTTTAGCGCCCTGCGCTCCAAGCCCGCAGCTGTCTCCTTTCGCTCTGCAGGGACGCAGACAGGGCTGGATTTGAGCTGTTGCCATACTCAGACCCAGACCGTCAAGGCGTCCAAGAGAAGGAGGAACCGAGGGATGAATGCCGGTTCCTCCGATAGGAAGGGGCGTCTCGCTGGGTGCGAGCGTCCAGAGAGAGGCCGTCCTCTGCGGAGGCAGAGGGAATCCCCTGGGCGGCTGGGTGAGCCGCCTGCGAAAGCGGTCCCACTGACAGCAAGAGGACAGGCATGGAACCTGCGGTGGAGGACTCAAGCAGGCAAGTCGGGGGCTGACGGAGGGGGGCGAGAGCACTGCCAGTGCAGAGACCGACAGGACGCTCGGGGTGAGTGTCCTGGCAGTGCTTCTGGCCCTCCCTTTTCTCTTTTTACAGGTCCAAAGCCCCGACGAGCGCTGGAGCTGACGTCGTTTGGGACCTGCCCTCCGGGAGGCCGATGGTGACCCAGCTGGTGGGGATGGCGGGGGCGAGAGCGGCGCAGACCAGAGGGGCGCGTTGGCGTCGGAGGGGGTGCCGAAGGAAGATGTCCCAGGGTGCCATGTTGGACCCTGGGGACATAGTGGGACCCTCTCTAGGGATGTGCTGCCCTTTCGGGGAGTGTCGCTCGGACCCACGTGTCTTTGCTAGCGGTGGGGCACTGTGGTCCCCGGCTGGGGCTGGAGCCCGGCTGGGACGCCCAGGAGGACCAGAGGAGGGCTTGTGCCTCCTCCAGACCGCGAGGGGGCGTCCGTCCTGGTTATGTTGGGGGCCTCGGGTACAGGGCTTGGAAGCCCAGCCCTGTAGGGACCCGTGGCCACCGCCAGGCGGCGCCCCGGTGCCTGAGGAACCCTGGAGCCCAGCACTTCCGCCACACCAGGAAGTGCTGGGGGGAAGAAGACAGGAGACACCCGGACGGCTTCCGGGTGCACAGCCGACACTTCCGCCACACAGAGGTGTGTCCAAGGGGGAGTGTCGGGAGGCAGCTGGAGCCCATCCGGGTTCCTACTTAAGGGGCCGCCTCCCTCCAGTCAGCAGCGGAAGTCGGGTGGAAGAGGACGGAGCTGGATAGAGGACTGGAGGCGGCCAGGAGAAAGGCAGTGGAACTGTGAGGCCTGGACATTGGGGGAATCGGTGCTGGAGGCACTGGGGTTTGTTGAGCACGTGAAATATTGTAAATAAACAGTGTGTGGTGGAACCAACGATGTCTGTCTGTGTGTGTCTGGGTTCAAGTTCACAATATTTTAAATTTCACTTTAAACATATATACAGGTATTTACATGTACATGTATATGTATTTAGTTTATATTCTTGTCTAAATTTACTAGAAGTAAAATGTTATTCTATTTAACAGAAGAATGGTGCTGAAAAGAAAAAGAAAGGACTGTCCCATTCTCCTCCACCCACCTAACACCACATGACGTCCCACTCACTGTCTACTGGTCCATCAATGAACAGACCTTCTGCTTCTGGTAGAGAAATCCTCTCAAGTCTTTCTAGAGCTTGAACGAGAGCCGATCACAAACACATAAACAGAGAGGATGTTACTCAGAGACACTTTCTGTACTCATTACTGATTCACTGAAGCCAAATGAGCCTCTGGTATCAATACATCCAGGATGATGCCAAATCAGTCAATCTTATCAAAAGTGCCTACAGCTCTTAGCAGCACTTCATCCAGGTAGTTGTAGAGGCCATCTGTCAGCTCCTCATCTTCTACTGTATAGAGGTCATTACCCGGTGACCTTTAGGATCTTCATCATTTCTAAACCCTTTAGATGACACCTTTTCAGATACAGAGGCTTGTTGGACAAGCAAATACAAGAGTTTGGTGCTATAAAGTCATCATAGCTCTTTTCTACTTGTTAGATTACAATAACTAAAGTTTTACTTGTTATCTGAACTAAGTTACCAGCAAGTTATCATCTGCTCCGTGGTCCTTTATGATGAACTCCAACAGATTTTCATGTTGAGTCCTCCTGGCGGTCCTGCTGATCTCTGCAGAAACAAAAACCTGAGCCCCTTGTTCTCGAGTCAGCTGCCCTGCTGCAGCCACACAAATAACACAACAAAATTGTCATATGTAGTATTTGTCTTGTGCAAGCTGTCTGGTTTTGGCCTGAACACTACGGTTTCCTCAGAAAAGTGGACACATTGCAATACAGTTCAAACTGTGAGGATTACTCTGTGGTTCACTACAAAACTCCTCTTGGAGGTTATCTCAATAGTTTTTAGAATACATCGATTATTTCAGAGTATTACAAATACACCAATCTGGACACAACCTAAAGTAACATACAAGTCACAGAAAAGCTTTGCATATACTTTTATTCTAATCATAAAATAACCAAACTAACACTCCCCAGGTGATAATTGGTCCCTGACAGAGCTTATGACAATCCTTTATGTCACGTTCAATTTTAATGTTTTTACCCAAGTAAAAAACTATGGTGGTAGACTACGTTTTACATTGATACCTTCGTATGGCTATATCTGTATATTCCTCAAGGAGTTCACTGCTGCCATTATCTTCTTGATGCTGACTTTTAGATATTAAAATATTGATGTTATCTGGTAACAGTTTACCAGCACATACCAAAACACACACTGGTGTATTTAAAGTTAGACTATTTGACCTATTATAAACACTATAGAGTATTTAAAATGTACATATAAAAAAGGAAATACTAAATATTTACCAGCCATACAAGCTGCTTCTCCAGAAAAAGCAAGCAGCACCACTTTCTAATGGCTGGCAAGTCATCCTAAGATAAAAAGGATATATACAGTGCCCTCCACTATTATTGGCGCCCCTTATAAAAATTAGTGAGAAGAGTTAGGGAGGAAAAAATCAGTTTGCTGAAGAAATGTCATCTTGTACTGAAAAAAATGAGAAACATCAAAATTTTAACTGAAACAAGTTCAAAGAAAAACAAAGCCCTCATCAAGAAATCAATATTTTTTTTTCTAACCCTTCTTACTAATTTTTACAAGGGGTGCCAATAATAGTGATGGGCACTGAAAAAGAATACCACAGTTAAAAGTATGCCACACATGAAGGAAAAAATTATATATTATTGTCAGCATATTTAAAAGACTGACAGTAAAATCAATGGGTTCCTCCATGGTCAGATCAACTGACAGAGGATAAGAGAACAAAGTACTGAAATCCTACACAATCTAAACACAAATGTAAGGTTACATAAAGCCTAAAATTAATATTCAAATACCATCAACATGTCCATTCCACAGTCTACTGAACCAGCAGGGATGTCCTAGGAAAAGAAGGAAAAAAAAAATACAGATGAACGTCAAACACTACAAGTGAATTACAAGTTTAACAAAATGATTGTTTGCAATTTACCTGATTTTTTCATTAACATACAATTTCCAGAAGATATTCTTATAGCAAGTTGGCTGAAAGGAAAAAATCTAAATGTCACTTGTAATTAAATTGAAAGGCTCTGTGCACATCGCGACTGTCAGTCTGAGTCACATACAATTTAGTGGTACACTGCCCACCGCAGGAAAGTCTTTAACAATTTAGAAATGGCAGGCATCATCTGCACAAAACTACCATGAAATTCTATTAAAATTGACGGTATAAACATGGCAGATTACTTGGTATTACAATTTAGACACATTACTCCAAGAACTCCAACATAAGGAACTAAACTGAAAAGAAAAAAAGGTAATATCGTGCACCACTGTAATCAATCTGGACTTTATCAAAAGCCTACTTCACGACAGAATAACTGATCAAGCGTTTCCGAGATGCATGTAAAAGTTTTTTTTTTTGTCTTCCATGCACAGTCGAGGACTTCTCGTTAAACTTGCCTTGAAACTTGAAGAGTTGCCGGTACCGCTGAGTGCCGATCCACTTCAAGCACTGAATATAAATCAATTACTACAGCGAAAATGATTATTAACACAAACGTAAAGGTTCACGGTACAAAAATAACCATGTAACACAAAGTTATTTCATAAATATGAAGAAAACCGTGCACATGCAAATTTCAAACGTTTTCATTTCGAAGCACACTTACTTACTTCGTCAAAAATAACGAGCAATTAGTTTCTTTGCTGTTGTTTCCTTTCGTTTCATTGAGTTTGGTCACTTGGTACAAAGCCAGGTTTTAAGAGGAAAAAACCTACTGAACCTGCCTACCTACCTACAGAACTAAAAAGAGGAGGGGACTATGGACTGTGAAACGATTGGTCGAAGTTACACTTGATAAACAACTTCCCACTTTTACGCAAACTGAAAGCAGGAACAACTGGAGCTGTTTGTGTGTTTGTTGACCACATGTAAGTTCTTATGTATATATTTAGAAGTCAAACGTTAAATGTTAGAGAGAAAAGTGTTCTGAATTAATAGTCATGTTAATATTTTACGTTACGCAGTGCTTATTATTACTGTAAATACCATTGTGCAAAATAGAGGATGTTTGTACTCGGTTTAATATAGATTCAGCCTGTAAATTATTGAGATATTGAGTTAAATCTTTAAGCGATGTTGTGTATTAATATGGATATAAACCTGTTATGCACTGAAGTTGTAATTGCAAATACTTTACGTTGATAGGGTGCCTGTCTGAAGAGCGAGTGTCTACTTCGTCGAGAGTTTATTCACTTCGGCAGTGACAGTCATTTCTCTGGTGACCTTTCCTATGAATTCCGTAATAATAATAATAATAATAATAATTCATTACATTTATATGGCGCTTTTCTCAGTAGACAGACTGGGAGAGCATGGGGGTCATGCGGTCTACTGTAAACACATTATTCAGGAGAAAAATATCGGCCACAACAGAGAGATTTACGTGAAGTCCGTATACCGCTTACCACGCGCCTTTGCTGCCTTCAGCTGAGTCGACGTCTCGGCCACGCCACGCCCCGCTCCCCTGAGCTGAGTCCCTAGAGTTCCTTGAGGAGGCGACCTGCTGCGTCACAACGATACGCAAAGGACGCAGTTTTTATTTGTAATTTCGCCTCGTGTTATGTATTGGAAATGAATTCATACCCAGACAAATATCTCTGAATAAAAATAAGGCTAATTCATTTTCAGTACTCGGTGAAATTCAAAACAACAACAACAACGAACACAAGCAACATAATGAAAGGGGGAAAAAACGTCAAAAGAAATACATCACCATCTAGTGACTTGAACTAATACTGGGCAATACAGTAAAACGCCTTTGACAACCTTGTAATGTCAATGCTAGAAATAAATTCTTTGACCAGACCTCATTAAAAGGTAATGTAATGTAAACCGCATTAGTAGTAGTATGTATCTAAATCTTCAAGGACTGTTTTTATATGTAAGTAGTTAAAAGATAAAAGGCAGGCCATTTAAACAGTCATTTACTTTAACTCTGTACCTTTTTCCTCTTCAACACTTCTGTGCAATTAGCGCTTCCCAAGTCAAGTCCTGTCGGAGCCATACGCCTGTGATGGTGTTCTTGTTCAACTGCACTTCTTCAGTTAAATGACTTTATTTTGCTTGCATGGCACTCTGCATGTTTATTAATTGAAGAAACTCTTTAGTTCAAGTAAAGTTGTGCTGTGGAGCTCATTTTGCTGTTTTGATGAGTAGATGCACATGAATACAGTTGTTTGTATTATATTTAAATGATATATTTGCTTGTATAAGGTGTTTGTTTTCTCTGGATTTCACACTGCGTTAAATGCAGAGTCCTTGCTTCTGTTATATTAGTGTGTAGATTTCCAGTATAATATTACATGTCTAAATTGGTGAATTTTAAATTGATGAAAATGTTTACCAGAGTTCTGTAGCCCTTACTTGTTTCCTGTGTCCCTTGTCACTCGTGCTAGTGATGCAGTATTGTGAAAGTCTGTTCTTCCCATGCGGGCAATGAAACTAGCTAAGAGTGATTCAGTTAAAGTGTAAAAACCAAAAAACCTAAACTTAAATTTCTTCTGTATACTGTACTTATAGATAAAACAAAAAGGCCAAGACGTGCAGATCCACAGCATCATTTTACACACAATATCAGGGGCTTTGTACAAACGTGTACCCTGAAACCTCACTGTGGCAGTAAGGCAAACCATATGATGCCAACAACAGTGACTGAATATGTGACTCCACTGTAAATTTCATGGCATTAGTGGCAAGGCCACTTCTACTTGTCTACATGGTGACCTACTCTCCTCTAGTCAGTCATCCAACAACCTCCACAAATCCAATGCTATAGTTTATCTGTAAAGCACCTTAATGACCTTTTGTCCATCATGGTCCAATGCACGCAACAATTGTATCTTGAGAATTTTTAACAGTGGTTTTAATTCTCTTTTGAGTACTTTATTTCAAAAATGTTATTTATGAAATGTGAACTGTAATTAGGTACAAACCTTTGACATCCAACAACAGCACTTCATTTTACACCATTTGTTTCTCTAAAGCTGTTGAGTCTTTTTGAGATCCATTCTTAACTACGTGACATTGTAAAGTGCTGGTAAAAGTGTGGATTTCATGTTGTCTACTAATGCATATAACTACATTTTATTGTCACTATTACCTCTGGGTATGATTTGCTGTTGCAAAATGTTTAATAAGCAAAAATGTTTTATGTCTCTGAAAAAGTAACTAATCTGAATTTGTCTGAACCTGTTTCCCACATTGTTTTAGGTTTTCTAACTCAAATTTCACATTTAGGTTAATTACTGTACCTGTTGATAAGGATGAGGGTTTTGTTTTGTCACTTCAAAGGGTCAAGCATTTCTTTATTTTAAAAATTATTGCATTTGCTCTTTTTCCAGTGTACCAGTTTTTGGATTAAGAACTTCCATTGGTTGAAATGTCAATGTCAACTTTATTTATATAGCACATTCAAAACAACATAGGAGTGCTGTGGCCAAAGTGCCTTACAATAATAGAATTAAAGAAAAACATACAATTAACATGAATAACATAAATGGAGATAAAATAAATACATATAAATAATACGTAATAAATAAATAATAAATGAAAAATACATAATAAATAGAAGTAATGTTACATAATCACAATGAGGAAACCATCAGTATTACTGAAGGTCACAGAATGCTAGTGAATAGACATGAGTCTTTAATCTCATTTTGAATTGCAGACGACTCCTTTATGTGACGAGGTGAAGAGTTACACAGGTGAGGAGCAGCAGCTGCAAAAAGCCCTGTCTGTCCACCTTAGTTTGACATTTGGTACGAGGGACAACAAGAGCAACTGACCAGAAGATCTAAGCACTCTGGATGGCTGGTGTAAAACACACAATTCAGATAAACGGGCAGGAGCAAATGATGGCTGATATGAGAACGCACACACACAAAGTCATGTCAAAGTAAGTGAAATCCCTTTATTTCTCTCCTTGTTACACAAGATCGCTCTCCAGGACAAACCAACAGCCATACTTTGGCACTCTGTGCCTCACATGCATACAATTCCTTGTGATACATTTGATCCTGATGGTCATCATGATTTACTGTGACAGGTCATGGGGTGCTGGTGGTAGTTTTGGCTGGGACATTGGTATAGTTATTGTCTTTAAGTCCTTGTCTATTGTGCCCATGAGACATTCTTCTCAGGTGTCTCATTTATAAAACTTTGTGTGGATTGAAACATAAGAATAGATTTATACCAAAAGACAAGAAAATGCATTGTGGAAATCGGGGGCGCTACAGTAGCCCCAACCCCGACACAGACAGACAGAGACATGAGTCCCAGCACAGCACACGCTTATCTTTACATCTTGTAAATGCCCATATGTGAATGTGCCTCAAACACTGCCCATGCTAAATACATATGCAATCAGGATGCTGCAGACCTCTATTGGCTGGTAGAGCAGCCTCCCTCCTGATGTTTTGAGTCCTAAGATGTGCTCCACAACGGAGTGTGCCAAGAGCATTTGTGATATTGTAGTGTCTCTCCTACAAAACTATTGGATAGCACATACAGCCTGTCTCATTTCAATGAAGTGAGCACATTGCTTTGTGGCAAGCCACTTTTTATTACAACTGTTTGCTTTACGGATATTCTCATAACAGTGACCTCACTCAATACCTTTCCTCATAACAATCACCTGGTCTTGTGGACCTTCTCATAACTACCTTGCCTCATAGACTTTTTCATAATACATTTCCTTCCCAGTAACTCTTCCTATTACAATCTCTTTCCCAGCAGAGTTTCCCACAACAACCTTCTTCCCAGTACACACTGTCTTATAACAATCACGTGTGGCACAAAGGGCGTACCTGCCACCTGGAGGTGAACCTCACCTCTCCATTGATTCTCACGGGTCTAATCTGGGGCTGTTAACGATCGATGGTCTTTTGAATTGTAAAAAATTCTCCATAAGTGTATGGAAAATTCTGACTTCAACTGTACTTTTTGCTCCTGACTTATGATTTTTGTCGTCTTTACTGCACAAGCTCTGCCTGTTCACTCATCTTAACTTATGACCCACAGGAAAAATATATTTTTAATTCAGCACTTTGTACCATACAGAGCCTAAGTTCTCCTGTAATCATGGAGGCTCATTGCAGTTGGATTAGTGGTGTTGATTTTTCTGTACATACATGACCGACTCATCCTTATATTGATGTTGGCAGATATCCTAACCAAGAAATTAACACACTGAAGACTGTGAACCAAACCTCAGGGGTGACTTGTGCCCACCTCAAGAGGAGCTCCAGCATAGAACGCCTTATTACCATGATCCAAAGACAGCCGTTGACTACTCCATTTGCCAAGTAAGATTTGTTTTTCTTCCATTACATTCCTGTGTCTGGCGCTCTCTCCAGTTTGACTATAGCAGACTCTGAATTCCTGGGTGCAAAGCTGAGCTTTCAGTTCAGTTATAAATAAGACCATGTAAACCGGAGAAGGTACAGTTTGTAGAGTCAACACAGATGGGGAACTGTCAGGCTAATGGGCGAGGGTCACGGATATATGCACTAATTTCGCAGTACACACAAATCTCTGAATATTCTAGCATTCTCCCAGCTCCAAGCTTGTGATAGCTTCCAGTAGTGCTGAGGCTTTTCACAAGTGACACTGCTGTCAAGTTCATGTGAGCAAGTAGACATTACAGAAGAGAGAAATTCATTCTGCCTACCTACAAATATTTTTCAAACTCTTTTCTTTGTTGACCAATTGAAGCTTGACATGCCCATAATGAATACAGCCTCCATTTTACCTGCTGTACTTGTCTAGTGACAATATTCTGGTCTGCTTAAAATGAACACACTAAGAAAAAGTCTGATATTTAAAAAGCCACAGAGCTGCCAGTCAGTTCAATCATTTCAATCACTCCAATGAACCTAACTAATATTCACTATTCAAGACCAGATTTTTCTTTTCAGGAGCAAGTCAGAGATACATTTCTGTCTCCCTTTCCCACCATGTATTGCTCCCTTTTGAAGATGTCAAGTGATTTTTAAGATCTTCTAATGTGCCTTAATTCGCAATTCTCATTTTTACTTGTGGATGGAATGCACATGAAGAGAAAATGTTTTTTTAGGACAAAGGTTACCCTGTTTTCCTGCATCCAACTTTATAATAAGAGTGTCACGTGGAGAGCTATTTCACTGACCATGCTACACTCATAGGGAGCTCACATTTGTGTAAAGCTGATCCAATGAAGCACTCTGGTGCTCGTGGTCCTCTCCTTAGTTCTCCTTCTTTCTTTCTCATCTTCTGGGTCATTTAACAAATGGTTGGAAAGTCCTGGTTATGGATATGGCTGCTCTACTAATGGTATTTAGACAATGAGAGGAGAGAGAGACCTGTTAAGACTTGTGAACATTCATTTTGGTATTGAAGTCAAATATTTCTCCAGGTCAAAGTTCTGTTGAGCATTACAAGCTGACTTCCTGCTCTTTGCTTTTCTACAGGGTGACTTCACAAGAAACCACAGGCTTGTGTGATCAAGAAAAATGAAATTTTGCCTAAAGGGTCCCAGTGTGCCTAACAGACTTTTTTTTTAGATTTTTTTGTTTCTTTAAGGTTTGATTTGTAATCTCTATTCATATTTTTTTGTTGGGTAGTGGTTTGTATTGCTGCTGCATGGATCCAGTGTACTGTGTTTGAATCCTATGCCTGGTTATTATCTTTATAATGTTTGCACATTCTGTGTGTGGATGTGTGTGTGATCATGTGTGTGTGTGAGAAAGAGAGATAACTGGGTGGTTGGGGGCTCTAATTTTCAACCTCTGACACTAAACTGATGTATTGTAGATGTATACATATACTTGGGACTCATGATGAACTAATTCCCATTGCCAATGGGATTGCAAATATTTTTAGTTTTTGTCAATTTTTATTTATGTACACCTTTAAGTTTATGACATGTAAATATTCTGTATTTATTACTTTTTTAAATTACCAAATATTCATACAGAAGAAAAAGTATACAGGCAATATTTTTAGCAGGACAGGTGTTTGTAGAAAAAAAAAAACCCAAACTGTTAGTGCTGTCCTGAAGAAGTAGCAAACACAGGGTGTTAGACATTGTTCCTGAATACCTGAACTTTTATGCTTTAGTTACTCAGCTGTCAAAACCCTAATGTTACAGAGCATTTCTGACACTCAGAGCAATGGTCCATGAGCACAACATGTCCTCTAAAGTGTCTAAGCTGCTATTTTCATGCATTTCTGTTCATTTTGCTTCTTAGGGCAAACTCTTCTTTAGAGGATAATAGTACTCTAGTTTTTTTCCACAGTATTAATTATTTGTCCCATTTGCCCAATATTTCAATGACTGGGATTTTGTTCATAAACAATCTCTCACACTATTTTTGCTTCATAGACTTTGTGTGTGTGTGTGTGTGTGTGTGTGTGTGTGTTTTAAATCACTTGTCTGTAGTGAACACTCGTTCAGAGCTCAGAATTAAGGAAGGTGGGGTTTTAATGCCACAGGGACAATGAAGTAGTGTGATCTCTAGACTAAATGAAATGTATACAGGTTTAATCTGAATTATGCCATCTTCCAGTTTTTTTTATAAATTTTAAGCAACATGAACACTTGGATAGGATTTCTGTACAAGTGAACAATGTTACTATGAAGCTGTGTTATGTAACTGACATGAAATAAAAGAAAAGGATGAATTTCTTTCACTTTTATAGCATTTTTTTATAATTTTTGCAACAGTGTAAACTCAAAATATTTTGTGTAATTGGAATGCTTGCTTTGTCTTTATCCTGGATTAGAAAAGTTTCAATTTTTTGAAAGTGGGCACTCTTTATATTTTTAATTTTTGCTCAAACAAATCAGTAAGAACTGAATTTACAGGACTCTTAAAATCAATTTTAGCTGCAGGGGGGTTTCAAATTTAAAGCATTTTTCTTTCATATATTCTTTCTATGTTGCACCAGTAATTTAAAACCTTAAGGCAACTGTTTCAATTACCTGAGAACAGAAAATAAGTATCACTCAAAAGCTCTTTCAAATACTTTATAGTTTGGAAAAGGAAAATAACATGCAGATCAAAGATTTTGTGCAGAGTCATTTATTGTGAAGACTGCTAGCCAATCAAATGTGCGTTGTCACATGTCCCGAAGCTCCATGTGAAATTTTAACATAAATACAACCAGGAGAGACGACAAAATTGGAACTTCATTAGAAGCGTTGCTGAAGATAGAGATACAAGTGATTGGTTGAGTTCTTCTGAGAGACCATCCTGTTGGGACTACCACAGAATTCCCAAGGCAGACAATATGGGGTGACCAGTGTAACATCTTTTAGTCAAGATTGTAGTCAAGATTGTGACCGTGTGTGTCCATTGTAAGAACCATAACTTGCTTAGACTTAGTTTCTCCTACATCATGTGACACATTCAACTTCTACCCAATTGACATTAACTGATGTTAGTTCTTCTTGGAATGATGTCCACCACCTCTTTGATGGGTGACCCTCGTGACCTTTCTTTTCCTGCAGGAGCCACAGCAGTGTGATCTTTGATGTTTGATGTACAAGAAATCAAAATGTGTGACCAGCTAAGCACCACTGACATTGCATGACAGTGTCTTCTTAGCATGGCAGGCCACCCTGTTGGAGTCCTTGTTATATCTGATCATATTTTGGTAGGACATGCCCACAATGCAATGCAATGTAAACATCGCTGATGGAAGACTTTTACGCTCTGGGTGATCTTACTTGAGATGGACCAGGCCTGACTGGCATAAAAACCATTGGGACTGCAAAGCTCTTGTAGAGCTGGATCTTGATGGCTGTGGTGATCAATGGTGCTGACCAGTGTTACAGTTAGGACACTGCAGTTGCCTTACCATTTCGGCACTGCACGTTCTTTTCAGTGCCCTCAGTGTTCAAAAGAATGGTCCTGATGAATGTGAATTCCCACCTTCTTGGTGGTGATATCTGGATTTGCATGGTCTTTTTCTTTCTGTGCTGATACATATGCTCGCTCTTCAATATGCCTAGTCATGATCTACAGGCTTTGCTTCATCTCTGACGACAATGCAATGTTATCTGCAAAATCCAAATCGGTGAGCCGGTTATGATCGTTCCAGGGAAATCTCAAGCACACTACCGTCATTGCTCTTCTCATCTAAAAGTCATTGGAAACCAGGAATAGAAATGATGAGTTAACACAGTCTTGCACTACCGTATCAACATCCAAACAGCCCAATGGTGTCACTAAGGTTGTTGTCATCCAGTGCGGTAACTCATGGTATTACTCCCAGTGGTCCTCCTCCCATATGAACCTATTCAGAATCATTAGTGATGTTTTGGTACTAATGTTACTCACAGGAGTGTTACTGGTTTCAAAGCTTATTAAGGGCTTTGCTTCCTCTCTCTGATAAACTGGATGGAAAATCATCTTCCTGCTGAGTTTTCTCATTATCATTGAACATTGCCAGAACACCAAAATGGAAGGGAACAAGAATTATAAATAGTCACTTTGGTCAGTAGATGGATTGGGAGAGCATGAGGTCTCTGAAAAGAAGCATGGGGCACTCCCGATGTATCTGCTAAAGGACGAAGGCCCAAGTGTTTAGAGCCCTGGTGCTTCCTGTTTGTGAGACATGGACGCTATCCAGTGACCTGAAACAAAGACTGGACTCTTTCATTACTGTGTCTTTTCAGAGAATCCTTGGGTACCGCTGGTCTGACTTTGTGTTGCTCATGGAGTTCTGAATGTGGCACATGACCTGCATTGTGAGGGAGCGTCAGTTACGGCACTACGGCCATGTGGCGCAGTTACCCAAGGGTGGTCCAGCTTGCAGGATCCTCATTGTTGAGGCCCAGAGTGGCTGGACCAGGCCAAGGGGTTGCCCACGTAACACCTGACTGTGGGAGAGGGTCATTTCTGTTGGGTGGGACTGGACTGTGTGTCTACCTGGGGGAATTGCCCCCCAGAATTCTGAGCTGTTTTGTCATGTAGTGGGTGCAGCAAGGCGCCTGTACCAGTGCATACTCTCCAACCTGACCTGATCTGACTTTGGTGTTACCCGGTGTGATCTGCACCCACTTACTGACACCACCATTGTGTCACCCCTGCCAAAATGATCCCCCTCTTAACTCTTGTGTGGAAGGTCAGAATCATGTCACATGTTATCAGCTGTCACCAGTACTGCCTATAGATTGTGCCCTACAAATTTCATGACTGTAGCTAAAACCCAACTACTTTAGTGTGTGTGTTTCGGTAGGATTTGACAGTGTTGACATCCGTCCTGCACTCTTCCCTGACAAATTCTATAGTTACACCGTAACAAGAATTAACAAATTGACTAGAAACATGTATATGAAAAGACTTTCTGTACAATATACATATCAGTTTCGTCCTGAGTTTTGAAAATTTAAAATGCGTGTCTGTTATGTCCCAGATAAGTGTGAACTCGTTTTGCATTTTAGTAAAATCAATAAAAACATTAGGTAATTCAGTAACAGTTCAGAAATCCATGGACAACGACGGGTTTAGCTACAGTCGAATAACAGTTTCTGGGCAACATTTTCACGGGCTGGGTGGACGACTAGACGTAGAAGATTACTTTCAGATCCCAGACATTCAGCCCCTGTGCTTGTAGACGAGAGGTGTGGTGGGGCGGAGACGAAGCGCGATCGTGTTACGAGAAAGAGTCATAAACCGCAGAACTCGTCAAATGAACAAACCTCTGCTCAGAGCTGAAGAGGAATTTGAGGTCTTGAAGATTCTGATTTCTACTAGGAAAAAACAACCTCCATGAGAATGTATGTGGTAAAATAAAATAAATACCCAAGTTTAACTTTTCACTTTTTTATAAGCAGCCGGTAGGAGTAAACGCCGAAGACTTTTTTTGGTGGGGTTGAACGCCACCCACACTCAGAAAAGGTAATCAAAAACATATGGGATGTTGCATCTAATCAAACATTGTAGATCCACCACACACACACACACACACACACACACACAAAGACCCTGCCCTGGTAAGCATGCGCGGCGAGGCGGAGACAATTTAGCTTGAGTGGCCTAACGAGACGGTTGTAATAACTTCAGGACTCGTCCGGTAAGTAGAAAAGGACTTGTTGAAGTTGTAGTATTGTTATGTGTCTTTTTTATTTCAGATAGGCAAGCTACCGCATATTGTTTGATGTGCTAGAACGTAAATTACAGCTTGTATCGTCCACTAGTAGTGAGTTTTCGTTATTTTCTTGTTTAATAAAGAATCTCGCTTTTTTGTGCATTTCAAGCGCCGTATTACATAACCGTACACCCCAACTCTGCAAATGTGTTTGTCTTAGTTATGAGCGCGGAGATGTGATATGGCGATCCGTTACGGACGGTGATTGCAGTTTTCACCGTGCACGAGTAACGGGACACATGCATGCGCATGGGACAAAAGAGGGAAGGGCACTTCTGTGGATCTAGACTACCCACACCGTGGTGCACATGTCTGTCCAAACAGTGCATCGTAATGATTTAAATATCAAATATGGCGAATCAGCACATGGGGTAAAAATGATTGTCGTATCTTTCACTTTCAAGTGCATTATGGTTGGCATTGCGCCGTTTGTGCTTTTCGCGGTTTCCTGTCTTCTCAAACATTCATTGGCAGAGTTTTGAATGCGGTAATCGAAACCATCTAAAAATTTAACACTTTCATAGCCTGTCTGCATATAAAAGCGTACCTTTACATACCTTAAACCAGCGTTTCTCAACCTTTAAGTATTTGAGACCCGAGTTTTCATAACAGTTTTCATCGCGCCCCTCCTAACATTTTTTTGAAATGTAGATGCATATTTTATTATACCTACTTAACTTTTATTGGCATTGATCTAACTCTATATTTATTGTTCTAGTATCAGAATGTAGTTTAAGTTAATTTGTTTTGGTTTCAACACATGATTTTTTTTAATATTTTTGATTCTTGTTTTCTTTTTTTCACATCTTTGCGCCCCCCTTTTTGTTACTTCGCGCCCCCCTAGGGTGGGCCGCCCCACAGTTTGAGAACCACTGCCTTAAACGATCTTAATTCAAAGATCTGACTTCATGATGGTGAACACACCAGTGTAAAGTTATGCATGCAAAATATTCCCGCCACAGATCCCAAGCGTTTCTAAATTAAGCAAATTCAACAATGATGTAAAATATTTTTTTTGAAAGTTTCTAAAAGCAGATGTGTTGTAATTGTTTTATTTTAGAAAACAGCAGAATAGGGCAAACTAAACATCTAATCAAATGACCAGACTTCTACCTCATCATTTTCCATTCAGTTCATTTTCTTTTTAGCTTGAGCAGCACATACCATAACACGATTGTGAGTCTCTTTACTGTCAGTTTTCTGTGTTATCTCTTTAAGTGAATTCTATTGAAGGACATTACGTGGATTGTGTTTCAGAGTTTTAAGATCCCAGTAAGCAGTAGAATTGTAATAAACCTCATTGCGCATGTGTAGTTATTGCTGCAACCCTGGGTCCTGACCTGAATGTGGCCAGGGACTGTCCAAGGAGACTGGAGATATTTGGGGTGGCGCGCCTTAAAAGCAGCATGAGGGGAGACTCAGACGCAGCACTTACTGTAGAAAGCACTGCAGACTCGTCTTTGAGTTGCTAAAGGCCATCGGCCTGGGTATGCGTTGCCACTAGTGAGCCCCATTGGTGGACTCTGAGTTGGCTCATAGAGTTGGGGGATAGTTGGTGGCAGGCGGGTTGCCTTTGACCCCAAGTGAGTGGAGTGAGGTGGAGCTGGGTGACATGTATGAACAAGCACAGGGACGAAGCAGCTATGAGCACATGGCAGCATGACAGAAGTGACCACTGAAGGAGTCAACGGTTCTTTTTAATGCATAAAGTGACTGATTCCATTCCATCATCTCTTGCACCCCTGGATCATTACATTGGTGGCAGCAATGGGATGCAAAGTGCTTCCATAAGTTCTCCGTTATAAAAGCTGCTTTATATCCGGCTTATCAGAGTATTCCTGATCTCCTCACAGTCCGAGGCCACCAGAAGAACATGTCTCCTTCAGGTCCAGACTCAGGTGAACTACAGTAGTTTTTAAAAGAAGCTGGCCTTATTCAAACGTAATAATAATCTGAGTATCGATATCAGTTCAGTGATTAACCAGTCTCTCAGCAGTTCTCATGCACAACTATGTTAAATAAGTAGTTAGACGTCATAAACTGCTCTTCATTTGGTGAGCACTTACCCCTTTAGCTAGGCCATGTGAACTATAAGTATAAAAATAAAACATATTCACTTCTGAGCACAAGAATGGCCACATCCTCAATGACTGCTGATCTCCAATTCATTAAATGCATTTGCATAAACTGCAAAGCTTTTGTCATCACGTCTGTCTGTCTGTCTGTCTGTCTGTCTGTCTGTCTGTCTGTCTGTCTGTCCACAATAAACCAAATCGCCTCAAATTGATCCAATTGTTGAAATTTGTTACGCTTACAGTTCAAGGAAATGTGTTGGGAAAATGGAGTAAACTCAGCTAAAGGAATACTGAGCTCATTTTTAAACCTGTAAAACCCAATTTAAAAAGCATTTAGGAATCTTTGAAATCGACTGTCTTAAAAAAGAGAAGCATTGCGTATTATAATGGACTGTCTTTAGGTGATATCATGATATACGTAGTTTTGTATCTTGTCTGTTTGAAGTAAATCAACAAAAAATAAAACTGTTTCCAGTTTATAAAGAGTTAGCAAAGTCCCTGAAAGCGCCTGAATGTTACTCCCTGCAGACGTTTATTAAACGCCATCCAAACGCGAATAGAACTGCATACTTAGTGTGAGGCGCATGGGTGGAAGAAATAACAGCGGACAGGAGATGTGGATTTGTCTCCTCAAGCTGAGTACTGAGGACAGAAAGCAAAGGAGACGTCGGTAAAGAAAGGTGGCAGCAGAGGCTTGTTTTGGTTGTTTTTCTGACTGGGATTTTAACTTTGCTTTAAAGGAGTATTTATTGATTATTTATTTATACTGCAAACCTAACAGCAAGTTTACGACGGTGATGTTGACAGTCTAGTTACAATCCATCCATCCATCCATTTTCCAGCCTGCTGAATCCGAACACAGGGTCACAGGGGTCTGCTGGAGCCAATCCCAGCCAACACAGGGTGCAAGGCAAGAAATCAATCCTGGGCAGGGCACGCGCACACACACACGCACACACATCAAGCACACCATCCATCCATCCATCCTCTTCCGCTTATCCGAGGTCGGGTCGCGGGGGTAGCAGCTTAAGGAGAGAAGCCCAGACTTCCCTCTCCCCAGCCACTTCTTCCAGCTCTTCCGGGAGAATCCCAAGGCGTTCCCAGGCCAGCCGGGAGACATAGTCCCTCCAGCGTGTCCTGGGTCTTCCCCGGGGCCTCCTCCCGGTTGGACGTGCCCGGAACACCTCACCAGGGAGGCGTCCAGGAGGCATCCTGATCAGATGCCCGAGCCACCTCATCTGACTCCTCTCGATGCGGAGGAGCAGCGGCTCTACTCTGAGTCCCTCCCGGATGACTGAGCTCCTCACCCTATCTTTAAGGGAAAGCCCAGACACCCTGCGGAGGAAACTCATTTCAGCCGCTTGTATTCGCGATCTCGTTCTTTCGGTCACTACCCATAGCTCATGACCATAGGTGAGGGTAGGAGCGTAGACCGACTGGTAAATTGAGAGCTTTGCCTTACGGCTCAGCTCTTTATTCACCACGACAGACCGATGCAGAGCCCGCATCACTGCGGATGCCGCACCGATCCGCCTGTCAATCTCACACTCCATTCTTCCCTCACTCGTGAACAAGACCCTGAGATACTTAAACTCCTCCACTTGGGGCAGGATCTCGCCCCCAACCCTGAGAGGGCACTCCACCCTTTTCCGGCTGAGGACCATGGTCTCGGATTTGGAGGTGCTGATTCTCATCCCAGCCGCTTCACACTCAGCTGCGAACCGCTCCAGAGAGAGCTGAAGATCACGCCCTTCCAGGTCTCACTGTCATTGCCCACGTGGGCATTGAAGTCTCCCAGCAAAACGAGGGAATCCCCAGAAGGTATGCCCTCTAGCACCACCTCCAGAGACTCCAAAAAGGGTGGATACTCCAAACTGCTGTTCGGCGCATACGCACAAACAACAGTCAGGACCCTTACCCCCCACCCGAAGGCGGAGGGAGGCCACCCTCTCGTCCACCGGGGTAAACCCCAACGCACAGGCTCCAAGTCGGGGGGCAGTAAGTATGCCCACACCTGCTCGGCGCCTCTCACCGGGGGCAACTCCAGAGTGGTAGAGAGTCCAGCCCCTCTCAAGGAGATTGGTTCCAGAGTCCAAGCTGTGCGTCGAGGTGAGTCTGACTATATCTAGCCGGAACCTCTCAACCTCACGCACTAGCTCAGGCTCCTTCCCCTTCAGAGAGGTGACATTCCATGTCCCAAGAGCCAGTTTCTGTAGCCGAGGATCAGAACGCCAAGGTCCCCGCCTCCGGCCACCACCCAACTCACACTGCACCCGACCTCCTTGGCCCCTCCCATAGGTGGTGAGCCCATGGGAAGGAGGACCCACGTTACCTCTTCGGGCTGTGCCCGGCAGAGCCCCATGGGTGCAGGCCCGGCCACCAGGCGCTCGCCATCGAGCCCCACCCCCAGGCCTGGCTCCAGAGGGGGGCCCCGGTGACCCGCGTCCGGGCAAGGGAAAACGTTGTCCACAGTTTTTATTCTTCATTGGAGGTTTGTTGAACCGTTCTTTGTCTCATCCCTCACCTAGGACCAGTTTGCCCTGGGTGGCCCTACCAGGGGCATTAAGCCCCGGACAACATAGCTCCTAGGATCATTGGGACATGCAAACCCCTCCACCACAATAAGGTGACGGTTCAAGGAGGGGTATCAAGCACACACCAGGGACAATTTAGAATCGCCAATTGACCTAACCTGCATTTCTTAAGAGAAAATCCATGCAGACATGGGGAGAACATGCAAACTCAATGCAGGGAGGACCCGGGAAGCGAATCCAGATGGGTCTCCTAACTGCGAGGCAGCAGCGCTACCCACTGTGCCACCCCTAGTTACTATCTTACCAAGAAATCTACAAAAACATTTACTTTTTCATTTAGGATGCTGAAATAAATTGACAAACTTGATATAATTGTCTGCTTTTTTATTTTTATTTTTTTCATTTTTCATTTTTATTACTATTTAATTTAATATTGTTTTTTGTATCAGTTTACTGCTGCTGGATTATGTGAATTTCCCCTTGGGATTAATAAAGTATCTATCTATCTATCTATCTATCTATCTATCTATCTATCTATCTATCTATCTATCTATCTATCTATCTATCTAAAAATGTGAAATTGAAGGATAATGATTACCTTTAGGGGTGGCATGGTGGCGCAGTGGTAGTGAGAGTGGAGTTTGCATGTTCTCCCCATGCCTGCGTGGGTTTCCTCCCACAGTCCAAAGGCATGCAGGTTAGGTGCATTGTTGATCCTAAATTGTACCTAGTGTGTGCTTGGTGTGTGTGTGTGTGCACCTTGCGGTGGACTGGCGCACCGCCCAGGGTTTGTTTCCTGCCTTGCGTCCTGTGTTGGCTGGGATTGTCTCCAGCAGACCCCTGTGGCCCTGTAGATAGGATATAGCGGGTTGGATAATGGATGGATGGATGATTACCTTTAAACATTTACCCACAATTCCTATTTATTGTATCCTCTCTAACTAACATATGCAAATAATGCATTTGTGTAATCCATTATACAGAATAGATTGCTTGATGCCAACCAGTCTGGCTTCAAGAGGAACCACTCTACTGATGGTGGCTGACCAGCTACACTTCATTAGAGCTACCAACATGTCCTCGGTCCTGATCCTGCTAGATCTCTCTTCTGCCTTTGACATGGTCAGGCACAGAATCCTTTTTGCCACCCTCTCTGACCTTGGCATCATTGGGACTGCTCTCAGTTGGTCTGAGTCCTACATCTCGGGCAGATCCTACATTGTGTCCTGGTGAGGTGATTTGTCAAAGGCACACCAGACATGCACAGGGGTGCCCTAAGAATTGATGCTGGGTCCTTTACCTTTCATTCTGTTCACCACCTTGCTAGGCTCCATCATCCAATCCCATGGGTTTTCAGTGCTATGCCACTGATACACAGTTGTACCTGTCATTCCTTCTGGAGGACAATATGGTATCAGCGAGAGTCTCACCATGTCTTTCTGATATCTTATCATGGTTGAAGGACCACTATCTACAGCTCAACCTGACAAAAAACAAGCTTCTTGTGATCCTGGCTAACCAGTCTGTTCAATTCCCCATCTCTGTAGAGCTTGGCTTATTGTTGCTAACATCTGCCAAGTTAGTACACAGCCTTCGGGTGGTGATTTATGGGCACTTATCTTTTTGTGACCACATTTCTGCTGTTTCTCATTCATGCAGGTTCATGCCACAAAACTCACTTCTGACAGGAGTGCCCGCATGTGCTATCAAGCCACTTTAGATGATCCAGAATTCAGCGGCCCATCTTGTATTTAAGCAGCCAAGATGGGCACAGGTCACACCTCTCTTTAGGTCGCTACATTGACTCCTTGTAGTAGCATGCATCAAGTTCAAATCCCTGATGCCTGCCTATGGAGTAGTCAATGGGGCAGACACTGGTGACACTGGAGACACTGCTAAAGTCCTATACTCCTTCTCGTCCACTCAGGTCTGCCAGGGAACAGCGTCTGGTGATGCCACCTCTAGGTGGTATCAAGTCTCAATCCAGACTCTATTCCTGTGCAGTTCCTAGTTGGTGGAACGAGCTTCCCACCACCATCCATACTGCTGACTCCTTCAGTGTATTTAAGTAGTCATTGAAGACCCTTCTGTTGTGTGAATATCTGTCTAAATAACTGAAGAAAAAAAAATCCTATGCTCTATGATATTTTATATTGTTGGTTAATTTATTCAAGTTTAATTGCTTTATTGATTGTAATCTATAATTGTAAATTATTAGTTATATCATCTTTTCACTTGTGGCAATCATCTTTTGTTACCTGTCCTACTACACTTGCTGAACAAACAGGCCCTAATATTACTCAATTATCTACCTGTTTTGTAAGTCACTTTGGATAAAAGCATCTGCCAAGCAAATAAATGTAAATTTATGACACAGGAATTTCACTGTGCTGCTGCACAAAGATCTCAGTCTGTCATGCATTGTAACTATCCAACCACTTCTCAGCCTCAGAAAGATTTTCCAGTAAGAGAGGCTCTACGGAGAACCGCTTTAGTGTGCCGGGAGTGAACCTCATTGATGGTGGTGAACAACAGAGAGTGATATTGGCCAGTAAGTTTTAACATCATTTAAAGTAATGTAAGCCTGTTTGGCAGATAATTAGAGTTTGAATTAAATCAGCTTTTAGCAATGCAGTCCTGCATGCTGTTTTCATTGTTTAATTTTATTTTGCCCCATCTGTGTGTCCTATAAATATGGAAGAGTATTAGAGCCAACAGAGAAGAAAAAATAAAAAATACGGACACCGTGAATAAACAGCATACGTGGAGAATAAAGCCGACATGTTGACTTTATTCTCGACTCTTCCTCTTTATTCTCGCCTATTATGTTGAGATTGAATTCAATGTTTCCACTTTATTCTCTCCATTTACTGTATATCGAGATTAAAGTTGACATTTCCACTTTATTCTTGACATTTCCTTTTTAATTTTGCCATTTACATCAAGATTAAAGTTGATATGTTTATTTTATTCTCGATATTTCCACTTTATTCTCGCCGTTTATGTCTAGATTAAACTCAACATTTCCACTTTTTTCTCGACATTTCCACTTTTTCTCGACATTTCCACTTTGAGTTTAAAGTCGACATGTTAACTTTATTCTCGTAGTTTATTTTGTCATTAAAGTAGAACATCATAAACCTCATCTTAAAATCAATGCTTAATTTACTAGATTTTCTCAAATCTGAGAAAATCTAGTAAACTAAGCATTGATTTTAAAATGAAGTTTATGAAATTGGCAAAGTTAAACTAGAGAGAGAAAAAAACACAAAGGTTTAAAGTGGAAATGTTGACTTTAATCTCAACATACATATTTTTTTTCTTCACTGTGTCCGTATTTTCTTTTCTTCTGGCCCTAATACGCTTTTGTATATGCAATATCAGTTTGAATATTATTATTATTATCATCATCTATGTTGTTGTAGCCTTTGATGTTCACCAAATCATGTTTATGGCAAGCTGGCACCCCAAAACGAAACTAGAACTATGAACCTGCTCCAGAAGAAAATAAAGAAATCCAAGCATTTCATATAAGCTGAGTCTCTGAGAAGCTTAGGGTGGCTCATTCTGGGATTTGGAAGACCACCCATAATAGGCTCATGTAGGTTGTCAGTCACTAACAGCCAACTTCATTAGTACATGAAAATAATACAAGACTCACCAGTGATATAAGTGTAAGTGTTCATAAGTCAGGGTCCGGATTGGTTGTTTTTTTTTTTGTTTTTTTTTTTTTAAATAGGCCCCCATATTTTGCCACCCTAGGCAGTCACCTAGTTCACCTAAAATGTAGTGCCAGCCCTGAGTGACATTACTGTATTGTGCTATGTGATAAATCTGCAGACATCGGAATAGCAGCACCCCTTCTCCATCCATTCTTATTGTACACCAGATTGCAGCTCTGGGTTTGCACAGCCATACCTGACATGGTGCTGTCCCTCGAAAAAGAATGATGTCAACGACAAGAGCCAAGTGGGTATAGCAGAAGAGAGCCAACCATTACAAAGGCCCTATTTAAATGAAGTTTCTAATCTAAAATTAAGAAGTGGGAACTTTGTCAGGAATCCAGAAGGGTTAGCAAAGCACAAGTTTCCAAATTGCAATACTAAGGCAAAAAAAAAAAGGTAAGAGAGGCTACTAATGAAGGGCAGGGCTTGGGGGGCTTTCACAGAGAGAGACAATTTGGAGAGACATGCACCCCTAAAGCTGAATTTACAGTGTATCTTTGCAGCATTGAATGGGTCGCCGTTTAGTTTAGTGCCTCCCTTTTATTCCTGCTGCTCCGCAGATCACACAACAGTAACTCGTCAGAGTGGGTTTGTCTCAAGCAAACAGCACAAGAGTAAGACCGTGATGGAGCTCAGACCCTTGTCTGACACAACTGGCTGGTGTTACCTGTATTACAGTAAAACAGGCACTAATACAGGCATGTGAAGATAGCGTTTTGGTGAGGGAACATCTGCTAAACAAGACAATCGTTTAGAGGAAAGACGTACGAGTCTGCCCAACGCCTGCCAAAGACCGTAATGCTCAGCTACAGTATGTGTTGAGCTGTTTTTGTATTCATCTTAACATCTGTTGTAATTGTATTAGGATTTCAGTTACTTAAAATACTTTACAATAGCAATAGTGTTAGCATTCAGGTTAAATATACACACATAATCTTTGAATATATTTTCTAATACATTTTCATCATTGTATTATAAAGCAGGTTTTCCCAGATTGACTTTCTCTTAACATGTCCCTTGTCCTACATTTTTTTTTAAACATTTTTCACAAAGTTAATTTCACTTTTTGGTTGATTAATAAAAAAATGTTAGAATTTTGTTCACTTTTTGTCATTTGCATAAAAGGTAGAATATATCATTACTTGTAGAGTTGTGGGTGTTTTGTTCTTAATCTTTTATTTATTAATTTCATTTTTTATTTTTTGGAATATAAGGTTTCTTCATTACACCTGATGGAGAGAAGGAGAATGGAAATATCAGGAGACATGTCAGAGTGAGTGAAATTCCTTCATTTACAGCGAATTCAGGACAAATTCAGAGCCCTTCACTTTCTGTATTGTAGATTTAATTTTGTTCTATTGTATTTTAGATTTATTGTATTGTAGATTTAATTTTTAAATGGATACGTTTTCCCTTTTTTCCCTTCAGTCTACACTCAGTAACCCATAATAAGAATATGTGACACAAATTTTGACCGGCAGTGTAATCGATTAGTTCACCTACACGCTGGGTTCCACAGTCACTATTTGTGTCACACGGTTGGTAATTTATATGTCTACTAGCATCAATTTAATTTCTTTTTTGACCGGGAGGATATTAGCATATGTGGTTAAAGGTGTTTGTTGCTGGCTATAACTCAATAAAGTGTTTTTATATAAAAATAGTTATTGATTATAATTAATAATTCATAGTTACTGTATTTTATTCAAGAACACTGTAATCACCTAATTGAAATGCAAAACTGAAAAAAGTAAACTCAGGGTCATTTATTCTCACTCCTTAAAAAATACAAAAATGAACTGACCATGAACTAGTTGAAAATTGAAATGGTGAACTATGAACGTGAATTTATTCATTTTAATCGGTGTTAACTGAACTTTGAGCGAGTTCTTGTGAGGTGTGAACTTGCACAACTCTGTGTCTGGCTTCAACAAGACCATCTGGTTTCTAACCCATGGCTGTTCATCCTTTTCCAGATCTTTTCCCCCATTTGACTCTGGCAGCCAAGCTGGCAGTACAACAAGACCCAAACTTGACTACCACTGGTCTAGGAAAGACCCCCAACTTCAGTAACACTTTTGCCTTCATTTAAATGAGTTTTCTATGAACCTTCTTTTAGGACCAGTAAGAGGTGATGTTTAAAATACTGCACAACAAGTACTATGTTGGACAGCAGGACTTTAGAGACCTTCAAGTCTCGACTTTATGTCATTTTAGCAGAAATCGGGTCAATAGGATTGGTGAGCTTGTTCGACTCTATGGACTGTTTGTGTCAAACTTGTTCTAAGGCTGTAATCACTTTATTTTAATTTGAGCTTATTCACTTATCTTGTCTGAGGGTGATGGCCCACAGGAGAGGTGAGCCTCGAGTCGTACAGTCTAAGTCCTCCTGCTCTGTAAACTCATAGAAGTGATGCTGATTTTGTTGTGTTTGTATCTCTGGCTCACTCTTATCCTGAATTTTATCAGGCCTCCTGACCAGACATTGGGCTCACAGCAGACAATGAAGGAAACCTCAGGAGTGCCCTTTGCTCTCCACAGAAGACGGTCAAGCAAGGATAACACTATTATAGACCTGAGCCAAGACCAACCTTCGGCGTCTACACCTCCATTAGCCAAGTAAGATTTGCTTTTTCCAAGTGAACATACAGTGAAAATGTAAAACTGAGATTCTCACTGCATGCCACATGCCTGCAGTAATGTTGTAGCCCTCTAGAAGCTGGTGCATTACTCAAAAGAAGCCTGAGGCATTCACATTGAAGGTGTATCTCATTTTTGCTGCTGCATTTGCAGTATATCTTGGCCATGAATGGCGTCAGATTTTTGATCTGCTTGGAATGAACACACTGAGTATAACCATTCACTTAAAAAGGTGCAGAGGCCTTCCATAGAGGAGTCCCACAGTAAAACATGCAGCTGCCCATTTGTCCTTTGTGTCCAGCACTCTACTTTAGTGATGTTAATCTTTTAGATCCCAACATCTGACTAACAGCAGACATTAGCTTTACATATAAAATGGAACTCACTCATGTCCACAATAAAGGACCAAATTTCAATTTTTTGGACCAAAAGCATTTTCCACAATGCTTTTCTCTCTTATGATAGTCTCTTAGTAGATCTCTAAATGTTCATTTACATGGAAATTTTTGTTTCTACTTTGGAACACATGATGATAGGCAAAGGTCTGAGAAAAAGGTGGTCAGTCCATGTATACTGCTCAAAAAATGAAAGGAATGCTTTTTAATGAGAGTCTAGCATCAAGTCAATGACACTTGTGTGCTGTTGATCTGCTCAGTTAAGTAACAGAGGGGCCTGTCAATCAATTTCAGCTGTTTTGGCGCACTAGAGGGGCAACAATGAGACGACTCCCAAAACAGGAATGAATGGCTTAACAGGTCGAGGAGGCCACTGACATTTTGCCCTCCTCATCTGTTTTGTCACCCGTTTTGCATTTGGATACAGTCAGTGTCACTACTGGTAGCATGAGGCCATACCTGGACCCTACAGAGGTGGCACAGGTAGTCCAACTTCTCGAAGGATGGCATTGCCAGAAGGTTTGCTGCGTCTCTCAGCACAGTCTTGAGGGCCTGGAGGAGATTCCAGGAGACAGGCAGGCAGTTCCTCTAGGAGAGGTGGACAGGGCCATTCGTAGAAGGACCTTAACCCATCAGCAGGACCCACCGGTATCTGCTCCTTTGGACACTGGTAGAGCCTACAAAATAACCTTCAGCAGGCGACTGGTGTGAATGTATCTGACCAAACAATCAGAAACAGACTTCATGAAGGTGGCCTGAGGGCCTGAGGTCCTCTAGTGGGCACCGTGGAGCTCGATTGGCATTTGCCATAGAATACCGAATTGACAGGTCCACCACTGGTACCCTGTGCTTTTCACAGATGAGAGCAGGTTCACCCTGAAAACATGTGATAGACGTGAAAGGGTCTGAAGAAGCTGTGGAGAACATTGTGCTGCCTGTAACATCATTCAGCATCACTGATTTGGTGGTAGGTCAGTGATGGTCTGGGGAGGCATATCCATGGAGGGACGCACAGACCTCTACACTCTACAGGCTAGACAGTGGCACCTTGATTGCCATTAGATAGATAGATAGATAGATAGATACTTTATTAATCCCAAGGGGAAATTCACATTAGGTATTGGGATGAAATCCTTGGATCCATTGTCAGACCCTATGCTTGGTCCTCCTGGTGCATGACAATGCCCACCCGGCCTCATGTGGCGAGAGGATGAAGGAATTGATACCATTGACTGCCCCCCACGCTCACTTGCCTGACCTCAATCCAATAGAACACCTCTGGGTGGGACTTTATGTTTTAGTCTCACTAACACCACAGCCTGTCCAGGAGCTCAGTGATGCCCTGGTCCAGATCTGGGAGGAGATCCCCCAGGACACCATCCGTCATGGTCTGATTAGGAGTATGCCTCCACCCCCAGATGTCAGGCATTCATACAAGCACGTTTGGGGGGATACAAACTACTGAGTGCGATTCGGAGTTGGTAAAATGGACTAGACTGGCACATCATTTTTTCCCTTTGATTTTCGGGGTATCTTTGAATTCGGCCCACTGTTGTTTGAACATTTTCATTTCCATCCTTTCATTCTTCACACATCACCATATCAGTCCATATCAATAGAGATAGCCAGCAGGATTTTTTTTCCCTTTGAGATCTGATACGTTTTCAAAGTGTTCCTTTAATTTTTTTGAGCAGTGTATAATAATGCCAGTAATATGAAGAGTATCACATGGAGCACTGCTGTTAGAACCACACCACCTTTTAGCATGATCCAGTGAGGTGGCTTTGCACCTGGAGTCCTATCCTTACGTCCCCCTTATGTGTTCATTCAAATCGGGTCATTTAGGGCATAACAAGAAAGTCCTGGGACTGGATGTGGTGCACAAAGTGTGTTTTTAGGCTGTGTGGAATAGTGGTTAAGGCTTTAGATTTTGAACCCTGAGGTTGTAAGTTTAAAGCCTACTACTGACACTGTGTGACCATGAGCGGGTCACTTCAACTGTCTGTGCTCCAACTGGGAAAAAAGAAAAATGAATGTGCTGATTGTATCATAAATGTTGTATGTCACCTCGGATAAAGACGTCAGCCAAATAAATAAATGTAAATGTGCACAAACAATAAAACTGAAACCCCATTAAGACTCTTCCAGCTTGTCACCTCTCCTCCCCAAATACAGTTTGCCTCAAAGGGATAAAAGGTCTTGCTTAGGACACCCCAGCCAGTGCTCTCAAAATCAGGAATGGTCAGAGCCTCTCTTTTACCTCATCACCTAACACTCCAAGTGTGTCCCTGCATTCACGGACCCCATCTTCTTATTAACTGACTACTAACTTTCTTGCTCATTCTAATAAGTAACAACACAAAAAATGCTCTTGGCAGCCACATACTGGAGTCTTAATAAACATTATCAATTTAATTCCATTTAATTTTGTATAGCAGTCCTCACTAACTGCATGCTCATCACGCTGTAAACATTCACAGATAAAAACAAAATAAAAATTGTGTAAAGTACCTAAGACACACACATAAAAACCACATATTTGCAATTTCAGACTGACTGACATACAATCATTCTACCCTGCACCGTCTTTGCTCTACCCATGTGCCCTAGCAGTGCAATCCAGTAATCTGACTGAGAGCAAGCAGAACGTGTTGAAGACTGAAATGAATTGTCTGATTTTGAAAATGCTTTATACGACACATTGTGACGAACAGCTCCACCTGCTGTTGTTAGCCTAGTACTTCTCTCAAGGCCGTATGAGTTGGCATAGGCATCCAAAATATGACAGGAGCAGTGCATGTAAATTATTTGAATATGCATTTCATCTTTAAGAAAACTCTAAAAGTTGATGAACTATTAAAAGGTGAAGCTTTATATTCAATGCAGAATCTGCAATAAATTGCACAAAATCTGGGCCTTGCAAATTTCTTCAGTAATTGCTGAACTTGGTTCCAGTTTTGATAAAAGAATGGAACCTAGTGGCACTGTGGTCAATGTTGCTGCCTTTAGACCCCACATTTTTGGTTTCAGTTCCCCTCCTGGTCATTGTCCATGTGGATTGTACATGTTCTCTCTGTGTCTGTGTAGAGTTTTCTCCCACATCCCCAAAATTCTACCCTTTAGACTAGTTGGGGTTTCTGAATTGGCCCAGTGAGACTGAGTACAATATTGCATCCTGTAATTTAACGTTATTTTGCATGTCATTTAACTGTCATTCAACTGTACCATCTTTACCACTTGTCAACCCCTGAGGCTTATTCTATTTGTCACCTCACACTAACCTGCTTCGGTTTGCTTTTCTACAGGGCAAGTGCAGGAGACACCGAGGGTTTGAGTGCTTGTACTGAAACAGCGTTCAAGGAAAATGAGGAAAAATAATTTTTTTGAAGTAATTTCTATTTTTATAGTGTCATGTTTAGTTTTTGCAAAATTTTTAATAATTAATGTGTTCTTTTATTGTTTTTATTTATTAAACACAATATTTAAATTTTAGCTATATGGATCTAGTGTCCCGGGTTGGAATCCCACCCCTGGATGCTTTCCAAGCTGAATCTGCCATTTTTCTTCTTATTTCTGTGCAAAGCTTTCATTCTTCATTGCTAATGCTTCAATGCTAATAGGTTAGTAGTTTTTTTATATTGGGGGGGGGGGGGTTTGCATTAATTTGCACATTTTACAAAAAGTAAAGCTGCTTTGTATTTTCGTTTTAATTTAGTTGCTGCTTTTTGTCATTTTTCTTCTTGACCTTTTTTTAGTTTGTATTTCAGTCAGCCACTACTACAGCCATGTTGAGCCTGTGGGACAGTCAAAAGAGCAGCTGATACATCTGTAGAATATTCATTGACCTTGAATGCTCTTCACATGTATAACATGTCGTTCTCAACTGTAAATATTACAAAGAATTTTATGTTGCAAAAAGCAAAGATATACTAAACCTCACATAATATCATTTTTAGGATCAGCACAACACTTGTGAGGTACAGCCAAGATTAAGTGATTATCTATTTGCAAGTCTGTTGCTTGTAGATGATGCTGTCCTCTTGGCCTCATCATACTGTGATTTGTAGCGGACACTGGAATGGCTAAAAGCTCATTGTCATACACTTTTGATGATAATTACTGATTCTAAGTTTAAGGTCATGGGTATCTCCTGGAAAAGTCCATCTTCGTCAGATTTGGGGTCAATATAGCATACTGAAGTGAAAGAGTTCAGGTAAATCAGAGTCTTGATGGAAAAGGTGGTTATGAAATGCAGCTGTGCAGAAGACGTTTTGAAGATTTGGCAGCACATGCTTCTGATAAAGTGAGGCTATGTCCCACATTCCCATTGTCACCTCTGGGTTGTGACTGAAAGAATGAGATTAGGAGTGAAAGCTGCTAATATGAGTGTCCTGAACAGGACACCTTGATTCACTTTCTGTGAAATACATAATCTCTGGATTGAGAAGAGTTGGTTGAGGTGCATTGGACATGTAGTCAGGCTGCCTCACGTTGCACATTCCCGAAGTGGAAGACATGTTGGATTAATCCAGAAGAGTGAAGGAATTCTCCAGGAGTAAATGAAAGCTGTTGCTGAGCATAGCATCTGTCTATCTTGGCATGTTGCTACTAAGCCTCTTGCCAAGACTGATGGATGGAGATTGCGGAAAGCTGATGGAGCACAGGAAGAGAAAGTCATGCACACATACTGTAGACTTGGACGTTAAATCAGAAAGAGTTCAGCTTATTCATTAGGGTGCATTAATTTAAATAACTACAAATATGCAGAGGATTAGTTCTGCAACTACATTGTCACATTAGTGGATTTTGGCTCAGTGACTCTAAGAGCTCATGTGATGGATCCTAATGTGACTGTACCAAACACTATACTCCAAACTATCCCAGGAGATTCTCCCATGTCTGACAATTTTGGAAAAGTTTGTTATGACAGACCTGCCGTACCTCACAGGTCTCTCATGCTTTTTGCATCATTGAAAGATTCTTTAAATGTGCAGTTTGGGCAAACACACCCACAGACCTCAACATGGGGCATAAACACTGGCGTATGGGTTGCCCCCACAGCCCTCCAGACCCAAAAGACTCCCACTTCAGACCAAAGCCAGTCACAAAATATATATTTATGTTTTTAAAATAGAAAATACTATTTTCTGCATTTTTAGGCTAAAGGAAACAATGCAAAACTGTTGTGTCATGTTGTGTGACATTAAAGGCAACAGACGAGTGGGCTCAATTATCCTTAAAATCTGCACAAGTTAACAAGTTAGATAACAAAGAGTTACATCATGAGAAGAAAACATATAAGCGTTGCTCACACCACCCCAAGCAAACATCTGGTGTAACATGCCATTACCAAACTATACCTAAAGTGACATCTATTTAAGTCTTCATTAAAATGGTATCCATCTGTGGTGAGATGCTCCTTCTTCTTCCACTCCTTGCCTCCCTCTGCCTGTTGTAGGAGACCATGATGAGCCTTTTAATAAAGATATGCAGAGCAGCCTGACAGCCCCAGGACGAGGCAGAGATAATAATATGCAGTATTTGAATAGAAATAAGTTTCAACGTGTTTCATTAATAGAGACTGAATAGCACTTAAGCCCCAAATTGGTTGCATTTGTTTACCTCTCCAGTTCCACTTTTCCAAAATTGTGGGCCATTGGAAGCCCCTTATAAAATGACAAACATGCACTTGATGCAGCTAACCTCCTGCTGCTCCCTTGGTGCGTAGCAAAGCCAGGATATGCTGATCGTCCTTCCCATGGTCTGCAGCACTCACTCTCTGTGATCCACCGTTGTCCCGCTGCCATCTTTTCCATGGGAGGGCTATTTATTTTGTCCAATGAAAGTCTTGGTTCTTGACTGATTGTAAAATATAACACAAACCTTTTTGGAACCGGTGGAATGCAGTGCTCCACATACTTGTGTGACAGTCACTGTCAATCAGACGTCCATTTTCGAGGTAATCTTCCATCTGCCCCACTATTTTTAATGCCACAGCAGTTTTGCACTTAATTGAAACAAGCTGGCAGTACACAGCACAGTTGAATGTAATTTGGTCTAATTGAATAGTTTCTGACTTCAGTGTAGAGGCGGGTGGGTTTGAAATAAATATTTTTATTCTGGGTGGGAGTCCAGCCTCCACTGTTGCAGGGTGGCAGAGGCTGGGGGAAAACCATTTTGCCCTACACCAGTGGACCTACTGTATATGATCATTCTTGAGAAGTATGACTGAATTGCAGAACCATGACCAATTAGTCAGAAAAGTCAAGAAGAAATGTGGCCTCTAGAATGAATGTAGTTTAATTATAAGCTAGTTCTTAATAAAGTGTTATGTTCATTTTTTAGTAATGCTTAAAATAAAATTAATATATTTTTATGTTAATTGTATTCAATTGTATTTCATCTTTCTTTTTTAATTTCTGTAAACTACAGTAAATATTGTACAGTTTTTACTGGAGAACGTTTGTTGTGTCTTTACTTGGTCAGTCAGTCATTTTCCAACCTGCTATACCCTAACACAGGGCCACTTGGGTCTGCTGGAGCCAATCCCAGCCAGCACAGGGCACAAAGCAGGAAACAAACCCTGGGCAGGGCGCCAACCCACCATAGGTTTTTACTTGGTGATTAATAATTTTTATAAACCTTAACTGAGATGTAAAAAGGCATTATAAGCTTCCCCTAAATAACCCCTCAACATCAAATGTTGGATTAATTTTTCCCAGTTGTCCTTTACAGAGAGAGTATGGGACATGACTCCAGTCCAGACAGGCTACGTTACGGTATGGGCCAGAGCTTTGTCCCTGGCTCAGGGTTCTTGTCTTTCTCGTCATTCACTTTATAGTCTTAGATGTATTTTGTTGTGCTTTATGTTACTGAACATGTTTTTTTTTCTCCATCTTTTCCATTTTAATTATATATATATATATATATATATATATATATATTTTAGTCTGCTCTTTTTTGTACCTGATTTGCTTTATATTAAGCCAAAGGGAGTAGGGCCCATGGCCACAAAAGCTGTGAGACTCTCCCAGCACTGTTTAAAGGACTAGCAGGTCATAAGCTAACTGTTGTGGCATTCGTATGACCTCCTGCTCTTTGGCTCCTTCTCTGTCTTGGATTATTGAACATTTTTAGTGCACTGAATGTTGGCTTTGTTTAAGGACTAAGATTTCTGAATCGCAGATGGGATTTGTTTACTGCGAGGTTTGCCATTATGGCACACCTGTTTGATTCCTTTTCACTCTCTTTCATTTTTCTTTTGTTTATTGATCCTTTATTAAATGCTCAAATATAAAATAATATTATTTTTGTTATTCTGGACCAGAGTTTGTCATAATTAACCATCACCTTTTCTGAGATGTGTTTGTATGTATTTTAGTCTTTGCCTCTTTATTAGGGCTACAACAATTAATCATCATTATTGATAATATTCGATTATTAAAAACGTTGGCAACTCTCTCTTTCTTCGATTAGCTGATTAGGCTGAGCACGTTCTGGTGTGCAGTTACGTCACTACTTCATTCAGTTGTGAACACATTTGAGAAAAGGCAGACGGTACACAAATACCAGAAAAGACAGTGCAAACTAAGACTGTGGAGTTAGGGAGCACTTTACTCGGAATGCAGGAAAAAAAAGGTGTGAGTGGAAAATGTGTAGGTCTGACTTCCAATGGCACGAGAGCACAACGGAGATGCACAAACATTTAAATAGAAACCATACTGGTACGGGCTCTGTGGAGGAGTAAGGCTCCCCTTTAAGTTGATGCAAATCTGCTAATGTGGTCTACCTAATCAGGTGCATAAGGTGCCCCAACACTGGACTGTATGTTGGGGAAACTGGTTAGACACTGCGCCAGCGAACTTGCATAGATTTCATATCAATCAGAACAGTTTTGATCTTCCAGTGGCAGCTCACGTTAACAGTAATGGCCACAGCATAAAGGATCTGAGGGTCACTGTGCTTATGGGGAATTTCAAGACCCAACAGGAGCGGAGAGAATGGGAATACAAACTTATGCTTAAATTCAATACTCTACAAAATGGTCTGAATAGGGACAAGAGTTTTATGAGCAGATATGTGGACTAAGACTAATTGACCAGCTGACCACACCAGCGGCCGATCTTACAGACAATGAACTTCAAAACAACCTTACAGGACTTTCTCCAGTGATGGTTACCTTATCTCTACATTTAATTAGTTAATTGTTCTGTTTTTTCAAGGTTAATTCATCTCAGGTTTATTAATATTGCTAACATTTGAACAAAACGTTTGTTAAGATGAAAGAATAAAATCACTTTGCTGTCCCAATATAAGCGAGAGGATTTTTCAGTTTCTTTGTTACGCCTCGCCTGATGAAGGGGCCTTATTTGCCTCGAAAGCTTCCATTTGTAATCTTTTTAGTTAGCCAATAAAAGGTGTCATTTCACCCAACTTTCTCCTCTAAGTTGATTGTTAACTTCACTGTCATGTGATACAGATCTATGAACACAATGTCATAGACACGACCTCTGGTTTGAAGTGAGGAATAATTCAAGTCATTGTCCAGCCCCCTGCAATGCAAATAAAACGCTAGCATACAGAGTTTTATGATAGGCAATTAATTAAAGAGTAATTAGCCTATAGATAGTAAACATTCAGATTTATATATACAGTATATATAAATTACAGTGCATTCACGGGTACCATTACGTGTATTTCTTTACAAAAAATTGCAAAGAAATGTAAGTCCCTGTCCAAGAAGAAGTCTTGTATGCAAAGGCAATCATGAATCCCACCGAAAGTGCAGTGGTGAATCCCACAGCACACCGACCACGACTGAAATATTTATCGCTCATTCTGAGTCAAAAGGCAGGAACAGAATGGAAAAGCGAAAGTCCCAGACTAGCTGGCTGTGGAACTTCAAAAGGTTTTATACAATCTGGAGGAAGACACAGTGATGTGCAAGTGCTGCTCCTGCAAGCCTAGTGTAGCCAGTAAAGCAGATTTTATGGCAGGATCAAAGTTTTAAAACGTGAAAATCTGACAGCACACTTCCGACAGCAAATGACAAGTGACAGGCTATGACAGCGTGTTGGCTGCAAGCAAATGTGCCAAAGAATCTGAGGTGGTAAAAGCTTTCCAGACACCAAAAAGACAAATGATGATGTCCAAAATATATGACCTTTCAGTTAAAATAAACTGAGTTTCACACAAATGAAATTACTTGCTTTGCTGCAAACGGAATATAGTCTGGACATTTCATTAACATATGACAACTAATTTCAAACATTACTGCCAAAGAAAAAACAAAAATCTAATAAAGTCATGATCTTACAACAGATTTTTCTTTGGTGTAATATTGTAGTGGTCAGATGATGATGCATGATGCTTTGCCAAAAACTGAAAATAAATAAATAAATAAAAACTTAAAACATATCATTTAAGTTATTAAGTGTGTGTTTAGTGTGATGTTGAATACATAAGCCAAATTGCAAGTTTAGGTAATTAATTAAAAACTGTTGTGTTTTTAAGGAAATATTTTGTGTGTTTTCATTGCACATCCAGAGCTAGAAGTGCTACTGTGTTATTTCTATCTATTTTTAATGCATTATGATTTAAATGTTGTATAAAAACCTATATTTTGTTTAAAATATCTACAAGTCCATCCATTCATTTTCCAACCCGTTGAATCTGAACACAGGGGTCTGCTGGAGCCAATCCCAGGGCACAAGGCAGGAAGCAATCCCAGGCAGGGTGCCAACCCACCACAGGACACACACAAACCACCTAACCTGCATGTCTTTGGAAACCCACGCAGACACGAGGAGGACATGCAAACTCCACGCAGGGAGGACCCGGGAAGCGAACCCGGGCCACCTAACTGTGAGGCAGCAGCACTACCACTGCACCACCGTATCTACAAGTAGTTAATTTAAATGTTAATTTATGTTTCTGAAAATTTTATTCAAATCTGTTTGTTTGGTGAAAAGTTCCATTTCATGCACTTTGTGTTTAATTTCAAATTCATTTCTTTACAATTCAACTAATCAATTAATCAAGAAAATAATCGACGGATTAATAGATTATCAAAATAATCGTTGGTTGCAGCCGTACTCTTTATAGTCTACGCAGACCACAGACAGCTGCTTCTCATGTTTTAGGGTTTGGTTTATTTTGGTTTCTATGCCTCAATTGGGAGAATCTCCCAGTGTCGGAGTTTCATGAGCCAAGCAGGAATTATAAGAGAGACAGGAGACAGTGGAGTAGTTCAGGACGTAACCATGAGGTAAAACATACACACGGTCCAGGGGTATCAAGCCCAGCGTTAGAGGAGTTCAGCCATTTTGAGTACCATGTGGTGCTGAAAGATGACTCTGTGGTAGTCAGCAGGATAGAAGCACCCAACGGGTCACCTGTAGACCACTGAAAAGAAGAGACATCATGACAGAAGGAGGCTCACATATTAGGAGAATGACACATAATTTCGCTCCAATACCTGGGGATGTTTTATGGTGTGTTTCCCTTTTTGCTGGAGAGGTGAGAGAAAGTAACATTTCTACGTGGGTTCCTCATGACCGAGAGGTAAGTTGGATTCACTTGGAGATTTTCCACAGTACAGGTGTTAAGAGCAATGTTGTAGGCAGCTGTGAAGATTAATGACATTCGGTGCAACACTGTGGTTTGTCTATTTAATAAGCTTTGTACTCATATAAATGGCCTGCCTATGAAATATTATGATTTCATGTAAAGTTTCTGTATTTATTTCCAAATTCATTTTATTATAGAGCAGATTTGAAGCAAAAGAAATTGACCAAAATGCTATACAGTTTCCATAAATATGACAATAAATATATAAATATTGTAAATGCACCAAAATATCAATAAAAAACAATACTCTCAGGTAAGGGCAGCACGGTGGCGCAGTGGGTAGCGCTGTTGCCTCCTGTTAGGAGACCTGGGTTTGCTTCCCGGGTCCTACGTGCATGGAGTTTGCATGTTCTCCCCATGTCTGCATGGCTTTCCTCCCACAGTCCCACAAAGACATGCAGGTGAGGTGCATTGGTGATTCTAAATTGTCCCTAGTGTGTGCTTGGTGTGTGTGTGTGCCCTGCGGCTGGCTGGCACCCTGCCTGGGATTTGTTTCCTGCCTTGCACCCTGTGCTGGCTGGGATTGGCTCCAGCAGACCCCCCGTGACCCTGTGTTAAGATATAGAGGGTTGGAAAATGACTGACTCTCAGGTAAGTTTAAAATGCTAAGGGAAAAAGATGTGTTTTCAGACTTGATTTAAAAATGACCAAAGCTGGTGATGTACTCAAATAAAAGGGAGATTATTGTAAAGCTTGGGGATAGCTACTGCAAAAGCACAGTCCCCTATGAGCTTAAGTGTGGACCTCGGCATGACCAATAACTTCTGGGCAGAGGACCTCAGTGATCATGAAGAAGACTATGGGGGTAAGAGGTCAGTTCCATACAAGGTGGGACTTGAAAACAAACAGGAAAATCTTAAACTCCGTCCTGCAGTGAACAGGAAGACAGTGTAGAGATGCTAAGCCTGGTGTGATGGGATTTTGTTTTCGTGTGCCTGTTGAAAGCCCGACTAGCCGCAGCATTCTGGACTAGTTGAAGAACAGCAAAGGATGACTGGTTATGAGTTGTGATAGTCAGGCTGAGAAGAGACAAAAGCTTGAATTAGTTTTTGAAAAGCATCTGCATAAAGAAAAGGCTTAACCTTAGCTGGTACCCTGAGCTGACAGAAACAGGTTTTAACAATAAAGGTCAATTGTTTGTTGAATTTAAGGGCAGTATCACTCTGTCACTGCCCACTGACAGACTGAGGAGATCACCCCCAACACTATGCAAATCTTCAGTTCCACCCGGGGGAGTAAATGCTAACATTATTCAAAGTTATTGTCTGTTTTTACATGCATTTTTATTACTCTTTAATTTAATATTATTTTTTTGTATCAGTATACTGCTGCTGGATTATGTGAATTTCCCTTTGGGATTAATAAAGTGTCTATCTATCTAATCCTGCCTACTATACCAAATTCTATCTATCTATCTATCTATCTATCTATCTATCTATCTATCTATCTATCAAAAGTCACGACAAGGATTTTTGTGAAGGGTTTACAGTACTTTGTTAAAAGGCCCAAAATTACTTACAGGAGCACAAGTAAGATCAGAAGGTCCAAAGCACACAATTGTCATTTAAACTAAGAAAATGCAGTGACAACCAGAATTGATGGTCAATCATTCGTTCCAATAAGGGTTTAAAAGAATTTGCTTTGCGCTGCTTCATTGAAAAATACATCTGTGTATCGTGTGCATTGCAAAGAAAAGAAATATTATGTTTTTTAAAAATGGATCCTAAGAACAACACGTGCAATGAAAAAAGAGCAGGCCCAGAAATAGATCCTTGAGGGACCCCACAAGTGAGGGGGGCTGAGGAAGAGGAGAAACTGCCCGGGCTGACTGAAAAGTTTCTGCCTGTGAGGTGAGCCCTGAATCGCTTTAAAGCAGCTCCTTGTACAACCACAGACTGCTCAAGACGGACAATGAGGATGTCACCTTCAACGGTATTAAACACAGCTGTTTTATCTAAAAGAAACGAGAGAGCAGGACCCCCCAGAGTCACTTATTAATAACGGGTTGTTTGTGCTGTGCCTTAAAACCAATACTTCAAAAATGCCATTTTCATTCCAAAAGGTTTGCAGTTGTAGAAAGACAACCTCCTCTTTTCTAATTATAACTACCACTATATTCCAGTGCTTTCTTGTCCTTTCTGTTATGCATTTATTTTGTCTTTGTTTTGATTTTTTGAGCTCTGCCAGGAGAAAGTCAGAGAAAGTTTATCTTTTTTTGCAAAGACTTCTAGAAACAAGAACACTTTGACACTGATTGGTTTATTGTATCAAAACAATGTTATCCTAAAGTTATAAAAAGTGCCAAGGACATCCCGGCAATTTAAGAACCCACAACCACTGGATCACCGCAGCTGCTGATCTGCTTAAGCCAGGAGCTTTGGAATTGTGGCTGTCCACAGACGTCTTCACTGCAAACTTCTGCAGACTTCTATAACATCGGGAGAAGAAAAGAAAAGAGCCAATGCTGTTCACTGCTGCACTCTTCTCTGTTCAGTTTCATCCTGGGCCTTCCAAGAGTGCACGACTGTGGATATGTATGCTGAAAAACTCATTAATGTCGGTTTATATTTAACATATTATTTGTGTCATGATTATTTGTGTTTTTGTTGTTGACATTTTGCCTAACATCCTATAAAACTATTATACATGTCTTATTGTAGAGAAAAATCAAGGAAAATGACACCTTTAATTGACTAACTAGTTTTAGTAGTACATTCATAATGGCTAACACGGTACAACACCCTAGTACTACATGTCTTATTGACAGCCCATTGACTTTTAATTCCTGGTCTGATTGGGGGGCATGGGGGGTGGGATGGGGGTGTCTATCTGTGACTAACAAAAATAAAATCAGGACAATAACCATATTGGGGTCTGGATAATCACAGTTAGAGATCAAAGAATTGTATAAGAAAAGACAAAAAGAAAAGCAGCAAAGATTGTAAAAGATTAGACTCACTGCTTGAATAGTTGTTTCCAAATTTTTCTTTCTTGAAGAGGAAACTTGCTGCCAAAATTTAAAATAAAATAGAAGTAGACATAGTTTTATGCCAACTTTTAAGTAGGCCAAATTCAATTTGGTTGAAATAAGTAAATATTATAGCATTGTTTTTTGATGTATATAATAAAATACATCATTATCTTTATTTTTCAAATACAGTATTATTTTTACGTATGTATGTTTGAATGTATGTGAGAATGTGCTTTTATTCATTGCTGACAGGATCAAAGCAAGGTTCCACTTGTGGACAATTAAGGGAAGCTAACTGAAAAACCAAAAACGTTCTTTAGTGCAAATACACAGCATTGGCCCTCTTAACAGGGAACTCAGATACGGTCCGTACGTCATCTTCATCACTTTGAGGTGTTGTATGTTTGGCACATTATAATAGTGGCTCGGTGATGTGGATTGTTATATACATGAGTCGTCATTTAGCTTGTTTCGCTGCATTTTCCTACTTTATCAAAGGTGTTGTCATCTCCCAGTTTCTCCAAAATGTTGTGTACAGTATTCATGTGTCTGAGTTGCAATAAGTATACATTTTCTCTCGTCAAGTTTTTTTTTTATAAATCCCAATGTTTATGTGGGATGTTGCATATTAAGATGTTGAGCCTCTTTTTGCGAGGTTTTATAAATCTGATACTAGAAGAGGAAACACTAACTGAGAATCAAAGCAAAGTTCATAACTCATCTGTTGGCAACCCAAAAAACTTAAAATTCAAATACATAGCCTAAAGTCCTCTTGCCCGGAAACAGTAAATGAAGATATTTACAGCTAACTTTCAAGTATTTATCTACAATTGGATGAGCAGGAAGTGCTGGCACTGACCTTTAATGCGTTACTATGGCGATGTCACACATCTGGTCCATTTCTTGAGTGACATTGCGGTAACCACTCTGCAAAAATGGTTGCACTCATGAAAAACAGTAGATGCAAAATTATCTTAAATATGCTGAATCTGTTTTTGTGCAACTTCAAAACCCAACGTGTAAAAAAAGAATCAGAAAAACATAAAAGATAAGCTACGGAAAATTCAAAGCTGGTTATTTTTGTGATAGTTTTCTCTTCTAGTCCATCCTTTAACCCTGACTGAAAATACTGTCAGTACTGGTGGCGATAAAAGAAAAACTCACAATATTTCATGTTGGTCACATTTATACAAACTCAAATTTAGTTTAGTCTGCAGTCAACCTTTGCTGTGACTTTACACTCCATTTTAAAAGCTGAATTTATTGACCCTCCCTGCTTCTTGCTCTCTAAAGCTCCTGCAAATTAAAACTATAAAAAGAAATGAAGGGCATGTAAAGACACAGCAGGCAGGTGGATATGCCAACTACCAGCGGGCATCACGACGAATGCCAAAAAGCACAGGCAAAGTCAAGGACTTACTTACTGCCTCCTTGCACGCAGCTGTCAAGTAGTCTCTGATCAGTTTGCCTGTCCTCATGCAAGTCTCCCCAGAGGATTTTCATTTTTCTCTCAGTCTAAAGAAAGGCTGGTAGGCTGACTGATGTCCAGGCATTGCATCCTTTGATGGACTTGCAGCCCATTTGCTGCTTGTTCCTGCTTTCAGGTTGTTGCTGCTAGGGTAGGCTGTGGTCCAGTGACCCTGACTTGGGATAAGTGAGTTTACTAAACGGATGGATAGATCATTTATAAGAGTGTTGGGCAACCAAAAGATTAATATAATATTTTAATAAAAGTAAATGTAAAGAATTACATGTAGAAAGCAGAAATGTGAGATTTGAACACAATGGAAGATCTGAAACTTGAAAGTACACAAGAAGAGATGGACCTGGGAGTCGTAATGGACTGGTCACTATCTACTTTTAGACAGTGGATGGAAGTGATCAAGAAAACTAATAGGATATTAGGTTATATAGCACCCTGATGTGTAGAGTACAAGTCAAAGGCTGTTATGCTTAAGCTTTGTGATGCACTAATGAGGTGAAACTGTCTCCATATTAAAAAAAAGACAAAGAAGTATCAGAAAAAGTCCAGAGAAGAGCGAACAGACTGACTGCAGAATTGAGAGGTTTGAGCTACGAGGAGACTTGAAGGAGCTGAGCCTTTCCAAGTAAAGCAAGCAGAGATTAAGAGGTGACATGGCTGAAGTGTTTAAAATTATGAAGGGAATTAATACAGTGGGCATCAATTCAACCAAAGAACCACACAGACATGGAAGAAGTGACCAAGTGGTGTGATAGACAGTAAGACTTTATGGGCCTCTAAATGTCAAATTGATGTTATATTGAGCCATCTCGGTAAATAGGATAGATGCATTTGTTGGGATGAATGGCCTGTACTTGTAAGCAAAACTACAGGATAGATAGATAGATAGATAGATAGATAGATAGATAGATAGATAGA
>JANRMT010049829.1:4817022-4830637 GCA_026402145.1 Polypterus bichir lapradei
ATAGATAGATAGATAGATAGATAGATAGATAGATAGATAGATAGAGTTGTTTTACTATTGGTATAAAGGATCCCCAATTATGTTTCCTGACATAGTTTTGCTGAATTTGTTGGTTGAAAGTCCTCAGTGTTGGTGTGTCATAGCAAGGGTATGCAGTTTTGTTCATTCTGTTTTTAATCAGCTTGTTGAATTGGTGGGCCTTTCTTGAAGTGATGTGACCAGCCCAGCACACCTCAGTGTCCATCCCAGAGTTGTAGAACATGGTGGAGAGATGAAGGTAAAGAAGATCTGAAGGAAAAGGGCTTGGCTGGTGAGGAGGTGCAGGCCCGAGCTGAATGGAAAAGGCTGATCAAGCGCCTCGACCCCACATAGAAGTGTGAAAAGATGAACAAGAAATGTTTCCTAAGAAAAAAAGAGTCTGATCTGCACTTTCTAGTTTCTCAGTGCTATGTCCACCCAGCTATGTGTGATTATGCGCTCACATTTTCATTTATGATACTTTTATTGTATTTAGTTATTCTGTGTCTACATCTATCCCAAGGAACTGGATTACTCCTCACTATTAATGGATTTGCTAAAACTTGTCTGTTTCTATGCAGAGTCAGGCAACGCTCCAGAACCTCTGAAGTGCAAAACTGGCACAGACTTGTCTTGGTGAACAATTCGTTTTATTACAATCTTCAGCTACTGAGGGGGCAGAGTGCTCTCCAGCAAGGCAAAGGAAAAGTAGATCAGGAGGCAGAGAAGTGCAGAGACATGTTGAAATAAGGTGTGAGGAGGGTGAACTGTGCTATGGGCACCTGACAGACTTGTCTGTCTGCTGGCACCATATTTCACCTTTTCAGTAGTTTCTTCTCCTTTTTATGCCTTTTTATTTTCTGCCTGCCAGGTCTGTGCAGCTCCTGTTAAAAAAGCTCATGAAAATGATGTCCTGCCGGTCTGTGCATGTAAGGCACATTGACACACCAGAGAAAGCACTGATAGAGGAGTTTCAGTTTGCATTGGCATACTGAATAGGAACAAGAATTTTAAAATCAGTACTCAGTACTCAACTACACTACACTATCTATCTAACTAATATGTTAGACTATTTTAAATAAATAAATAGGCATGCTAATAAAGGTATGTATTGTGCAATGAAACAAATAAATGTTAATATATGAGCACAAATAAATGTGTAATGAAATGTATAGTTTCATGAAAAAAATGTGGTCACCACGGTCAAAATTTATGTAACTGTGAATAACTAAGCAAGTTAAAGTTGGTCTGACTTCCAAAAGTCATAAAGTTAAAGAAGATATATTTCTTTAATATTTTAAATAAGATGGTTTTCTTTTATTTCCATCATTTACAGTTTCAAAATAACAAAAAAGGAAAAAGTCTGAGGTAAACGTTTGGGCACCCTACAGGTTGGTACTCAGTAAGACCCCATTTGGCAGGTATCACAGCTTGTAAATATTTTTTGTAGCCCAGTAGAGTCTTTCAGGTCTAATTTAAATGATTTTTGCTCCTTCAGACTTGCAAAAGGCTTCTAATTCTGCGAGACTCTTGGGCTGTCTTGCATGTCCTGCTCTTTTGAGATTTCCACAGATTTTCAGTGATGTTTAGGTCAGGGGCTGTGAGAGCCATGGCAAGACTGTCAGCTGGCATCTCTTGAGGTATTCCATTGTAGATTTGGAGGTGTGTTTTGGATCATTACCTTGTTGTAGAGCCATCCTCTTAACTTACACATTTTTACAGATGATCTAATGTTTGTCTCCAGAACTTGTTGGTATTTATTTGAATCCATTCTCCCCTCTACCAATGACATGTACCCTGTGCCACTGGCAGCAGCACAAGCCCGAAGCCTGATTGATCCACCGCCATATTTAATAGTTGAAGACGTGTCCTTTTCCTGGAATTTGGCCCCCTTTTTTCTCCAAACATACCTTTGCACTTTGTGGCCAAAACGTTCAACTTTGAGTTCATCAGTCAACAGGACTTGTTTCCAAAATGCAGCAGGCTTGTCGAGATGTTCATTCACAAACTTCAGGTGCTGAATTTTGTGGCTACCACCAGGTATGGACTATGAAAGATGGCAGGTGCTGCAGTTTAAAGGTGCCCTAGTTCTGACCTGAAAAAGAAAAATGCTATACTTAATAGAATTAAATAAAAGATAGTTTCTCATCGTTTTGCTCTGCTTTGTATTTTGCTCTTTTGGCTCTTCTTCTTATTTCTGTTTGCGCTAACCTACTGACTATCTCCTGACCACCACTTTTGATCATTTTTAGTTCCTTGCTCTTTTAATCATACATTTCTTATATTTGTGTCAGAGGAAGACTAGTTGAAGGAGATTAAACCCATGTAAGGTCACCCACACCACTTCACTTCTATCCAAACGCCATCATTGTTGTGTCAGGTTTGCACAAGTGCTGCCTTGAACGGTTTACAACTGGGATTTGCTCAAGATTTGAGCCAGTGGGTAAAAGTGTGAAACCTAATATGAAAAATATCATATGAGTAATATTGATTTAGTACTTCTAAAACAAGCCAAGCAGGGCACAAGATAATGTAAAACAACAAAATTGCAGAAAGATATTAAACCTGAAATGCTACTGCTTAGAAAACACAACAGAAGGAGGGTAACTCACACCTCCGGGGTGCTGGGTTCAAATCAAGTGTGCTCACTGTCTGTGTGATGTTTGCATGTTCTCCTGTGTTACTGAGTTTTCTTTCTTTCTCTTTTTTATTTTGAGTGGCATGATGTTTCAACAGCATGATAAATATATGCATATTTGATAAATAAAAATCCTTTAAAATTGTCCCAGAGTGGGTCTCCTGTAATGCACTGACAGACCATCCGGATTTGTACCTGCTCTATACAACTTGTGCACCGGGATGGTCTCTGACCTGAAGCATCTGAGCCTTTAATGTGCCAAGAGAGCGTGGAGGAGCTTACTAGTATTCGTATTCTCTTTCCTGGTCGTTTCTCAAGTTTATTGTTAAGCCAGCCACTTGATTGTGGATTTTGAGATGTGGTATCTAGTTGTCTAATTATCATGATCCTCAGTTGTAAAGGAGATTTATTTAAAATCTAGTTAGAGAGCTTCCATAGGTCAAAATCTGTATGTATGAAACATTTTTCTCGGAACTAGTTTTTTTTAGTTTCTTAGCGGAGGAGTACACATCAGTAATGTGTCTAAAAATGATCAAACCTGAGTGGCAACTTCTTGGATACGCCTCACATTCTTGCTTTATTTAAGACGGGCAGTGTTTCTTCTTGACCGCATTTGGTGGTTCTGAGGTAGGTTGCAGTCTTATGTATGTATGTATGTATGTATGTATGTATGTATGTAGGTATGTATGTATGTATGTATGTATATATGTGATTTTCGTATTGTAGCAGCCTGTAAACTTTGAGAACATGGACTTTGCTTCTGGGTAGTCAAAACCCCTGACTACACCATTGAGATGTACTGCATGCAGGGAAGGGGGCTCCGGGGGGATACAGCTGATCTGGGGCAGTTTAGTGTCTTTTTTGTTTTGTAGGATTGGGTACACATGAATAGACGGATAGCAAGACAAAAACAAATGGATCAATGTGGGTGACGTCTCTTTAAGAGACTAGTTCACCCACCTGTATAAAATGGAGCAGAAAAGGTTTGGATCTCGGTGTTCTATTGTAGAGCAGCAAGAAATTAATATCCATGTGGCTCAGATTTGCACTTTGATAAGAGAAATTGGAGTTTGTCACGTTTTTCTTTACTATTCACTGTGCCGTTGTATTGATTTGCCGCGTGTTATTGCTACACAGGTTAATAGATTTTGTTTGACTTTGTTTTAATATGAGTTCACTAGTTATTGCAAGGTTTGTTGGGTTTTTATGCATTAGGAGAAGTTCATTTTTGTACTAGCGGATGCCTTGACATTTCTGTTTCATGTCTTTATATCTTATCTTCTTCTATAATACGCTACTGTGGTTGTTCGTATTTTAAGCCTGTCCAGGATTTTAAATCACCTGTAGCTCGCAAACCGTTTCACCTATTGACTTGAAATTTGCTACACATATACTACGTGATGTCTACGATCCGCTTTCGGGGTGGTCATTTTTATTACTCTTTTTATTTTTATTTTACTTTATTGTAGAATCAACTCTCGGCAGGGCGGGCGTGCGGTGCATGCGTATGGGCGCCGTTCTCATTCCCTACCACCTTCGCTAATCATTCTTGAGGCAGATTGAAGACTTAAGTGAAAAATTAAAGAAAACATACTAAGTAATTGCAACACAAAAACTAACTTAATCAGTTTTAACGCGAAAAGATGCCGACGAAAGAAGAGAAGCAGCAGGCAGCTAGGGTGGAGAAAAGAAGAGCTGCTCAGGAAGAACAAGCGCGTCAACCTCTGAGCAAACGAATGCTAAACGTACAGAGAAAGAGTCTGAAAACTAGGAATGCTTAATGGATTCACTGCACGTTATCGTTAGAGTAGTGTGCCGTTACTAGTTTATAATAAAACGCATAGTATGACTCCTTAAAGGCGTGAGCATGTATTCTACTAAACGCCTGACCTGTGCCACGTGTTCGATCATCTCTTTTTTGCATATGCGGTGTACCTGTATGCAGTCGGGGGGGATCAATAAAGCTCTGCAGATATTGGAGTGAGAATTGCTAATATTCACTTTGGCGGCCTAAATTGTGTCATTTCCGCAGCTGACTGGCAGGGGTTGTCCAGCTCGCAAAAGAACAGGGGGAAGGGGCGGCTCGCGCGTGTGTTTTGTTGTTTCGTTGGTCCGTATGATTGGATGGCAAAAGAAATTAAATGTGAAACCGACCTTCTGGCCGGATTTTCAAAGCAGGAATTGACGAGCTGAATGGCGATACTGGAGTTTGAGACGCTCTTCAGTCCACGTGGCTTTTAGACAAATATGTCCGTTGCCTTTGGTTCTTAAGTAATTTTGCACTTTTTGGACACATTCAGTCTGCGACTTTTATTGAATTTGGATTACTTGGAAAATCTGAGTTGAACGTTCCATGTTAATCCAGGCAGTTTCCCCTCAACCCTCTAAATATCATGTCGAGCCCAACCCTGGAGTTTTTAAATTGTATGACTTTAACAAAATGAACCCCCAAATTTCAGATATCCCCAAAGCCCACCCGTTGTGGGCCACCAAATAGCTGAAGAGCTCTGCACTGTTGATGTGGTTTGTGTCTTTGCACCGCATAACATCACTAATGTTATATTGCGCGGTAACACATTGGCTAATATTAGGGTCGCGGGAGGGTTAAATGACTCGTGACTAGTAAACCAAGTGGCATAAAAGTGCAATTTGATTGACTGTTCTGTAAAATCACAGAGCTGCGTAGGCTTGCAGCTGGACCCATCAGGTGTGGATCGCCTCTGGTCACTTTACATTCAAAGCTGTGGGTTACCTCTGGCCACTTTGAATCATTAAAAATGGCTTACCTTTGGTCACTTTGGACCTCGAGCTTTGGGTCACCTCTGGTCACGCTGACTCCACAAATGCGGTCAGTCCATTTGGAAGCCAGCTGCACCCAACAACAACAACATTTATTTATATAGCACATTTTCATACAAACAGTAGCTCAAAGTGCTACTACCCCATCCTTATTAATAGTCATCATTGTGATGGCTGCTTGGTCGAATGCTTTTCTGCCTGAGCTTCACTGACCCTCTGAATCGACACAAACACATCTCTGTGGTTTCATTTCTCTTATGTTTCCCATTTCCAAAGCCAAACATCCTTCTCTCATCTCTGAACGTCACCTTCTTATTACATTTCCCCTCGGGGATTAATAACAGATATCCTTGTCATCATCGTGCAGACTTCCCTGTTTCATGCTTAAGCTGGGCAAGACACGCCCCACAAGACTATTGCGCATGCCTGGCGTTTTGTTCTTGCATTGTAACGCGCTTACAGACTCTGACTGCTTGTTTGCGTTTTCAGCTTCTGGTTTGTTGCTACCTTTTTGTAATTGTGTGTTGTGCGTTACTGACAAAGTAAGATTTCTTTTTTGCAGCGTTCACTGTAACTTTATCTTAGCTAATACTGCAACTTATATTAATGTTCAGTTTGAAAATATACAAATGAGCTATTATGGCCATGTTAGCTGTTCACAAATGAACATATCGTTACATTTATGCATTGTTGACCTTTAAGGAGAGATGAGATGTAATTCGATCCAAGTCTTTAAAATGTGTTGATTCTTGTATTATTAAACATGAAGTTTTTTTTTTTGTTTTTTTTTTTAAATTAACGAATGCCGTCTTGGGCATTACGCTGTACCTTTATTCTGGGTAATTCTGCCACCTACTGTAAAGTTAGAAGAACTGATATTTAACGTTGCTCTTCCTGAATACTATGTAATATAATGTGTGTTCCAGTTTGCTATTTAATCGGTTATGTTCATATGTGTTCCATTTGTATTTGTGTACTTATTGTATTTCTTTTTGTTTAGATGCCATGCACACTTATGTACATCTATTAAAATACTTGAAGGAATCTTGAAAAAGGGTGTAAACTACTCTCTGGTGTAGTTGCGGTTCCTTCTAGCCGAAGACTTAGGCCTGCAGGTGTACAATCGGCAAAGTAACATGCAACTGGCCCCTCCAGTATGCCACACTACGCCATGACTGAATCAGAAGTGGTCAAATCCATCCCAAGGACAAGAAGTATGGATAGGCCTAATAACCTCCAGAAATTTCACCTTCATCAAGTAGTCTGGTAAGTTCCATCTTCACTCACTGCTGCCCACTCAGATTATCGTATCACCCGACTTGTGGCTAAAATCTGCTGACTGCCCACTCTACATAGCACAGTGAGGGCCTCCAAACCTGTCCCTGGAGGAAACGTATTAAGTTGAACCCCTAAGACCCTGGTGATGGGTCATGAGGAAGGTGAGACTTGATCAGACACTTTGCTCAGTTTTTAATGCCGTTGATGTGTGTATGTATGTGTTCACCTTGTGATGGACTGGCGTCCCGTCCACAGTTTGTTTCTGTCTTCCACCCTATGCTAGATTTCACCTCCATGTTCTTTCACTTTTAGGATTAAACATCACTTCACCACACCATTACAGAAGGCAGTGAAGTCGGACAGTGGTGGTCATCAGCCATCCGGAATAGGAGTGTAGCATATGACAGATGAAGACCCGCTCTTACTTGTATGTCTGCTCTTAAGCCATGTGGTTCCACTGACTGGTCAACTCATTTGTTTCTGGTTTAAAGTTTCACATTTTATCTCTTGTGTTTTATTTTACAGGATGTCTAGCTGTGCCATATTGGTCACCATCGTACAAGACATCAAGTTAGAATAAATTATATAGAATGTTGTCATTTGTTTTTCTCTTGGTTTTTTGGTTTTTATTTCATATATAGCTCCTTTCACATATTCTGATTTACAAAGCCAAAAGCAGAGTTTAACAAAGAGTGGAGTAAGATCAAATTCAGTCAGTAAGCAGGGAGGAGGAACAAAATGAGGCCACAGATAGTAAGACTGATGAGCCCTGACAATGAGACATCTGGAGAGCTGGCGACTCCTCTGTGTGGAATGAAATGTGCAAAGGTGCCATGAAGTTCAAGGGCGAGGGTGCCACCACATTGAAGGAGCCTCCCAGAGAGAAGGGCAATGAGCCTTGTGAAGTGTGGTTAGGAGTACATAAGAAGAACCTGGGAGAGGTTGTGGTGGACTACTGGCCTAGGAGAAATGTCCTGAATGAGTCTCTGGAGCACAGGCGGTTTGTCACACCTAATACACGCCACACTCTACAATATTTATTTATATACATACACCCACACTTCTTTACATCCAAGGGGCACACAACTCCTCAACCCACCAACCAACACAACAGTCACAGTCACAGGTTTGTCTAAAACACAGATTTATTATTTACATGGGGAAGCTCTTTCCCTCGCACCCCAGTGCAACTCATACACAAGAGTACGGCACCAATCCGAACCCAACAGGGCTGTGCCAAACTCCAACTTCCATGGAGCCCTGTGGGAATAATCTGAGGTGCCGCTGTAAACCGGGGGGCTGCCATCCAGCATTCTGGGGGAGACTGTGGGCTAGAGAAGCTGCATTCCCCCATTGCTTAGGCATCCTGGGCTGCTGGTGGTCCCTTACAATAAATACATAGATACACACACACACACTTCATATCACCCATCATCTCATAAACAGAGTTGTATTAAGACTTTATTCAGAAGAATTCACACCCATTGTAATAGGAAGGAGAGAAAAACAAACAAAAGACGCTATCTTTTCCACATTTTCACTTCAAACGTCTACCCAATGACATTCATTAAAAAATGCCTACACAGGAGATGCCAGAGAACCCAGCAAACGGTCCACTCCAATCTGACCCCCCATCCCACCTGGCACACTCTTCCTTATCATCACGGAGTTGGCGCAGCACGTATCCTGTCAAATCAGGCGTCAGAATAGCACACAAACCTATGAACAATCTGTGCACTGTCCTTTTTAATGCCAAAAACAAGAAATCGGCAGCAGAGACACGAAACGCAGTTTATATCATTCCAAGCAGTTCTTGCCCAGCGGCATACGTAGGACAAACATCAAAAAGAATCACAACACGTACACAGGAACATCAAAACGCCGTCAGAAGGAAGGACTCGCGGTCACTGATTTATACGCACACAAATTCAACCGGACGTACATTTAACTGGGACAATGTGCAAGTAAGATTTAAGGCCAATACTAAAAGTGCCAGAGAGCTGCATGGCTGAATCTTGGCTATCAAACAAAAACGCCATTAACAGACATTTGGAAATGAACCCAGCATATGCAAACTTAAGAAGAACATCCGCATAATAAATAAAACGACCAACACCCTCCTAACTCAACCTCTTTATCCCCCACCTTATTTTTTTATATATTGCATTTGATTATTGTACGTCTGATCATTATCCTCTGATGAAGGCCCCTGGCAGCGGCTGAAAGCTCAGGAATAAAAACTACTTTATGATACGTGATTCATCTTCTCCCTTTGTGGATCTCCAACTACTAATATTCACATTGTCTAGGTACTGTATTTATGTATATATACAGTATATGCTCATTTATTCACTCACTATTTCCCATGTAGTCAAAAAAAAAAAATGAAATTTGGCAAGAGTAAGTATCTGCTACTAAAGGACATTTCAATATGTCCTACGGGTTTACGGGTAATATAAGAAAGCTAAATATTCCAAAATCTCCTTTACGGATTGAAGTGAAATTTGGTAACATTATATAATGATGAAAATTAATCAACCTGAATGATTTTTTTTTTTTTTAATTTCTGAATTTTTTTTATTAATATTCTACCTACTTGTATGCTCTGCTCAATGCCGAGAGTGCAGTTTATGCAAATTATGGACGCAGCACAAGCGGTGGTGACGAGCCACATGAATGCCACCACCACCACCACCAACCTACAGGGTGGATGGATGACTAAAGACATGGTGGTGTCCTGGTGAGGTAAAAAGAGAAGTGATCACATTGTAAAATAGAAGTGGAACGTTTGACGAAGCTCGAGGAAGATGCAAGGCTCAGTGTTAGTAAGCGCTGTGTGTTTTTGCTGTTGACGTCTTAGATGCTTACCGACTCTCATCTTGGTTATCCATTCTGCTGCAATGATCTCCACCACCCGATCGGTGATAAGTGACCCAAACGACTTTTCAATGGGACCACTTAAAACGCTAAGGGAGAAACTCCAGATGAAGTGAGATGTTATCATAAAACAAAATATTCCAGATAATGAAAGTAATATAACTGTGGTGAAATTAAACAAATGTGCTGAATTCCACATACAGTAGTTATTGAATACCAACAAGCCAATAGACATGTAATATGTTTATTTTATCTACTCATTTTTAATTTCCCCTCAGGGACAAATAAAGTAAAGTTAAAAAAAAGATATTTCATTTTAAAATCAGATATGTATGCATATATTTTTATATATAAAATGTTCAAAAAAAAGATATTTCATTTTAAAATCAGATATGTATGCATATATTTTTATATATAAAATGTTCTTCATTACCACAGTTTGCTTTTTTGCTGGTTAGCCACTAGAAGGAGGAGACACCAAAGGTAACGTGAAAGCCAAGCAGAAGGCAATGTCATGAAAGTGAGCCCCCTGCTCTGACAGTTTAAAGCTCATGTGCCTTCAGCGGTCTTCTCCTCTCGCCAAAGAGTCCCACCGACAATCGGATGACACGTCCACTCGGGGTCATCGAGTCACACAGGAGAGTTGAGGCATTTGCCATAATCAGCAGAACACGAAGAGAAGGCTGTATGACTCCTTCAGGTGCAATCATCCTGGGGAAGACATTGACGCTGCCTGGATTTAGATCCTGGGGGATCAGACACCAACGGAATCCTAGAAAATAGGCAAAGCAAATCATAAAAGAGTAAAGTCAAACAAAACCTCACAACTACAATTACTGTATGAAATATTGCTGTCAAGAAAGAAGTGCTTCTGAGATCTACATGCTTGGAAGGGGATACAGTGGAATACGCCATGGCTATAAAAGATAAAACTCACTCTCCATGCACAGAGTCAACATCTGTTTAAGTTTCATACCAGTCCTTTTAAAAGTATACAGCCATCAATAATGAATTAATTGAGCTGCTAAGAATAAATGAATACTACTGACAAGCATTTCAATATCAATACATTCTATTTAATCCATGTATACAAAATAAACACATAAAATGTGCATAGCTAAGTTGTTTTTGCTTTGTTTATTATGTATACACAGTTTTGTGACAATTTATTGAAACTGAACTTCTTGTGCCAACAAGCCTTTAGAAAACAGGAATGTTTGGTGACCTCCATATTTTGGGGATTTCTTATTCACTTTTGTACAAACAAATCCCAGCTGGACTTTACAAGAAGATGTGAAATGGTGCAGACACGGGACCAAGGGCATGTGAAGCTGAGCAGGCCAGCGCTGGCAGTGGGATCTTGTTTTTTTTTTTTTTTTTTTTTTGCTTTTTAACCAGCATTGGGAGTGCCAGATGCCCCCTTAACTCATAATTCGCCCACACAGACCTCAGTACCCATAACACTGTGTCCATTAACATACAGAGGGTCTTCTCACATCCTCACATTACTTCAAGGCTCTACATTACTCCAGAGGATACCAATGGTGAGTGTATCCAGAGAGCTCAGGAATCAGGTCTTCCACACTACAGCACGACCAGTCTGTATTCAACAGGTGATCAATGGACGACATACATTCTCCCTTAAGATGGGCCACTGAGTCAGTCACTCTGCTCAATGTTACTCAACAAACTGGATATAAATGTGTAAAGACTTACTGTGCAGATGATGGTATGGAGTCGTTGGAGGCAACTGGTCTTTTAAATAACAGCTGGGACTCATCCATGCTTTGTACTCTTTGGTGGGAACTTGTAGGCTTTTCACATTCAGGATTTGACATAACTGGTGTAGGTCGAGGTCAGCCACGGTGGTAGATTCAGTCCAGAAATTCTTCAGTCTCTGTATAAATACCGTGAGGGTTAAAAAATAAAATTAATGATGATAAACAAAAAAGCAAGATCTTAGATTTAAAACCGTTCATTACAAAGGGCAGCTTTAAAGAAGTTGCGGCACTGCTGTCTCGCAACACGGAGAGACCGAAGTTCACATCAGGACAGTCCCTACCCGGACTTTACGTGCTTTCCCCATTTCTGTATGGGATTCCTCCCGCATTCCAAAGTCAAGCAGGTTAGGTGGGCTGACGACGTTAAATTAGCCCTAGCGGGCGCGCGCGCACGTGCGTATGTTTGTGTGTTCTGCCAGTGATCGACTGGCACCCCGTTCACAGATTATCCCTGCCTTGCATCGGATGCTTGCTGGAATACGCATCAGCTTCCCCACGACCCTGCGCAGGATACTGCGGACTTTAAAACAAATGAATGGGTTAACTTTTAACGCATGCGACTAAAATCTATCACGAAATGGCGGTGCGATAGACACGTAAAAAAACGATTGGAGTTTTTACTGCATTCTAAGCTGAGTTATTCTTGAAATGGACAAGGAAGTCTCGATATTTCAATAATAATAATAATAATAATAATAATAATAATTACACAAAAAAACTGTAACGAAGCTGCCGGAAGCGAGAGTCCAATAAATACAATATACGAAGGTCAAACTGCTATCATTTCGCTCGCCAAACTTTCACTTACCAAAAGCGGGCTGAGTGTTTGCTCCCATGTCACCCTGCTGGAGGTCCGAGCCACAAAAGCTGGGACACACATTGGGACATACCACCTCCTGCTTGAAGATTCCCTGCTGTAATTCACTAAATGTCTTGGAGCTTCTATCACAGATAATGTTGTCATTTACACTTGGGATCAGACGATGCTTTTGCATGCTAACTCTCTGTAATAAATTGTCTCTCAGTTTTCCATTACCATCGCATTCATCTTCAGGCCTACACGCCTGGTGGGCAGGTTATCGATCTCCAGGCAGAGACACTCCGAGACTATCCTCCATAACTTTACAGGTAGTGAGATTTATAAGCTTTCATTAATAGAAGAAGAAAGTTCCACTTCTGATGTCTCCTCTTTAATGCTAACCAAACTCCACTCTGAGGCTCATGGATTCTTGCTTCACCCAGCCAGTATTGTCTATCTGAGGATCCTCTTGTTTAATGTGACTCCATGTGTGCTCAGCGATTTCCTCTTTGGTTTTCAAAAAGGTCACACCTGCATCACTTTGGGTGGTCTTACTGCCCACATCACACAGGCCTGAGCAAAAGCCACCTGTACCTTCTGTACCTTGGCTGGGGGGGGTCCATTATGTCCTGTGTGAAAAAGTAAAAGAGCAAGACTTTCATATATGAAGGTGATGTCAACTTTTTGATGGCAGAACACTGAAAATATTCAAAAAACACACAGACATACAGAGAAAAGTGAATCGATGTAAAGGGTCATTAAGATCACTGCAGTCAGTTTTATATGTTATACTGTAAAACTGACAAAAAATGCAGATATCAGAAAAAGGCTTCATAAGGCCAATGCATCACAAAGATATAGTAATCGGAGTTGGGGTCTTTACTCAAAGTACCGCAATACAAATGACTACTAATTAGTTCTCTGAAATTGTAACAGGATTACTTAACTCATCACATCTTCATAAAAAGAAATCACATTACTGGTGATGTTACTTACAAATATGTAAAGTTTTAGGATGATATCCAAATGTCATGTTAGTATTTTAATGAGGAAGAAATCTATCTATACTAATAAAAGGCAAAGCCCTCACTGACTCACTCACTCACTGACTCATCACTAATTCTCCAACTTCCCGTGTAGGTGGAAGGCTGAAATTTGGCAGGTTGATTCCTTACAGCTTCCTTACAAAAGCTGGGCAGGTTTCATTTCGAAATTCTACACGTAATGGTCATAACTGGAAGCTGTTTTTCTCCATTTACTGTAATGGAGATGAGCTTGAAAGCCGTGGGGGCGGAGTTTAGTGTGACGTCATCATGCCTCCCACATAATCACGCAGTACGTAGAAAACCAGGAAGATCCCCAAAAAGCGCTCAAGAAAACATGCATTATATAATTGAGAAGGCAGCGAAACAATAAGAAGCGAGC
>JANRMT010049829.1:4875637-4915102 GCA_026402145.1 Polypterus bichir lapradei
GTCCTCTGAGCACTTTGATTCCTTGATGTGTTACGGCAAAGAAAAAAATTCAAGAGCCCAAACCAAGAGATATCACCTAACGTACGCGTCAATAATCTCCTGTAGTTGAGCATTTGCTTTGATTAATACCATTCCATCCATCCATTAGCCAAACTTTTCTCGGGTGTGAACTCGGCAGTGTGTTTTAAGGCATGAGGCGCGCACAAAGCTCTTCTCAAATTCAAGAACCTGGTAAGGTTTCTTTTCCGTGTGAATTATTTGGTGCCATGTCAGGTCAGAATTATTTGTGAAACTCTTTCCACATTTGGTACACTCATGAGGTTTTATCGGCGTGTGAATTTTTTCATGCCATTTCAGGACCGCCTTCATTTTAAAGGCACTATCCACATATGTTACATTGGTAAGGTTTATTATCGATGTGAATCAGCTGGTGCTGTTGAAGGTCTGAATCATTTTGGCATTTCTTTCTACATTTGGCACACTGAAGAGCGTTTGCTCCCGTGTCACACTGCTGGAGGTCGGAGCCACAGCTGAACGTCCTTCGATTTTCAACACCTCGGGACATACCACCTCCTGCTTGAGGATTCTCGTGTATTTTGTCTGGTGTATATCTGCTGTAATTCACTAAATGTCTTGGAGCTTTTATCACAGATAATATTCTCATTTACACTTGGGATCAGACGATGCTTTTGCATGCTAACTCTCTGTAATAAATCACCTCTCAGTTTTCCATTACCATTGCACTCACCTTCTGGCCTACACGCCTGATGAGCAGGTGATTGATCTCCATGCAGAGACACTCCGAGACTGTCCTCCTTAACTTTGCAGATGGTGAGATTTATAAGCTTTTCATGTATCAGTGTGTGCTCCTAACCTCTCTCTCTAATAGAAGAGGAAAGTTCCACTTCTGATGTCTCCTCTTTAATACTAACAAACTCCTCCATGAGGCTCATGGATGCTTGCTTCATCCAGCCAGTAGTCTACCTGATGATCCTCTTGTTTAGTGTGGACTATCACCACAACTCCTTATGTCAACATTTCTCTAAGAATTGCATTTATTACACTACAATATTCATTAAGATTAACATTAATCTTATTTGCTAGCAATTATTTAAAACACCAATATCATTTAGTATTTAATCAAAATCATATACCCAATTAAAAAATAAGTTATTTTTAATATTTAACATGTCAGTTGTTCCAAATAGTACATTTATGAGGAGATAAGGTGTATTTATACATAAGTGACCACGTAATTGGAACCGTTCATATAACTAGGGATTCATGGTTCCTGCTTTGTGTCCAATGCTTGCTAGGATAGGTCACGACTTTGATCTGGATAATCAGGTTTAGACTGGTTGGGGAGATGATATCCATCTTATGTTTCATTTTAGAGGGCAATACAGCTCCCTAGTTGGAATAAGTTCTTTTGTAATTGCAGCGTTTTAAGTAACTGAAAACTATATAATGTAAAAAAGGCGATATCACTCCCATAGTGATATGGCGGTAAAAATCACATAAGAGAAAATAACTTAGCTTTCTTTAATGACGATTTACAAGGCATTACAGACGAGGAAGCCATGACAACACTTTGTGTATAGTTTGTCATTTTCGTCGCCGCGCTGAAAGGATTTTCAGGATGGATGATGTAATCTTCCATCCATCCGTCGGCTTCAAAGTGTTTGGCTGCTGCCCAAGTCTTTGAATTTCCCCTTTTGTGAATTTCCCCTTGGGATTAATAAAGTATCTATCTATCTATCTTTTATACTGGATCCTCCACATGCAGGCCCTTACTTAGGTAAACAGTCCATTTCCAAGCAAGGAAAGATGATTTTATGCTGATATTAGGCAGAGGACAAAATAATATACACCTATCTTTAGGCTGACTACATTCCTCCAGCTGTCTTTGTCTATCTTGTCCTATGCTTGGCCCAGCAATTCTAAATGCTGACCCCATTTGTATTAAATCTGGCTCAGCTATGCATATACAAAGAAAAGAAAAACAGATTTAAAATGTCTGCACAGAGACAGTGACATTAAACTTATAATAAACTTATTATAACCCCTTAATAGAAGGATAACTGCTTGTGTGTCTGACCGGCTCCTATCCGTCTTTCATGCCAACAGAAGGCACACTTTACTAATATTGGTAGTAATTAAACGCATTGTATAATGTTCTCCTGGATGTCATTTGAATTGTTATACGTGATACGGTAGCGCCATCTAATGATTATAGGCATTATTTTTTTTCTACTTAAGGAACGACCTCGTGAAATGACACCTTTTATTGGCTACCTAAGCTTTTCAGGCGCTGTTTCAAATTTTTGATTGTTCCAATTAATGCTGAAAATGAGATACAGGAAAGGCTATGACAAATAATGGCTGGAGGTGTTCAATACCTACAGTATATTATTTTCTGAAATAAAACAATGAGAAACACAAAAGTTTATACAAGTTTATCTGAAATTCAACACCTTACTGCAACGTCTTTAACGATGAGCGAAAAAGCCAAAGTTGGTTTTGTATACCATTTCACAAAAGTGACGCTAAAACTAAATGATGGATAGTATTTTACTTCTTCCAAGAGGGAACTTTACAGTAACTTTTTACAGAAAATCAAGGAATATTATAACAAACAATATGCCCTTTTAAACAGACACTAGAAGATTACAGAAGTCCCCGAGGCACAAGGTTAGGTTAAGATGTACTGCTGTAAGTTTGAAGGACCCCAGTAGTATTTCTTGACACATTTCTGTTGAAATCCTGAATTCTAGTGTGTCACAGACAGCATACGTGCAGCATTGTTAATGATAGCATTCAGTTTAGTCTTCATTCTCTCCTCCACTACAACCACCATCGGGTCCAGGGAGCATCCCGTAACTGAGCCTGCCTTCTTTCTCAGCTTATTGATTCAGTGGGCCTTTCCTTAAGTGATCCCGATGCCAGTAGCCTTGCCTGGTACACTTATTTTGAGTCAACAATGCTAGTGTGTCACAAACAGGATGTGCAGCATTGTCCATAATGGCCGTCAGTTTTGATTACAGTGTGAATTCCCAAATGGACTCCGAGGCATAAAGGCCTAGTGAAAGCCTATCAACATTTGGTGCGGTTATATGTCCTTTTGTCCCTTGTGAATCTTTTCATGAATTTTAAAGTCTTTAGTGTTCGGTTTCCCCTCGCAAAACAAGCTAAAAATGTTGAAAACACAAGAAAAAATGTTACGTGTAACAGAAAAATGCAAAAACATCAACATAATTACAATAGGAAAGATCTATCGAATGTTTGCTGCTGTACGGATGATGATTTAGTACACGTCTTTTGTGTGATATGTTTTAAAACATTTACCAACGCACAGCCCAACATTACAATCAGGACAGTAGAAGCGTGTTTCTTTGCGCACTTTCTTGCCCGTCTCATCACGTTTCGAGCAACAAATAACACACATTCGTGTAGGATTCTTCTTCTTCGCCGTTGGAGGGCAGTGGTCGATGAAATGGCGACCGATCAGACGTTCGGGATTCACACAGGTTGTGCGACGACGACCCACCATTCCAGACGAGGTCGACGGCTGGTGCTTCTTCAGAATGCTTTCCACCACCTTCCACGTGAAGTCTGCATGACTTAGGGCTTTGTCGGTGGTCTTTTTGTATAGGACAAATGCATTCCATAGGCACTGTTCAAGCAGATGTCGAAAGATTTTCTTGTAATATTTTTTCTGTCTCTTGTACATGACAGGGTAGAACATCAGTGCCCGATCCACACGATCGAAACCGCCCATTGTGTTATTGTAGGCGACCACTGCACACGGCTTAGCGACTCCCTCATTTCCCCTGACACGAACATGGACAGTATCGGCATTGTGAACTGTGCTTAGAAGGCAGACGTCTTTCCTGTCATTCCACTTGATGGCAATTATTTTGCCTTTTTGCCATGCAGCTACTGCACCACGCTGCAGCTCCACGAGACTGAAGTCACCAGGCATATCACGGCGATTTGGTCGCACACTGCCGTATGCATCCGTTTTTCTTTGAATTAAAATTTCAAGCAGTGCAGGTGAGGTACAGAAACTGTCCATTGTTATACAGTAACCTTGGTCAAGCAAAGGGTCCGCCAGTGAGAGCACAGATGATGTAGCAACATTGTAGTGACTGTACTTGTCCTCCCACCGGGTCCCTTTACCTGTGTGAAGGATAGAGTTCCAGATGTATCCAGAACTTGCTTCACACAGCATGTAGAACTTGATCCCAAATCTTGCTCTCTTGGAGGAGATGTACTGTATCCACGACAACCTTCCCTTGAAATCCATCAGACTTTCATGAATGCTTACGTCCCTCTCAGGAACATACACCTTTTGCATATTTTTGACGATTGCCTGATAAATTTCCCACAGTTTAAACAGTCTGGGTGCTGGGTGATTGGCTTCATCATAGTCTTCGTTATTAGTGAAGTGCAGGTATTTCATAATGAGAGAAAAACGACACTCGCTCATAACTTCACTGAAAATGGGTGTCTGCAACAACCGGTTTGTGGACCAGTACCATCTCTGTACTGGTTTACCCAAAATACCCTGCAGTATCAGGAGACCGAAAAACACCCACATGTCATCTGCAGTGACAGGATACCAGCGATTGGGACGAGCAAACGGTTTACTGTGACTTTTCTGACACTGGTCGGCATAGCGGTTAGTTTCATTAACTATTTGTTCCATCAGACGATCATCAATAAACAGTCGTAAATAGTCCAGATAATCGTGACCAACAGACACCTTCAGGCCAGGGTTGCCCGTAAATGGGAAACGAGGAGGTGCAGGATGGTCAACAGTAGCATCAAGCCGACACCAAACACGAGCATCGCTGAAACTTGGCGGGTCGGAATCGACTGAACAGGAGTCGCTTTCACTGTAACTGTCCATGTCGATGTCTGATGACTGATTTATCAATTCTGAGCCCAAGTCAGAGTCAGAGTTAACGTCAAAGACTTTAAGGTGCCTCGTCTGGCGGAAATTCTTTCCACATGCAGTACATTTATATGGTTTTTGTCCTGTATGTCTTCTCAGGTGTAGTTTAAGATATGCCCTCCTCCTGTAACTCTTTCCACATTTGGTACATTTGTAGAGCGTTCCTCCTGTAGGAGTTCTTTGGTGCATTTTAAGGAGTTCAGCCCGGCTAACAGTCCGCTCACATTCTCTACACTGGTATGGTCTTCCTCCGCTGCAGTTGCTACAACGCCATCTAGGCTTGCAATTCCATTTGAAAGTTTTCACACACTGGTTACACTGGTGAGGCTTTACTGATAGGTGAACAGACCTGTGCCACCTCAAGCCTGAGCCACGGATTAAACGCCTTCGATATTTAGTACAACAGTTTGTTTTTTCACCCTTATGTATTTGCCGGCGTTGTCCAAGGTCTGAACTACAGGACAACTGCTCTGAATTACTGAAAATCTTCCCATCGGCAGTGGAGATGTTGGGTGTTTCTTCTGCGTTAATTCCCTGCTGCTCTCTAATGAATGAAGTGGACCTAACTGCCTCTGTGAAATCTGCACCTGGGGACAGGTTTCCTGTGGAGTCGGGTTCCTGGTACGATTTACAATTGTTTGATTTATTGACCTGCTCCGAATTTTCATCAGAAACATGAAGCTCACCACTAGTCACAAGTGACTGCTGCGTTGGCACACTGTGCATCGGCAAAAAATCTTTTGACTCCTCCTCCTCTGCGTATTCACTTCTAAACCCACACATTTCTTTACTTTTCAAAATGGTGGCTTTATCTTCATCTATAAAGTCTACAGTCAGCCTTTGTTTTTTAATAGGAGGGGAAACTTCAACTTCAGAGGTCTCCTCTTTAACGCTGATGAACGCTTTCACCTTGGTGTTGATGGATTCCTTTCCCATATCTCCGTCTAAAACTAATTCAGACTTACTATCTTCTTGCTTAATATCACAAGAAATATTCTCAGTGGTGTCCTCTTCATATTTCAAAACAACGCTATCTTCAGTTCTATGGACAGTCGCAGTCTCTGTTTTCAACAGGTCAAGGCTGAAGGGACAGGATCCTTGTGCACATTGGATAGAAACTTCAGGAAGACCTGTGTGAAGAAACAGCAAAACGAGAAGGTTGGTAAAAGTCTTTTTTCAATTAACTTTCCATCTGAATTACATCCTTACAATGAAAATAAACAAAATGTATGCTGTAAATACAGGGTAGCCGTGCTGTCTAAAAGGGCTTCAATTCCCAGCAGCTTCTGGGTCTCTGTGCCACTAGGCTGCTTCTGCTGTTCTCGCCTGGGGCTGCTGGGATGAGGACGAAGATGATGTGGTGTTTCTGGACACACCTCAGCGGAGTAATTTATTGGCTAAGATTCCTTAATGCAGGCGTGTCAGAGAGAAGATGCATAGCTTTGTTCATAACAGGCATCGGTTTTGCCTTCATTCTCTCTACCACCAGCAGGTCCAGAGAGCACCACATAACTGAATCACCTTGTTGATCAGCTTGTTAATTCAGTGGTTCTCTTTAGAACAAATGCTGCTAACCCAGCACACCACAGTATAGACAAATCACACTGAGGACTTCTATATATAATTTCATGATCACAAAATGCCAAAATTAAAATTGCTCATTAATGTCTTATTAATAATTCTGCATTTTCCTTGTTTTTTTTTTCCTAGGTAATCTGTAGGGCAGTAGCCAAACTGATTTTTCAGCTATGACATTCATTCACGTCATCACGGAGAAGTGCAGTGTATTTATTTATTTATTTTTAAATGTGACATGCTGCATACTTTCCACATGAAGATACCACAAAATGGAACATTACTGTTTTCTCACTCTAGAGAAACTGGCACCTGGCAAACGCCCTTTGCTGTTTCTTCACTCCTACACAAGACTGAGAAGAGCACACGCATGAGCGTCATGAAGGAATGGACCGGGTATCATTTCTCTCTCCAAAGCGTCGTTAAAATTGTGATCACCACGGCGGTCATTCAAGTGGGCACTGAAGTGCCAGAACAAGCACAGCGCAAGTCTTACAGCTTAACAAAACGTATACATGTGGTAGGAAATGAGGCCGATGACTTTCCTCTAAAAGAGAACTTTAAAAACACTGCATGACAGGCAGACACATGCACTATTATAATGCGTATAAAAAAACTCCTAGAGGGGACTTTTCCTCCTTTGTCAAAGAGTCAAATATTTCTTGTGTTTCATGAGGTTTTATGCAACTCAAAACTCTAAATTTACCTAAATATTCAGCACTGAGTGGATCGTTCAGTGTACGCACATACTTGAGCTAAGGTGAATAACCTGGTTAAGTCAAAAACCTGATTTCCAAACGACCTGCATTTACTTGGGCAAGTAATCTTCTGAAGTTCTCTAAAAGTCGTCTCCAACTCAAACTTGGATTCCAGAGCCCAGGGGTTCCCATAGACTGAATCGACTAGCATCTGAAAATGGAAGTAACAACCTGCGTATCATGTGGCTGACAGCATCTAAACGAGCCCAGTCATGGCATGATCCTCTCCAGCTAATGTGGCTATTTTAGTGGTATTTAAGTACATCATGGCCCCCAGACACTCTCAAACAAGTTCTACAAGTGCTCCTAAGAAACAAAGGAAAGCAACAGAATTTGAACCCAAATTAAACAATTTAAACATATTAATAGTGTTGGACCTGAGTTAAGTATTGTGCGTGCCACCATCTTCAGTACCCTCAATTATAAATGCAAGACTCTCGAAGCTGTAAAAAGGTCTGCTCCCTTGAAAGCAGCCAGCTTAACGAAGCAGCACGACGGACCCATATCAGTTATGGAAACCCAGAATTGAATTCCCACCAGTACCGTGAGAATCATGACAAAGGCACCAAGCCGATTTAAAATGTTAAAACGGAAACGCTGGACTGGAATATGATGTGCAATTTACTGGAGAATGTGATATGGATGATCTCCCTTCTATGTGCTAGTTTCTATTAATTTATTTATTTTTTTTAAGTATATAAATCATATTAATAAAATAAAATGTGAAAATAAAAAAAAATCAATTTATACAATCAGTGTGTTGCAGTGCATCAAGCTTAAACAGATTTTTTATTTTACCTTGCAACTTGTACATTAAAAATTTTAAAAAATTGTAAGTGTCACCCAAGACTTTTGTACCTGTACACACTGCCACTCACTACATTTGGCACATGCCAGCTGCCTTCGCATGCAACAAAATGTTAACTTGATTAAGGGCAAGTACAATGAAAGTCCTCTCTCTCTCTCTCTTTCAATTTCACTCTATCGAAACTTCTTACTTATTATTATTATTACAGTAATGCAATATTATTACTGGTTTATTATTGTGTGCATATTTTATAATCTTATGTTGCTGTTATTGTATTACAATACAATAATTCTGATGGATTAAGCAGTGTATTGTGCTGTAGGTGTCTGCTTAACAACCAAATCACATTTCAACTGTTTGGTCAGAACCACATATGGTAGTTAAAAGGTGAAAAACTGTATATAAAATTAAGGTGAGTGCTATCAGCCACGTGATTACTCGTGAATTACTGGGGCTAGGACCTTAATCAAAAAGCATATGACCCGATCTGTTATAGAAGTATATAGTGGACTAAGCCCCGGACACAGACAGGCAGACATGTTGTAAATCACCACCACACATTTATTTACAAAGTACTTTTTACAGGTTAAATGCCACACAACCCCAAACTCCAGGCCTCACACTCTTGCCTTGCCTCTTCAGGCCGCCTCCACTCCTCACCTTCCAGCTTCGTCCTTCTTCCACCCGACTCAAGCCCTGAATGAAGGGAGGCGGCCCCTTTTATCCACACCCGGATGTGCTCCAGGTGTGTTCCGGCAATCTCCCACCGACACGCCCCAGTGTGGCGGAAGTGCCGGCTACATCCCCGGAAGCACTCCGGGTGTCCCTGCTCGTTTTCCCCCCCAGCACTTCTGGGTGTGGCGGAAGTCCTGAGGTCCAGGGTCCCCAAAGCATTGGGGCGCCCTCTGATGATGACCACGGGCCCCTACAGGGTTAAGCTTCAAAGCCCTGTACCCGTGGCCACCAAAGGCACCAGGGTGGTCGCCCCCACATGTTCTGAGGGAGGCGCAAGACCTCCTCTGGTCCTCCAAGGCGTCCCCGCCGGGTCGCCCCCACAGCCATCTGCGACAATATATATACATTGTAGCGATTGGGAGCCCGATCGAATTGGGCTACAAATTCTATATTTGTGAAATCCATACTTTCTCTGCAAATAATTATTTGGTTTTTTAAGTCCTTGAAATGGTTTTGTTATCATGGCACTGATTTGTGCTTAAAATAGACCTTTTCGGCCGATGTCATGAAGAGCTTCCTGTTTAAACGGGGCTGCGAGACGTGAACTCAGCTTTTCGGCGTACCTCATTTGATTTTTTCCGGCAAACAAATTTTCAAAACAAACCTTATTTTACGACTCTAATCAGAGTCGGAGTAATAATTATGTTGCCGTGGTCATTTTAGATCTGAGATCGGCTAAAATTTGAACAATGCCTGTTGTTAATACCCAGCCGTCATTACTCAGTTTGCCAATAGATGTCAGAAGGACGGATGCCAAAACTGAACTGCCTAAAGATAGATTTTGACGTACCAAGCAAATGGCGATACGTTCTAAATTAATTACGGAACCAGAGCTGTCGAAGGGTTTAAGTCAGTTGACGATGTTAGTCCTGGAAAGTATGCCCCACCCAACCAATGTTCCAAAAACCAACCGAACTTACTGTTATCTGCTCAAACCAACACCAACTTACTATACTCGGCTGTCCAGCGGCGTCACTGAAGCATTCAGACATTCTTAGCCAATCATGCAATACTGTGTCTGCGTTTGCCACGTTTATGTTCTAACTACAGAGGCAGAGTCCCATTGCATGATTCTAACTTGTATTGAGTCGAGGTATTGACGTGAACACCATACATACGGATAGTATCAAATTATATAGAGGAATATTAAAAAATAGGTAACATTCGGAAGAGTGACCGGTGTTCATGCATTTAGTATAGCAAAGTGCTTGACAGACCAAGAGCCGTGGCAGAAAAAAAAAGAATGGCAGTGGCACGTGCTGAGCTGAGTGTCCAGTAAGATTATGTGAGGAATCACACAGTAAAAGGAAGAAACACAAAGAAGGGCAGCGATATCTGCTGAGTGTGAAGCAGAAGGAGATTTATGTGACACAGACTGAGAAAGAATAAGCAGATGGAATGCTAAAGCAAATAGACAAGCAAGGAGTAGTCCTGAATATAGATCATCAGTCATCATTAGTCAGTCTGACTGGCTGAATATAGATATGTTCTGGAAATTAAAAAACCAAAAAAAGTTGCAGCAACCTGGGGGCCACTTTTCTTGTGGGCAGTGAAGTTTATTGAAATAAAATCACAGTCCCTAGTGTTACATTTTTCTCAATTAAAAAAAACACAATTTTTTAAGCCAAAAATTATTATTTATTACTAATACTACTGTAATGACTATGTTAATACCAGATATCATTAACAGCTACCAGTTCCCATTTTTTTGATTTGAAAACTGCTTAGGTGCATTTACGCCACACGGTTCAGCAGAACGACTTGTCTCAAGAATTCTTTCCATCACGTCATCATCAAGAAATAAGTTAACTTAAGTAAGTGGATCATGGCTGACAACATTCACTTTTATTCCTGGCTGCTCCACAAAATCAAAACGAGGTGGTGCTGATTTGTTTGAAGCTGGGTGAACAGAAACCCAAACGCGATTAAGTGTCACTTTAGGATTCATTAGAATCGCTTTCACTGTACGTTTCAATTTCACTGCCTGAAGACAGATTCACTTTGTCATCAGTGATGATGAAAGGCTCCTCCACATCACTGCTCGTGACACGCTGAAGAGCGTGCAACACCTGGTCGACTGCACAACGTTTCTTACCAGACGCTATTATGTTATTACGAAGACTCGCCCACACCGTTGCCAGGGTAATGCCGTTAGCACTTTAACGGCCCGAGTCTAACGCGAGACGCCTCTATTCAGTTGCCAAGGTAACGCTCGGGCCTAACGCTTACGTAAGACACGCCTATACCGTTTCCCGAGTAACCATCGGGCCTAACGCCAGGGAGGGTAAGAATTAATCCTTAGGAAACAATGACCAGGCAGTCACCGGGGACCTCACACCAACTGCGCTGCCTACAGTGAAGGCACTGCTCTCAGTCTTGACCAACCTGGCTTATTTTACTGACAAATCCCATTAGCTCTGCAAGGTGAAGTGTACTGTCGTGGGTGCTGCACACCAGCTCCTTTAACAACAAAAATGACAAGTGGTTAAATTGATTACTACATTTTATTAAATTTAAAATACATTTACTAACAAAAATAGCTAAAAGAAATTTCAGGCACTATTTCAGGTTTCATACTCGCAATCCAATACTATTACGGGTTGCACACCGATTATGGACAACTTTATTTAAAAAAAAATAGACTGTTACAGCATTAACCATGGCTATTCCGTCAGTGTTGTATGAATACAACGTATTATTATTATTACTATTACTTAGAATTAGAAGTGTCAACCCACCTCCACCTCCACCTCCACCTCCACCTCCACCTGTCTCGCTCCTCTCATTCATTTCAGTTTCATCCCGGGTGTGACTTGCCTCGATGGCTGCTAAACTCACACAGTCGGTTAAAATCCAGTCATGGCTCGTTCCCGATGACGCTGCTTCATTCGCCTCTTGTTTCCATTCTGAAGTCACCGCCTGCGTAGCGAGCCCGTCCTCGGCGACAGGAGCCCCAGCTTCTTGCCTCATCTTAGCAGTAGTCGTTCGGAGGCGATCACGTCTTTACCACTTCCTGGTCTTACTCGTCCTCCAAGTATTCCCATCTATTAAAATTCTTTTAACTATCCCAATACCCTGACCGTGGAATCGGCAGGCGGTTTGTTTATAAAGAGTTTCAGATTGCGCGGTACAAGCCACTTTAATTTCCGCTTCCGACACGAAAAAGGCCGAATAGATTTCTAATTAGGCATGCGCGCCCCCGCCCCCATAAAAAAGCGTGCCGCGAGACTTCATTTCCCAGACGCCCTTGGTAAAGAGTTTTTGTAATCTCAAATGCCACACTTCACAACACGAGCGCTTTTTCGGTAAGTTTAATTGGAATTATCATATTGCTTCCACGTTGAATTTAAAACGAGTTTTCTTTTTTAAGACAAGAAACGTCTTTGAGATTTTTTTAGACGTTGCATATCAATTATTTAGGCAATTCTCAACTTTTATTATTCATGATAGTAAATGCATCGCTGGGGGAGACAATGGTTACGGCGAAGATGTGTCTCTCTTTATTTATGTAATGTATTAAAATTAGGAACGTATTGCAGAGGAATTGATTCCGAAGGTTTGGATGCGAAAAGATTATCTTGTCTGAAGAAGGGGCCTGAGTTGCCTCGATAGCTTGCATATTGTAATCTTTTTAGTTAGCCAATAAAAGGTGTCAGTTTGTTTCACTTTTCATCCATCCATTATCCAACCCGCTATATGCTAAGTACAGGGTCACGGGGGTCTGCTGGAACCAATCGCGGCCAACACAGGGTGCAAGGCAGGAAACAAACCCCGGGCAGGGTGCTAGCCCACCGCAGGACACACACAAACACACCCCAAGCACACACCAAGCACACACTCGGGACAATTTAGAATCGCCAATGCACCCAACCTGCATGTATTTGGACTGTAGGAGGAAACCCACGCAGACACGGGGAGAACATGCAAACACAACACAGGGAGGACCGCTTCACTTTTTACTACATTCAGAATGGCTAACACGGCACAACACCCTAGTACTCTTTGATATAATAAATTGGAACTGTCATAAAAGCCATATGCCAGTGTTGTCCAACTCCAGGTTGCTGTCCTTACAAACAGATTATGAAAGAAAAAGCCATATCTAAATTGGCAAGAAAAAAATGATTAAAATGAGCAAACAAAAACAAAAATTGGATGAAAAAAGACTGGAAAATCATATTATGGCTGCCACATCTATTTGGCATGTATAATTAACAAAGAAACCAAATAAGGGCCTTTAAGGGTTTTGCTTCTCACTCTACACACGCTGATGTCCTTATCGTCTTATGCAGTTGTCCATCTGGGCCCTTCCCCTTGTTTTTCTATGCTGGTTATGAGATCAGCTTGCCAACTTTTCCAAAGACCGTGCCAGGCACCTTTATATGAAATCTTCAGATTTTTTGCCAGTTTGTCTCACATGGAATAACAAACAATAGACTGGCGTGTTTTCTTCAGGTAGCTGTTTCATTGCGGCCATTTTTTAATCCCAAACTGAATGTTAGGAGTGCGAGTACCTTACAATACAAGTGAACAGAATAACAGGTGTGAGCGGTGGATATGCAATTACAAAGGTTACTCTAATAACCAATTAGCTTTTTAACATTATTAATAAGAGTAAACCAAGAGAGTTGACCATTAGGACACTGAAGGAATGGCTGCTGAAAAAGCATTCTTACGTGAATAATAAATTTAAAATCTGTCATTTCCAGCAGTTATGGCCATTAGTAACACTAGTAATGCCTTGGCTGCATTTTAAATCAATTTAATGGCATCTTGATTAAAAAAAAGTATCAATTTCTATCAAAAACATGAAAATGTCTTGGTGTTTTCAGACTTTTGACTGGTAGTGTACACAGAGGAGTTTGTAGTTACGGGTATATGAGAAGATAGCGTGGAAAGGTACTGGGGAGGCTGGGGTAACAGGACAAGCTGGAAAGAGTAGTAGATAATTACAGTCATATGAATAAACAAGTACATGAAAAAGTCAACCGTTTATTAAAAATGTGTTTTATACAATACTAAAAAAAGCTCTCAATTTTTATCAATTTTCATTAACTGTAACAACCAAAAATTTTGCTATAAAGAGATGTTTTATGAAAATGCATTAAATAAGATGATTTGTATTTAACAAATCTAAACAAAAAAGTATAACATTTTTATTTAATAACCATTTTCATTCTACATATTTTATTAACAATTTAAATATTTTTTATTTTCACTATTTAATATTTTAAAGCTTCATACTTTTTATCAAAACTAGTCTTTAAAAATATAATTTTTAAATGAAAATATTCAAAGAATATTTTTTGGAAACATACATTTTTTTTGTTGCTTAAACGTTTCCTATTAAATTTTTAAAGGAATACTACAGCCAAAAATGACTTTTTTATTTTACTTATCCTATTTTGTTATGGTGGGTGTGTAAAATGTTAACATCATGTTTTAACTGAAAATGTAAAGAAAAAATTTATGATACACTGTAGTAGAACCCAATGGTGGCCAATGATGTACAACAGCAAATGATGTGGAAAATGTTCACACAAAAACAGAAAATAAAATCTTGTCGCATAAGCCTCATGTCAGTTACCCAGTTGTGTGCTCAAAATGTGCAAGATTCACGCTGTTCTGCTAAAATATTGATAAATAACTACTTCTGGCATAATCGCTGCCAAGCTAAAGCCTCATGGGACTGATCTTTTGAACTGAAGACAGGATCCTAGACCAATGAATGAGAAGGAGAGGCGGGTCTTCAGTTCAAAAACTCAACCTCATGAGGCTTTAGTTTTGTGTTTCTGGTGTGCCAGACCTAACTATTTAACAATACTTTAGCAAACCACATGGGGTTTGCATGTTTTGAGCATACACAGGGAGCAGTCGTGATGCAAACCCCGGTCTGCAAAGCAGCAGCGCTACTACTGCACCACTGTGCCAACCATTAAAAAAAAAAAAGTGTACTCAGTAGATGATAAATGTACTAAACATCTGTGCTTAACATGTTCATTATTGAACGACACAAGAGTATTCCAAGCTCTCCATGTAACGCCAGCATTACACCACACACACAATCTAGTTCTAAAAACATCTCAAGGAGAATTAAAGCTAACAGGATTCACTTGACCAGAATTACGATGACCACAACAAAGGGTCTGAATTCTTATAAAAATGGGAGATTTCAGTTTTTGCTTTTTTTTTTTTTAGACATTTTCAAACCTTTCTGAAAACATTTTCACTTTGTCATTATGTGTTACTGAGTGTAGATTGATGAGCAAAAATTAAATTAAATTGTCAACACAATAAAGTGTGCAGAATGTGATGGGATCCGCATTATGGAGCTGGATTACTGCTAAGAAGCCTGCGTGTCCGCACCAAGGTTATTATAGTTTTGCCTTTTTATATTAGTTTTTATTTCTATATTTTTTCTGACCTTACTTGGAAATTCAGTTTAGTTTTAGTTTTCCTTCATTGTGTATTTTTAGATTTAGTTTAGTTTTTATTTCACAAAAGTATTTCTATTTTATTTTTATATATATTAGTTTCAGTTTTAGTTTTAGTAATTATGGCATGGAGCTCCTACGGAGTTACTTTTGTGTCACAATCAGACAGAACTGCACACTTAACAGATTTGGATATGAGTTTAATGTTAGTGGAAGCTTACTACACTGCCTAGTTAACTACCTGGTTTTGTTTTTGTCTAATAAAAACAAACAATCAAAACTAGACACTGAATATGAACAATTTTACAATTTTTAAAATATTTTCTCATGAAAATCACAGGGGCTTAGGAAGAACAGGATTCTTAGGCTTGAGTCAGTTTGCAGAACCCACCTAGCTGTATTGAGGGAAACAAAGAACAACAAGCATGTAGTGTCAAGGTTAGGGGTGGCGAGTCTTGAATAGCCCACCATAAGAACAGTAAACCCATAATGAGCAGAGCAGGAGCAGGTAATAAGAGTATGGACAGGCACAAAACAACAGAGACAGCGTCTGAGATTAAGAAAACATATACATTATCTAAACCTGTTTATCCAGAGTAGGATTGCAAAACTTACAAGGGTTAAAGACTAACGGCAAGAATATTCATTCAAAAACTAAAACTAAAAATATTTTAGTAAATTATTATTTTATTTCAGTTAGTCTTTCCAGCTACTTTAATAGTTTTGTTTAGTTTTAGTTTTTAATTTTGGCTTTGTTAATTATTTTATTTCAGTTTACAAAAATGTTTTTTTAATAATAGTTTCAGTTTTGATTTTAGTTTTCATTAACTATAATAACCTTGGTCCGCACCATGCATTTTCTAAGTACAAGTGTTACATTTTGAGTGCATTTTGTACGCACGAGTCTCATTTCGACTGCGTGTGATACACTAAGCAAGTGTTCTTAGTGCAAGTTACATTTTCTGCTTGCGTGTGCTTACAAACCATGTCTCCATGCTCAGAATGCAACTTGTGCTTGCGGGATGTGTTTTCCTGCAGTCACGGACTCTGAGCACTAATGCCACATAACAATATTGCCAAAAGTCACATGACTGCAAACCACTTGCCAAGTGTATGCACACAAAACATAACTCACCCTCACGACATGTGCTCAAAATGTAACTTATGTTTACAAATGCATTGTGTTCGCACACAGACGTTTGGCTCTAATCAAACTCCATGCTGAATACTTTCTGAATCCCTTGTAGTGTGTATACATTTATCAGCTTTTAGTGATAATTAACTCCCTGGCTTTGAGGCTCTTCTCTTGTTCCGGTACTTCAACCTTTGATTAGCGTTTTAAACTTGATGACTGATCAGTTTGACTTTTGGATTCTGATTTGTGAGTTGTTTCCTGTCTTTTGATCCTTTTGATTAAAAATGTTCATTGTCTTGTTGTGAGTCGATACAAGCAGAACTGCTCTAGACCTTTTACTTCCTCCATGCATTAAGACCACCTCACTATCTGGGGAGAAACAAAAAATTCTGCTTTATAACATAATCTACCAAAAATAAATTTCAAGGGGAGATTACAATCTATAGGTCTGATGACCACTCACTACTTCTTTGGGAATTTTTCAGTGTACTGGGGTGAATGTGTTTAGCAGACTATATATAATGAGGGTAGGGTCCTCGGTCTGTCATTAGTGCTGACGACCTAAGAAATCGGGCAGTTCATTGAAATCTCACTCAAACTTAAGCTTGACAGGAGTCCTCATCTCCTCCTTCACTCCTCTTGGTCTTATTCAATCTTTTGTGAATTCCCTCATGTCTTTTCAGGTTTGAACTCTCACCAAAACTAATTTGTTTTTTCTCCCTTATGAATTTTTTGGTGGCGCTTAAGTTTCGAACCCCAGGCGAAGGTCTTTCCACATTCAGTACACCCGTGCGGCTTTTCTCCTGCGTGAATCCTCTGGTGCCTTTTCAGGAGTGTGGACCGGCTGAAATTTTTCCCACATTCTGCACACTGGTAAGGTTTCTCACCCGTGTGAGTCATCTGGTGTTGAATGAGGCAGGCAACCTGTTTAAAAAATTTTCCACAAACAGGACATTTGAAAACTTTCCCTCTGTCGTGAGTCATCTGGTGGCGTCGAAGATCCGCAATCCATCTGAAAGCCTTTTCACATTTGTTGCACTGGAACGGTTTTTCGCTCTTGTGAATTCGCTTGTGTCGGCCAAGGTCTGAACCCTGCCTGAAACCCTTTCCACATTCAGTACACTGATACGGTCGTTCTCCCGTATGAAGTCTCTGATGGATCTTCAGGTAAGAAGCCTGTGTAACAGTCTTTCCACATTCAGAGCACCGGTATGTCTTTTGTCCCGTGTGAATTGTCTGGTGGAATTTAAGGCCCGTAGCCTGACTGAAGCTCCTACCACACTCATTACATTGATACGGTTTCTCTCCAGTGTGAACCTTTTGGTGCCGCTTGACATCTGAACTTCGTCGAAAACATTTTAAACACTCGTTGCACTGGTGAGGTTTAACTCCTGTGTGAATTCTGTGGTGCTCTTTCAGGGCTGATTTGTGGAAGAAAGTTTTGTCACATTCGGCACATTTATACGGTTTTTCTCCACCGTGAATTTTCTGGTGCCTCGTAAGGTCTGAACCTCGTTTGAAACTCTTCCCACATTCGGTACATTGGAATGGACTTTCTCCTGTATGAATTCTCTGGTGGATTATGAGATAATTAAAGCGAGAGAAAGTCTTTCCACAGTCGGTACATCGATGAGGTCTTTCTCCAGTGTGAATTCTCCAGTGAGAATTCAGATGGGATTTGGAACGGAAATTCTTTCCACATTCAGTACACCCGTATGGTTTTTCTCCCCTGTGAATTCTCTGATGGACTCTAAGATGGTCATTTCTGCTAAAGCTCTTCCCACATTCAGCACAAGGATGACAATTTCTTTCTGGGCACAGTTTCTGGCATATTTTATTGGGGTTTAATTTATTTAGTTTCTTCGAGACTTCATTAGCAGTGTGAAGCTTATCGATGTCCTGCTCTACTGTCAGCTTTTGAATACTTCTTCCTTTACATAAACTCCTTTTCCTGACCTCCTCCTCCGCATACAGACTGCAAGGCTCAGATGGCGGCTCATTCCAGGACAGAGTTTCCTGCACAGGCCCTTCCAGATCGATTTTGTTCACTTTATCTGCCCACTCTTCTTTTTTAACAGTAGAAAATATTTCCACATGTGACACCTCATCCTTAACACCAACGAGATCCTCTTCTTCCTTCATGCCAAGGAACTCCTGCTCCATGCCATCATGGAAAACCCCAGGAGATTCCACTTGAGGATCTTCTTGTTTAATGTAACTTGAAATGTGCTCAGAGGTTGTCTCTTCAGTTTTGAATAAAGTGGTATCTGAAACTCTCCATGAACTCTTGCTGTCCTGATCCAGCCCTTCAGCTACATGAACTAAGCCTTCAGGGGGTCCTTTATCTGTGTAGAGAAAAATAATAAAAGAACAAGACATTCATGTATGAAAATAGTTATTAGGGGTGAGGATATAAGTAATTCATTAGTGTATAAATCCAAAATAACTCCACCATTTCATTGAGTGCACTACAGTGCATTAATAACCCAGTTTTAAATAATAATAATACATTTTATTTATTTATTTGTAGGTGCCTTTTTAAACACTCAAGGACACCAAACAATAGACAAAACACAGATTATAAACAAAAGTAAAATACAAAAGTTAAAATCAGACAGAGCAATTGCAATTAAAGAGAAAAAGCAGTCTTAAACAAACGAGTTTTAAGTTTAGATTTGAAATGTGAAAATGATTCAATATTTCTAAGCTCAGGTGGTAGTGAGTTCCAAAGCTGGGGAGCGCTTCCCATTGTGTTAAGACGGAAAAAAGGGGACAGTCAAGTGGATGGAGGAAGAGGATCTAAGGGTATGGGAGGGAATGGCAACATGGAGGAGGTCAGACAGATATGGAGGGGCAAGGGTGTGAAGAGTCTTAAAAGTTAGTAGGAGAATTTTGAATTAAATTTGTAACTGAACTGGAAGCCAATGAAGCTGCTGCAGGATGGGAGTGATATGGTGAATAGAGGGGATCTAGTAATGATGAGGGCAGCTGATTTCTGGACCAGTTGAAGCTTATAAAGAGATTTGCGAGAAATACCAAAGAAAAAGGAATTGCAATAATCCAGACGAGAAGTGACGAGGCTATGAACAAGGATAGCAGTGGTGCAGGGAGTGAGGGAGGGGGGCGAATACGATTAATGTTACGCAAGTGGAAATATGCAGACTGGGAGATGTTATTGATGTGGGACTGAAAGGATAAGTACTGTCAAGGATGACACCTGTGGAGAAGGGGAGACAGAGGAATTATCAACAACAAATGAAAAATGATCAGTTTTGGATAATGTTGATTTTGTACCAATGAGGAGAACCTCAGTCTTGTCACTTGTTATTTAATTTAAGAAAATCTGAAGAAAACCAGGATTTGATTTCTGCTATGCAATCAACAAGTGATGAGGGTGGAAAGGAAGCAGTAGGTTTGCTAGTGAGATAGAGCTGGGTGTCATCAGCATAACAGTGGAAGCTAATGTTATATTTACGAAAGGGGAAGGAGGTAAATAATGAAAAGGAGCGGACCCCAGGACAGAGCCCACCTGAAGTAACAGCGGTGGGTTGGGATGTGAAAGTTTTAAGCTGAACAAACCGAGTGCAGCCTGAGAGGTAGGATCTGAACCAATCTAGTGGAGCGTGGGTAATGCCAATCGAAGACAATCTATTGAGAAGAGTTGTGTGACAAATAGTGTCAAAGGCTGCACTCAGATCAAGGAGGATGAGAATAGTAATTAAACCAGAATCAGCTGCCATAAGGAGGTCATTCGTAATTTTTATAAGTGCCGTTTCTGTACTGTCACAGAGTGCCTTGGTTTTAAAAATGCCATGTAAACCCTAATCCCAAATAGAGAAACTGCAATATTGATCTCTGGGAAACTGAGTTAACACACATAGTGATGGCACATGAATAGGAAAAGCATACACACCTGTCTATAGAAGGTCAAAAGTCAAGCCAGGCAATGCCCCATAGAGCTTAGAGACAGAACTGTGTTGGCCCACAGATCTGGGAAAGGCTACAAAAATGTTTCTCACAGTATTGAAAGTTGTCAAAATTAAAGTGGCCAAAATAATTCTTAAATGAAAAAACTTTGGAATGACCATGACCCTTTTTAGAGCTGGCTGCCTGGCTAAACTGAACAATAGGAGAAGAATGGCCCAACTGACCAAAAACCTGATGGTTACTCTGGTTGAGTTTGCTTCAGAAAACCTGTGTGGAGATGGGAGAAACTTCTAGAACGGCAGCCATCACTGCAACACTCCACCAATCTGGTCCTTACAGCAGAATGGCCAGATGACTCATGAAAGCCCACTTGGAGTTTGAAAAAGGCACCACTCTCCTCCAGCTATAACAAGTAAGATTCTCTGGTCTGATTAAACCAAGATTGACCTGTTTGTCCACAATTCTATGCATCATGTCTGGAGGACACCAGGCACAGCTCATCACCCATGTAATTCCACTCCAACGGTGAAGCTTGGTGGTGACAGCGTCATGCCTTGGGGTTGTTTTTCAGCAGCAGGGATGAATTTGAGGGAAAGATGAATGGAATAAAATACAAAGCTGCCTTTAATGAAAACCTCCTCAGGGCTCTCTGACTGACTTCAGACTGAAATGAAGGTTCACGTTCCAACAGGACAAAGGAAAGACAGCACAGGAGTGGCTTAGGGTCAACTCTGTGAATGTCCGAGGGAGTCCCAGCCAAACCCCAGACCTGAACCCAACATAAGATCTCTGGAGAGACCTGAATATACCTGTAGATATCCACTGAGGGTCTCCATCCAACCTGACTGAGCTTGAGAGGATCTGTAGAGAAGAATGGCAGATACTCGCGAAAATCGAAGTATGTGAAGGTTGTTGCATCAGACCAAGAAGACTCCAGGCAGGAATCGCTGCCAAAGGCGCTTCAGCTAGCTACTGAGTAAAGAGTCTAAATGCTCGTATCAATGGAATATTACAGTTTTTTTTTAATTTTTAATAAATATGCTAAAATTTCTAAAATCATGATTTCCTCATTGATAAGGTAAATATTTATTTTTCTCTTTTTTTAGCACAAGGCTACAACTCAACAAAATGTGTAAATAGTGAAGTTTAGTCCTGCATGTGCTGAGGGACGCATTTAATCTGCCCAGTGTAAGGCAAGAAGCACATATGGTGGGCAGTCCTTTATGGGGAACAGCCAATCCAGAAAAGAGTGTGCTGCATGCCTTTCACTAACAGAACCTATAAATAATACTTTTTTTTTTTTTTTTTAACTCAGTTATTTGCTGCAGATATTTTGAAACAGTGTGATCTGGTGGTGCATCGGCCAATGTTGGTACCTCAAATCTTCAAGTACTTTCCTGCATATGATGAAAGCTTAAACATTGACTGAGAAGTATTACTGTCACATTTCCAGCATTCAGTGTTAAAACAGTTAATCAAAATCATTGATGCCAATCAATACACAAAGACACAGGCAGAACATGCAAACCTCATCCAGACCCTGGCGCTGTAAGGCAGGGAATGGCAGCCCTGCTCTACTGCTGTGTCTTATGTTAAACCATCTGTACTAGGATTACTAAACATCAGCATAATTAAAACGAAATGTATGTCTAGAAGGGCTGCACAGTTCTTGTCAGTTGCATGGTATATGCGACGAAGTCGAAGGATGGACGAAGGTCGCGTGAGCACGATGTTACACTAGCCTTGTCAAATAACATAATAATCACCGCAAAATCATACTTTTGCAAAAAAATATATATATTTATTTGCTTGCTTTTTTCATGTAAGCTTCCTCATACAAACCAGCCATCATTCATCTCGTGTAAATAAACGCACCTTGATCCTCGTGCCTCCGGCTCCTTCCGTTCATGTCGCAGGTATTAAATGATTTGAGTGCCCCCGAACTCACAGAGTCAGGACTTTGTGTGCCACCGATATCTGCTCGTTTCAAGTGCTACTTCAATTCACATGACTCGAGTGCCGTCCATTGTTCTAAGGTAAACCCAGCTTGTCATCATCTACAGGCTCACTTGTCTCGGTTCTCTTGCGAGTGATTCAACCTGCCTGTTCGATTTCAGTTCACATTTTTTATATTTGGTCCATCGGATTAGGAAGCGTTATAGATTTTCTTCACAAAAGTTTCAGATTCCGCGGTAATCTTCACTAAGATTACACCGCAAGGCATATCCCGCTTATGCGCATGCGCATTCTGTGACAAGTTCAGAGTTCAATTCCCGGGGGTCCTTGAAAAAGATGGATGGCAGCCCACAATGCTGCTACTTTATTTGTCTAATATTACGAATACGTAAATTACATGGGTTACTGTTAGCGTGAAAAGGTATATTTGATTTCTGAAATAGTATTTCGGTCTTTTTCGCAAGAATAGGGATTTTGTGTAAACGTTTTAACATCGTACTGCATACTATAATAAACGCTGCAGTAGATTTGCGCCCTATGCTTCTTGATTTTTTCCTTATGTGAACAAAGCTTTTCTGTTCCGCTAAATTTTGTGGTTATAATGTGTAGTGAGTTGCGGTGCACTTTCACCTTGTCCGCTGTCCTTCTTGTCCAATTCAGCGCTTGATGCTGTCCGCTTTGAGTTTGTGTGTCTTTTAGGCCGCCTTTCTCGCTTTCACACACTTTACACTCTCGCCTTCATCTGCGCATCTTCTTCATAACTGTACTATTCTGCAACTGTTTATAGTGTATGTTATTTAACCTGTGTCATTTATGTTATTTGTACGTGAGGTTGTGTTCTCTTATTAACAGCTCCGAAGCTACCATGTTAAATTCCCGTACGTTATGTTCTGGCTAATAAAAGGGATTCTGATTTGAAAATTATTCTCGTTTATTTGAAAGTTCCTATTTCTACCTATAAGGTTAAATTGCGTTAAAAAATTTAAAACGAACCCCTTTTTCAATTGAGAACATTAGGCATGTGCTACGTATTTATTTAACATCAATCTTACTAATAAAAAATCAATACCAGGTGTGCGCAACATGAAACTCATTAAGTGTTTTAATTGTGAAATTAATTTTACTTGCATTCAAGGACAAAGTGAAAAATATAATGTTTCTATTCCCTCACCTTACAAAATGGAAAAAAAAAATTGACGTCTTCAGTATTGTTCTAAATCAATTTAACATGAAAATATGTATTCAAACTGTTTTATAAAAATGTATGTAAAGAAAACAATTCCTATTCATAGAACTTCTCTTATTTTTTCATTTGGTGGTCCGTTGTTTGTCCACTTTTTCTGGAGTGGCGCGCTGGTATGGTTTTCCTCCAATGTGAATTCTTTAATGAACTCTAACCTGTGTGGTGCTGGTAAAGTTCTTCCCACATATTGATGTAGATTTATTTCTATGTAGTATATTTTATTGTGGTTTAACTTATTACTTTTTTTCATGATTTCATTAGAAAGGTGAGACTCTTTAATATCCAACACCCCAATCAAGGAGATGGCAGCCTTATATTAGGACTTCATGATTGTTGTGAATCTTTTGAGCCCTGTGCAAAAGCTCTTCTAGTAAGTTAATATTATGTGAAATTAGTATAAGCATTTACCTAGTTATAATATTTAGATTTATATTACTACTGAGGGGGGTGTGCCCCCCTGACCGCCTATGGCAGCCCAATCCCCCATTAATAGCTCTTATTTTAATTCTTACTTTGTCTTTTTTTTTCTCCTTTTTCATCATATAAAGCACTTTGAGCTACATTATTTGTATGAAAATGTGCTATAGAAATGTTGTTGATAGCTCGCTTCACTCACCATCAAAACTTTGGCTCTAAGATTTATTTATAGTTACAGCAAATGCTAAAACTACTGTAAAGTGCTGTCTGTGCAAGATGAATGGTAATCTGCTTACTGCAGTTTCACTAGTATCTAACTCAATACGTGAAAGGAACACAAAGTAGGCATAAATGGCACAGATATCTGAATTCATCATATTGATGACCATCGTCTGTCTTAATTTTTGCTGCCCAGATGTTACTGAAAGTAGAACAGCCTCCTGTCAAGCCATGCAGCATTCAGTGAGGATTTCACAGGGAGAGCAGCTGGAGGTGATTATGAAACCTTGACTTGTAACGTGAAGGCCTCATTTCTTTGTTATGAAGGCTGCATGAAGACGTCAATCCCACTTTGTCTTTCTTCACATTTGTGCTCGTGGTCATGTTTTGCTGTGGTGGGTTTCAAAACAGCTCAGCACTTCTCTCTGCTGTTGTCTATAAGCTGCAGACAAATAAGATCTTGGTATTACAGAAACATATATTAAAAGCACATTTTTAAAATTGATGATTTACTTACAGTATACTCAAAGAGAATCATCAAGTATGTATGAGAACAAGCATTATATGTCTTAATGCATATTAGTGGTTTAAATCATAAAAAGACTTGTGCCTGTGTTCTTTTTTTTTTTTATTATTAACTGTCCGCAGTTTGGAAAGAGACATTGGTGGGTCCTGTGAGAAGAAAGGAAATTGACAGAATGAGATGTATGTGTGAAGGTGGTTGAAAGAATTGTAAGACGCACCACCTGAAAAAAACTCCATTGTTAATACACGACTGTAGATAAAAAGTAGCCCGTTAAATACTTAGTTACACATAGTGGGCTCTGAAAGTGTTCAGATCCCTTCACTTTTTTCACACTTTACTATGTTGCAAGCTTGTGTTCAAACGCAATTAAATTTATTTTGTTTTTCTTTCATTAAACCACACTCAATAACTCAGAATGGCCAAGTGAAAATAGAATTTCAGAAAATTGATTAAAAATACAAACTGAAATATCACTGTGACACAAGTATTCAGACCCTTTATCGTGACACTTAAAATGTGCCTTGGGTGCACCCCATTCTATTGATCATCATTGAGATATTTGCACACCTTGTTTGAAGTCTACCTGTGGTCGATTCAATTGATTGGATTCATTAGGAAAGGCACAAATATGTCTATAGGAGGTCCTACTGTTGAGCAGAACCCAAGCCATAGGGTGAAAAGGAATTGTGTGTAGAGGGTCCGAGTTTAATGCAAGTGATCTGGAGATGGAGATCGAAAACGAAAGTGAGTTACCAGCATCATCTGATCGTGGTGCTGAACACTTTCGTGTAGCTGATGTGCCTACAGCAGCATTCGCCTGGTAGGACCACCACTTATGATGACAAGAGGTACAAACCAAATTGCGTCACACGGCCACCGCCGCCCACCTGCTGTGCGGAGACAGCCAGCCCACTGTGCACTCCAGCTGACCATCAAGGTGCCCCCACGCAACCACTGTTGTCAGAGATGCCGAACAAGCGGCAACATTGTTATCACTCTTTAATATTGTTTTTTATCAGTATGCTTCTGCTGGAGTATGTGAATTTCTCCTTGGGATTAATGAAGTATCTATCTATCTATCTATCTATCTATCTATCTATCTATCTATCTATCTATCTATCAGCAGCTACAGCACATAGCAACAAACGTTTTATGTTAATTTATGTGTCAAACCATTGCTTTGCTTTTCAGAAAATTGAGTTTTTTGGAAAAAATATTCAGCCCTCAAAGAGTTAAAGGCAGGATTGTGTTGATGCAAAGATGGGCAGAAGAATATAAAAATATGTCTGCAGCATTGAAAGTTCCCAAGACCACCGTTGCCTTCATAATTTTTAGATGGAAGAAGTTTGAAAGTTTGGTTCCCTGAATTCCTCAACCTGATAAGCCAATAGGAAAATATAATAATTTTTATTATTAGATAGATAGATACTTTATTAATCCCAAGGGGAAATTCACATAATCCAGCAGCAGCATACTGATACAAATAAATTAAAGAGTGATAAAAATGTAGGTAAAAACAGACAATAACTTTGAAAATATTGTCAATTGAAATGCATCAGTGCTGTAGTCTCTCCTAATTAGTTCAGTATTAACCCCTTTGTTAACGTGTACTTTTCACTTTTAATCAACCCCTTCTTCTCTGCTTGAACCTGACTTTCCATTTTCCATTCTGTCCACAGCGACGCAGTACTAAAATCCGCGACTTTTTGAAACTAATGAATGAATGAGTGGCTGCGGTGCACCGACAGTTCGGAGGTGTTTCTCGCGCAGTCCCTTTCTTTTTTGGTCTGATTTTACATGTTTAGCCTTCACGCAACTGAGCTTAGTGACTTTTGAAATGATGGTAACCTAAACACATTGAGTCCGTCCGTTCACACTGGACAACTGCACACTCACCCTGCTCCTCGCTGTTCTCGCTCTTCATTGTCATTTCTGGTTCCTCACGGTTGTCGAACTCCTCCGATTCTCAAGAGCTCACAAATTCAGAGAGGACTAAACTCCAGTCACAGTCACCTTTAGTAACTTTGGCTTCGTCCGCCTTCCATTTAAATTCTTCCGTTGCACTGCGGTCCATGCCGAGCCCACTGTCGGCTGGATAGCGGATCAAGAATGGATGGGAATCGAATAAGGGTCTCTTCCGTACGGCTTGTGGAAGTGCCTTAGATTAGTGCTTCATTTTATGTTACGATCATCAATAATTGAAGCGCACGTACGGTATGGTTCATGAGTAAAGTGTTAAGTGCGAAAATTCCCACCGCACGTTGGCGTCGCATATGTTCCGCTTTCGTCGTCAGACGTTTTCTTTCTTATCGTGCAGTGTTTTACTGTCACCTAGTGTTTATAAGAGGGAATTTATTGCAGCTCTTCCAGATGCTGTAACCTATTTAATATTTTTCGTGGCTAAATTAAATGCAGTCCAACGTGTTAAATACCTTGCAATTCATATGCATGTGTTGTATTAAGTTTTGGCACTTTTCTTTTAGTAGTGCTGTACTTTTCTAGCACCTCCTCCAGACCCCCCACACACAGAGTCCCTCGAGGAACACGCTGTACTTATAGTCCGACCGGGCTTCTTATGCCCTCTCCAGGATCCTCATGAGAGTAAAGAGCTGATCAACTCTGCCATGGCCTGGACAGAATCCACATTGCTTCCCCTGGATCTGAGGCTCCACGACTGGGCTGAGTCTCCTTTACAGTATCTTGTCCTGGTACCTAAGTTATATAAAATTAACGTTCTATGAATGCACTAATTAGCAGTGTTGTTTTCTCTCGTCTTAAATGTTTCATATGAAATATTCGTGTCTTATTTTATGGCAGTATGCTATTAAAATCTTCATATTGATTGTGGTATTAGAATATATAAGAATAAAAAAACCACACCCCATGTTCATAGATGTTCTGTATTAAATAAAGCTCACAACACATCTACTTTCTCTTATCCTAAACTCTTCCACATTTTACATGCTGATCCTGTTACCTTGCCATTCATCATTGTGTTCAGTGCTGCCTTTACTTCCCCCCTCCTTATTCTTGAGACAGCCCTTCATTTGGGACTCCATCCCCAAATACTACCCTTGGACTTTCTTCATTCAATAGCTTTTCAAAGTACCTCATCCATCTACTCCTGGCCCTATCATGCTCACACAAGACCTCCCTCTGCTCATCTTTTATTTGTTTTATCTGATTAAATTCCTTCAGCCTTTTGGCTAGCATTTACTATTCTAAACACCATTCTCTTTTCTTCTTCTGTCTCCAGTTTTCCACTGAGCTCATCCATAGTCATTGCAACACTAGAATATGCTGAATATTTTAATGTAAATTTATAATGTCATATTTCTCTGCATTATTTTTTCAATTCATTATCTATTTTAGGTTTTCTCTGGTTTTTTTTTTTTTGGTTTTTTTTTACGATTTACTAATCACCAAATTTCTCCTTGGGGACAAATAATGTTCTATCTATCTATATATTATACAGTGCCTTTCACATCTATCTATCTATCTATCTATCTATGTATTATATAATTATATATAAAGTCGGCTTAAGACCTACTTGTTTTCTTCTGTCTTTCATTGTGTATGATGGGACTGTTGTGGATGTTACAATTGGTTGTTTTATTAATCTGCTTTTGCATGATTGGTTTGTGTTTATTTTAATGCTTTTTTGTACAGCACTTTGGCGCAACCTCTGTTGTTTTAAATGTGCTTTTATAAATAAGTAATCTCTAATCTATATAGTGCCTTTCATGTCTATTTATCCATCCTCCGGCCGACGCCAATCCGTAAAGGCGCACGCGCAGTGCAATTGCCGTGCGATACGTCATCAGTGGTGCCGGAACCGGAAATCCGAGGGGGCTGAACCGCCGAATCCGAAACTTAAGTGAGGATAGACGTTGTTTACTTGCTGTACAGTCGGATTATCTGAAGAAGCTGGAGAACTTGACATAGCAGACAGAGATACGTCGGGGCGAACTCGCATTGGTTTGTAGCGACAGTAGCCTCGTTCAGTCAGAACCGGCGAGCAGCCGTGGCAGGGATTGAAGACGAAAGGAGCAGCTTCTGGAGCGAAGGACTGGCTCAACATGAAGCACTTGGCAGTGGTGGCCGAACGTGAATTGAAACAGGAGCTAAATCAAGGCGACTGTACGGGAATGGACAGCGACTGGACTTTCAGCAGCCCCGAGTGTCTGAGCGCAGTGGTCTCGGCGCCACCGCACGGGGAAAAGGACACAACGAGCAGAAGAAGCGGTGAGTCCGAGGCGTCGGCATTTCTTTTACAATTTTTATTATGAAATTAACGTTACAGTTACAGAAAAAAATACACAACAATCAATTGCTAGCTGCACATTAGAGGACATTGCAGGAACACATGCAAAACTGTACAAATCCTATCAGTTTTCAAACGGTCTTGATATACATCTTACAACTTTATTGTCATATCCTCTATACATGGGCAGTACAGTGACATGAAGTGTCATCCCCAGAGCCATTGTGTAAGGTAAAGCATGCTCTATACAGATGTCAATGGGAAGGCTACATGCAAGGAAGATTATACATATAAATAAATCTACAATGTGCAATTAAAGAATTCTGTGCATTTTTAACAGTACGACTTGCAATACACAAAGACAGGACATGTGTGGGCATTCAGGTATGTTGGATGTGAGGAAACAGACGATAAGTCCTGAGAGCAAACGTGCAGCTTGTGTTGTCATAAGATGGTTAAACAGTGATGTGAAATGTCATTCCCCAGGAGCACTGTGCAACATCAATGCTCTGTATAGATGTACTGTTTGGAGGGCTACAGACAATACACCGATTTATCAGGAGACAGCAGCAGTAATCGAGGCTGTGCAATGATTTAAGTCAAATTTGAATTTGAAGGCAGAAAGCTGTCCAGTGGTGTAACAGCCTGGGATAAGAAGCCATTACATAGTCTGGTAGAGCTGGTCCAGATACTCCAGTGCCTTCCACCAGATGGCCGGAGAGCAGACAGTTTATGGGAGGGATGGGAGACGTCACCCACAATGTAGGGAACCCTGCAAATCCAGTGTTTTTGGAAAATGTCCAGAATGGAAGTCAGAGAGGACCAGGGCTGTGGAACTGGAATACAAAACCTTCAACTCCAACTCCTCAGTTTATTGTACCCCTGACGCCTACTCCTTAGTTTGTAATTGGACTGATATTAGGTTACATTTAGATTTTATTTGTTACTGATACACACACACAGGGCTACACAGTGAAATGTAGCTTAGTGAGCAGCCAGCACTGTGCAATACAATTATGAAGTATACTTTAAAAGTAAATATAAAAAGGTGCAGACTGAAGATGCTTAAGAAATTGGAATTGTACAAAACATATACAAATCTGAGGTGTAATAATTGTTAGTTATTAGATAATAAAAATAGCTAAGTATTGGACTATTTTTACAATTCTGAGGAATCCCAGACAAGGTGACTGTTTGTTATTTTCTCAGTCTTTCTGTTCTTGACAGGCGCCTGCCACATCTTAGCCATTTAAAGTGTCTGCTAGAAAGGTGAGAGGAGTCCTTCATGATCCCGACTACCCTGGTAGTGCACCGTTTTGTATATACAGGCTTTTTTTTTTCTGTAGGGATGTTAGCGATGTATTCTCATGATGTGCTCAAGTCTCTGCAGCACAGTTCGGTCCTTTTCTGAATTGTTTCCATACCAGGCGGTGATGCATCCTGTCTGTATGCTTTCCATGGCCGCGTGTTAGAAGAACTTCAGGACCCTTTTTAAATATTTTGTTTGACATAATACCTCCATTACGGTTTCTCCTTTAAAATCAGCACAAACACAATTCTTTCCTTTTTTTTTTCCTCCTTCTCCTTTACCATTTCTGAATCACTTGGGTGAGGCAGAGCAACTTCCTTTATGCCAGACCTGGGAGTACTTCTGGTGCCAAAGCAATGTACCCAGGAAGAACATCCAGGTCAGGCAGAACTTCCTTAAATTGGAGAAGTCCTTTCCTGGCAATTCTCCCTAATGCAGGGTATCCCGTTAGAACTATAACTCCCAGGCAGCCCTACGAGTGTTCACAAAGGTATAGCGGTGCAGCCACTTCGGCATATTAGAGGAGCGGAGGGCCCAATAAGGTTGTCTCTACTGTCATTTCATTATGTCATTACCACTGGAAACACCAGCCATTCCAGCTGGGATGCCCATCCACCAGTGTTCTCAGTCCATTATGAAGGTAACTAATCATCCATTGCAGCCAGGATGTCATCCCATCCTTGTCTTCCATTACACCAGATTAAGTGGTTAGTGGGCAGCGAATGAGAAGAAAACAAACTTCAGATGAGTCGTTGTTATTAAAAAATCCATTCAAATCATAGCACTTACTCCCATAGCCATGAACTGCTTTGAGAGGCTGGTGTTAGAACACATCAAGGACACCATCCCTGACAGTCTGGACCTCCTCCAGTTTGTCTACCATTGCAACAGGTCCACTGAGGATGCCATCTCCATAACATTTCACACCACCCTGTCTCATCTGGAGAACAAGAACTGTTATGCCAGGCTGTTGTTTGTATACTACAGCTCTGCATTTAACACCGTCATTCCATCCCAGCTCATCACTAAACTCCTGGATCTGGGGCTTAGCTCTTCACTGTGCAACTGGGTACTGGACTTCCTCACCGGCAGATCTCGGCTAGTGCGTATTGGTAGAAAAACTTCCTCTATCATCACCATCAACACTGGCACCCCACAGGGCAGTGTGCTGAGCCCTCTGCTTTACTCTCTCTACACCCATGACTGCATAGCTAAGTACAGCTCTAACACCATCCTCAAGTTTGCTGATGATACCACTGTAATAGGTCTGATCAGGGAGGAGGTCAGACTCCTGGCAAAATGGTGTCAGGACAACAATCTCACCCTCAACGTTAGAAAAACTGAGGAGATGATTGTGGATTTCCGCAAACGGGCAACAGAGCACAGCCCCATCTACATCGGAGGTGAGGCTGTGGAGCAGGTCAGCAGGTTTAGGTTCCTCGGAGTCACCCTCACTGATGACCTTAAATGGTCAAGTCATACTGTGGCAGTGGTCAAGAAAGCCCAACAACGCCTCTACTTCCTCAGGAGACTGAGTAAAGCCTGAATGTCCCCCACAACCCTGTGCAGATTCTACAGGTGTACTGTGGAGCCCATCCTGACAGGAGGCATCACATCCTGGTACAGCAACTGCTCAGTTCAGGACTGCAGAGCTCTGCAGTGTTTGGTGAATACAGCACAGCAGATCACGGGCACACCGATCCCTGCGATCCATGACATCCACACTACACGCTGTCTCAGGAAAGTGAACCGTATCAGGCGGGACCCCAGCCACCCTGCACTGTCACGTTTCACCCTCCTCCTATCTGGGAAGCGACTAAAGTCCATTCAGACGCACACCTCCAGGTTCAGGAACAATCAGTAACCTTCTGTCACCTCCACTGCTACCTGCACATATACTTCTAACACTGTCTCTATTTATTCCTAGGATTCTGGTTTTATTTATTTACTTATTTATATTCATTTATTTATTTATTTTTTTTTTGTCTTGTCTCTGTTCACTGTCTGCAGAGGCACATGCAAGCAAGCATTTCATTGTTCATGGTACTTGTACTTTTACACATGACAATGAAGAATTGAAATTAAAATTAATTTCACTGTCATGTTCGTCAGAATTAAGTGAGACCTAACATTCACTTTGTAAATTTTGGCCTGTCAAAGTGGATGATGACCACAGTGACACTACATGAAGTTTTGCATATTTAGATGTTAAAATTCCTTTTCAAATCTCTCTTAAATGTATTCACTTGTGATACTCTTTTCCCACACAGGTCACTCTGAGCTCACTTTCCAAGAGATGGGCCATGTTGACTTGGGTCGGTTAGAGCTGGACAATGAGGATACGCCGACAGTTGCGTATGCAGCCATTTTGAAAACAGAGGAGGGTATCCCTGAGCATCTTTCCAGTTACATTAAGCAAGAGGATAGTCAGGTGGATTATCCTAGGATTTCAGCCATTAATATGAGACAGGGATTCCTCGACGCCAAGGAGGAGGCGTTCCTCAGTGTTAAAGAGGAGGCCGCGGAAGTTGAACTTTCTGCAATTATTAAAAAGGAAGTGCTTGAGCTGGAGTTTGCAGAGGAAGGCAAATTCATTGTAATGGACAATAACCCAGAAGGATCTCTTAACGGAAATACATCCTTTATTCAGCAAACATGTGGGCATGCAGGTGAAGCAAGTTTAGACAATTATTTTATACAGAGAGAAAGTATGGAAAATCTGCAGCAGCTCCAGGTATTCAGTAAGCTTCATCTACATAATGAAAGTGCAAAGGTGTTTTATGGTCAGGCTGTGAGGCTTCGACAGCACCAGAGAATACACACAAGTGGGAAAACCATCCAGTGTAATGAATGTGGAAAGACTTTTAATAAAGCGTCAAACCTTAAGTGTCATCGTATGATTCACACGGGACAAAAACCGCACAAGTGTAGTGAATGCGGAAAGACTTTCAGTGACGCAACAAACCTGAAGTGTCACCAGAGGATTCACACGGGGGAAAAGCCTTACCCGTGTACCGTGTGTGGAAGGAGTTTCCGACAGATTGTGGGCCTCAAACAACACCTGAGAATTCACACCAAAGAAAAACCTTACCAGTGTCACGAATGTGGAAAGACTTTCAGGCAAGCGTCAATCCTTAAACAACATCAGAGAATTCACACGGGGGAAAAACCTTACCAGTGTACCGAATGCGGAAAGCGTTTTAGTAAAGCATCAAATTTGAAGTGTCACAGGGTAATCCACACTGGGGAAAAGCCATATCAGTGTGCTGAATGTGGAAGGAATTTTAGTAAAGCATCAAACCTGAAGTGTCACCAGGTAATTCATACAGGTGAGAAACCGTACCAGTGCACAGAATGTGGAAAGACATTCAGACAAGTTGTAGCCCTGGGGCAACACCAGAAAATTCATATCTGTGGGAAAAAATACCAATGTAACGAATGTGGAAAGAGTTTTGGCAAAGCGTCCAACCTCAAGTGTCACCTGGTCATTCACACTGGAGAGAAGCCCTACAAATGCACTGAATGTGGAAAGACTTTCGGTGATGCAGCAAACCTGAAGTGTCACCAGAGGATTCACACGGGAGAAAAGCCATACCTGTGTACCGAGTGTGGGAGGGCTTTCCGGCAGGTCGTGGGTCTTAAACAACATCGGAGAATACACACCAGAGAAAAACCTTACCAGTGCAACGAATGCGGAAAGACTTTCAGGCAGGCTTCGATTCTTAAACAGCATCATAGAGTTCACACGGGGGAAAAACCTTACCAGTGTAATGAATGCGGAAAGACTTTTAGTAAAGCGTCCAACCTGAAATGTCATCAGGTGATTCACACGGGAGAGAAACCGTTCCAGTGTGCCGAGTGCGGAAAGAATTTTAGTAAAGCATCAAACCTTAAGAGCCACCAGATCATCCACACGGATGAAAAACCGTACCAGTGTAAGGAGTGTGAGAAGACTTTTAGGCAAGTCATAGGCCTTAGGCAACACCTGAAAAGTCACACCAGAGAAAAACCTTTCCAGTGCACCGAATGTGGGAAGAGTTTTAGCAAAGAGTCGAACCTGAAGAGTCACCAGGTCATTCATACGGGAGAAAAACCCTACAAATGTACCGAATGTGGAAAGACTTTTAGTGACTCGGGAAACCTGAAGTGTCACCGGAGAATTCACACCGGTGAGAAACCGTATCCGTGTACTGAATGTGGGAAAAGTTTCCGACAGGTCGTGGGCCTTAGACAACATCAGAGAATCCACACCAAGGAAAAACCCTACCTTTGTAACGAATGTGGAAAGACCTTCAGACAAGCCTCAATTCTGAAACAACATCAAAGGGTTCACACGGGAGAGAAACCTTACCAGTGTGGTGAATGCGGAAAGAGCTTTAGTAAGGCGTCCAACCTGAAGTGTCACCTGGTAATTCACACGGGAGAGAAGCCATACCAGTGTGCTCACTGTGGAAAGAAATTTAGTAAAGCGTCCAATCTGAAGTGTCACCAGATAACACATACTGGGGAAAAACCGTACCAATGTACGGAATGTGACAAGACTTTCCGGCAAGTCATAGGCTTCAGGCAACACCAGAAAATGCACGCCGGAGAAAAACCATATCAGTGTAATGAAAGCTGAAAGACATTTTCAGCCAGTCTACAGAAATCAGGTACCATCAATTAATTCACACATGGAGAAAAGCCATAGAAGTGAACGGAATTTGAAAAGACTCAAAATGATGCAGAAAACCCAGAGGACCACCAGAGAATTCATACACTTATACCAGCGTACCGAATGTGGAAGAACATTTACTGGAGTTCAAGCCGTAAGCCCCACTGGAGTATGCATGCAGGCAAACCCCAGTAATGTGTTGTATGGAAGATGGACATCTAAAAATGCACACCTAAGGCCTACTTTGACGTCCAGTAGGTGGATTAAAGGAATCTAATGATTAGGTTTCACAATATCACTTGACAGCCATGACTGTAGTCTTCATGTGGGGGAGCTGAATTATATTCATGCCAGTTATCATCAATGTAAGATTTGATGTACAATGTGAGCACAGACCAAGACAGAAGCTGAAACGTGGGTAAAGTGTGTCCACTTGAATAAGTTGAGGATGAGTAGAGAATCCAGTGTCCTGTTAGGCCAAAATGGAAGATGTTCATCCATGACTTGATAGAAAGCAGTGGAAGAACTAAGCACATCTTGCATAAGGTAGTGAATTTCCTACTAAATAATATGCCAGAAGAACCTGCTAAGAGTGGAACTTGGTGGAAATTATGGAGCAGTAAATAAATTAAGATCACTGATTTTTAATCATGGTATTTCATTTGTAGCAGAAATTTGCAGAGGTTGAGGAAAAGTAGTAAGATTACAGTCAAATGAGGAAGAACCTGCAGTATGATGCATCATGGAGTGCAGACGTTGGGGGGGAAAGAACGCTTGCAAACCAAGGTCTTAATTGCAATAAACTAATCAGTCCTGTTTGTGGTAAAAATAAGAATGATCCGAAAATGACGTGAGATGCCAGCCAGGATAAGCCAAAGGGAACTCACTGGGTTTTGTGAATTGTGTACATGTGCCTATCTATTGAAACTTGTGTGGAAATTATATTTTCAGCTCAGTTTGAGTCCCAGCAGTGATTTTTCTGTCTGCTTGTTTTCTTAAAGAAGTGGCATACCAGACCATTACCAGGCAAAGCACTTAAAGAATATCCCACCAAAAAATTATATTTGGTTTCTTTATGTTATTAATGGAATGTAGTGTAACGGGGTGTCCAAGAACGAAAAACAAACTCATGTTTTCCTGCAGAATGGGGAGAAAAAAATTTTGGTACAATAGAAGTCAATAATGACCAACGTGCTACAGTGGGCAAACAATGTGAAAAAAGTCCATAAAAATTGTGTTTCTTGCATCGCATAATCTATGTGTCAGTTATCCAGTTGTTTGATCAAATTATTCATAACACATGCTTTTTTTTTGCTAAAACAATGTTCGATAGTTTTGGAAAAATCATAAATGGGAACTATAAAGCCTTATGGGAAAAGCTTTTTAAGTTTAAGACTCAACTCTCCCCCATATTCCTTGGTCTAGAGTCTTGTCTTTAACTCAGAATGTCATTGGACAGACATGTCTCTTAGTAGAACTGTGTCTTGGGTAGCCACACAGTCTTGTTGTGCCGTGAGCCCCAGCCAGACTCTACTCTGAGGCTGCACTGTGTAAATCCTGTGGCCTTATCTTGTAATCGGAGTGGAGCTTTTAAATCACCACACTCCGGAGGTCTGCAACTGGACCCTTCTCAACCAAATACAGCATAAGACGCAGCGTCTTCCATTCCTCTCTTCCTGTTTGTATTGACTCACCAGTCAGCTTGAACCACACAGCACTGTGGGTAATATTTTTAAAGAGAGAGGCTGACTTTCCCCACACTGTTAACATACAAGTCTTTAAGACTCCGATATAAAATCACATTTGTTGTTTATTTTTGCTTGTGTGGTTTGTGTTTTACTTTTAAATGGGTTGACAGGTTCCCCACTAATTTGTAGCATGCCCGTAGAACTCATACCAGAAGTAAAAGTAATCCGTCATCCCAGATCAACCAGTATCACCACTCACTACTACTGCATACTTGAGAGTAAGCCTTATGAATCGTGAATTAATGTTTAGTAAGACTAAATGAAGCTCTTGTAGTCACCACTTATGAGGTGTGGCAGAAAAGTAATGAGACTGATTTTTTATTTACCAAAGTTTTTATTTTTTTCAAACATCAATGTTATCTCCTTCAAAGTAGTTCCCTTGGGCAGCTACACACCGATGTAGACGTTGTTCCCACTGTTGGTAGCAGCGCTGGAAGTCTTCAACCGGTATGGTCTTCAGCATGTCCGTTACACTCTTTTGGATGTTTTCTGAAGTCCCGAAATGACGTCCTTTGAGGACATTTTTCAGTTTAGGAAAAAGGAAAAAGTCACACAGACTGAGGTCAGGTGAATAAGGGGGCTGGGGACCCACAGGAATGCATTTTTTCGATTGTCCTTCTGCTCAATTGTGAGGTTTTTCGGCACCATTTTGGCACAGACCTTTCGCATGTGCAAATGTTCAGTCAAAATTTGATGAACGGTAAATCTGTTCAAATTTAATTGTTCACTCAACATTCTTAATGTTAAACGACGGTCTGATCTCACAAGAGTGTTCACACGTTTGATGTTTTCATTGGTTTTCGAAGTTGAAGGCCTCCCTGAAAAACTTGAGCTCGGGATAAAGAATGTTCCCCATAGGCCTGTTTTAACTTTTCAAACGTCACACTTTCCGATTCTCCAAGCTTAACACAAAATTTAATGGCACAACGTTGCTGCAAATTCCGCTGTTCCGTTTTGCGTGACTCACAACCAAAAACACAACTTCGCTAATAGCAGTCACAAAAATCACGTAGTTAACGGAAGGAGTTGAAACTCGCACTGAGCTATGGGAGGGGACTGATACACGTGCTCTATCAAGGACAACAGCGCAGCGTTGCCAGATCGCTTGCAGTTTTGCCAGTCTCATTACTTTTCTGCCACACCTCGTACTTTACCAGAATATCAAAAGTTCGTAATTTGACACTTTATTGATGCCTTGTAAGTGTTATGAAGACCTCAAGAAATCTTTGCTAAGGTGCTATCACAGAGCAGTATATTCTTATGTAAAGTGTTAGCCATTCAGTATGGAAGGAACTTTATGATTGCCTACAAATCTCATTGTGAACAGTCTAGTTAACCCACACAAGTCCTCTTCAGGCTCCTCCTGCAGTGTTGAGCTTGAAGATGAAGCAAAGTCATGCTGCGTTTTGTACACTTTGGAAGTCGGTGCGGAGTGACGTTACACTTGAGTTGACTGACCCCGTTCCAGTGAAACGTTTGGAAGAACAATACGGACGCCTCCTCTTTTGGAATATAGACAACTACTGAACAAATTGATAACAATGCATTACACTCTATTCTGCACATCCAAACACTATAGCAACTCGGAAATTCTGACTTCCCAGTTCAAATAAAATGCTTACATGCACGTCGGCATAGATTGCTTCCAGATTGGAGCCCCCAACACACTTGGTCATGTCACGTATGTGGCAGTCTGACATTCTTTTGTCTTAAAATGAGCATTTCATTGTACTGTTTTTAGGCTTTTCCAGGAGATTTGTATGATTTGAGTTTAGCATTGGAGTAGATTGTTTGAGCAGTTAAACACAGTTGTCACCTTTACATCATTTGTTTTTTTGCATCTTACTGTTATGGTTATACAAATAAACAACTTTTCTTGAATTCACGTGTTTTTTTGTAATGTATTTCTAAACGACATTGTACTGTACAAGAAGCAGTGGTAAAACAGTAAAAGCTCTTTCAATCTCTTTAAGGTGCATGCATACGCTGACCTGTAATGGGCATGAAAATTCTGTTGGGGCCACAGGGATCAATGGTTTAGGGTTAGGAGCAAAAGAAGGTTTCAATTAAATGACGCTTCTGCAGTTAGATTTCAGTACTAGGCCAATGTGAACTGGGCCAGCTAGTTTTCTATCACTGTGTTTTTCTCTCTTACTTGTGACCAAGATCGCAATTGTCCACCTTCTTGCAAACAATTTTCTTTTATGCAATTCTAAGGCCTTCTATAGCAGCTGGCTCGTTTATATTTCTTGATGTCCCTATTTCCGTGACCTTCCCAGTTGTAAGATCTGATCTTGCTTCAGCACTCAAAAGATCACAACTAGGTAACCGTTCTTGTATGTTTTGCTGTTCTTAATTTGTAGAGGTTCTTCAGTTGTAAGCTTTAGTTGTCAATCTACCGTTTGGCTTATATTGTACAAACACGCAGCATATGATCTTTTCATCTTCAACTGTTCGGTATCAAGGTCTCCAACCAGGAAGTACTAACTTAGCTGGGCTTCATCCACAATGGAGATCTTTTCATCCCACAGATTTTGCAGTCTTTGCCCACTCTAGTAGAGAGCATCACTTCTTTAGAATTTCCCATATTATACATGACATTGAAGCAAACATTTTGCAAACCTCTCCTAGTCAGGTGGCTTAGTGAGGCTCTGGGATAACAACACTTACGCCACCAACTGAGCTTCAGCTATGAATTCTTGGGTGTTCTGGGATTTTGCCATGGCTTGAACACACATTCAATTTTTCGAGGAGATACATTTTTCTGTAAGGCTTTGGTTCTGCTCCACCACCTCAGGAG
>JANRMT010049829.1:4915112-4927813 GCA_026402145.1 Polypterus bichir lapradei
GATACATTTTTCTGTAAGGCTTTGGTTCTGCTCCACCACCTCAGGAGTGAATTGTGTTGTTAGCGCTCAAATTAATGATGGAGGCTCTGTGTTATACCTGTATTACCCCAGATATTCCTCCTTGTGTTGCTGAGCATCAGGGTGCTGGTAATTGTCAGGGTACAGAAGGGCATGGAAGGTTTTTCTTGCTAGTTCTGTGAATCCAAGAACAATCTCATCAATGTTCTCATCATTCCGATTTTTGAGTAATCATTTGGGGCTGACACCTCAATTAACCAGAGTCTGTTGGTGCCCATTAATGCAAACCCATTGGTTTGCTGGCATCAGTTTCCTGCTCTTTAGAGATGGGTATTTCCCAATCAGTACCTCTTAATTCATTCTTTCTGACTTGTGGCCCCTGTGTCACTCTCGTACCGGCAGATTGTATTTTTTTCAAAGTTTCCAGTGGAAGAGTCTGGTGACTTTGGTGTATCCAGAGTAAAAATTTCCCCTGTATGAGTTCGCTGGTGATGCCTAAGGTTTGAAGACCAGCGGAATGTCTTTCCACAGTCGGTACAGTGGTACGGCTTTTCTCCTGTGTGAACTATCTTGTGATCTCGGAGGCTTGATGCCCAGCTGAAACTCTTTTCGCATTCGGTACACTGGTAAGGTTTTTTCTGAGTGTGAATTATCCTGTGACACTTGAGGTTGAACATTTTATTAAAAGTCTTTCCACATTCAGGGCATTGGTATGGTTTTTCTCCAGTGTGAATTCTCTCGTGTCGTTTAAGTACCGAAGCTTGGGTAAAGGCCTTTCCACATTCAGTACACTGGTAAGGCTTTTCTCCAGTGTGAATTCTCTGGTGGACTTTCAGGCTGACAGCCCAGTTGAAATTCTTCCCACATTCAGTACACTGGTATGGAGTATCTCTTGTGTGAACTGTCTGATGTTGTCTAAGTCCTGTAATCTCCCTGAAGGTCTTTCCACATTCGGTACAGTGGTACGGCCTTTCACCTGTGTGAATTGTTTGATGGAGTTCTAAGTTTGAAGCCCAAGTGAAAGTCTTTCCACATTCAGTACACTGATATGGTTTTTCTCCCGTATGAAGTCTTTGGTGGAGTTTAAGACTCAAAGCCCAGTTGAAACTCTTTCCGCATTCAGTACACTGGTATGGTTTTTCTCCCGTATGGATTCTCTGATGTCTTCTAAGGCCTGTCACCTCTCTGAAAGTCTTCCCACATGCAGTACATTGGTATGGTTTTTCTCCCGTGTGGATTTTCTGATGATATTTAATGTGCGCGGCTTGGCTGAAAGTCTTGCCACACACAGTACAGTGGTAAGGTTTTTCACCCGTATGAATCCTCTGATGCTGCTTGAGGTGTGAACACCGTCCAAAACTCATTCCACATTCAGTGCATTGGTAGGGTTTCTCTCCAGTGTGAATTCTCAGGTGATCTCTGAGGCTCCTGTCACGTTTGAATGTTTTCTTACATACCGTACATTTGTTTGGTTTTTCACCTGCAACAACTGCGTGGTGCTCTCCGGAAGACTGCTGCATTAAATTCATTTCTAATTTAATGTTGCCTGCACGTCCACTTCTGGGCCCATGTGGTTGCTTAACAGAGGACAGGTTTCCCTGAACCGATCCTCCAGTGTTGTTTTCTTTAACTTTATAAAGGAGTTCATTTTCATCCACACACTGCACAATGTGTATTTCTTTTTTTATAGCAGGAGAAACTTTGGCCTCTGATGCTTCTTCTTTAATAGGAATTAGTTCCACCTTCATGCCAATGGATTCCAGTGGGCCAATATTATCTGAAATCCCAGGCAAGTCATCCTGCACTTCTTCTTGCTTAATGTAACTTACGAGAGGTTGAGGGATTCCCTCTTTAGTTCTCAAAGAGTCAGCGTCAGCTACAGTCGCTGCATTCTGACTGTTGCACTCCAGCACACCCTGTTCAACACCTTTAGAAAATCCTGTGTGGAGCAAACAAAAGAAAATAAGAAATATTTAATTGTTGGTGGCAAGAAAAAGACTTTCCAAAGCAGGGTTTCTTAAACTTCTCATTCTCACAACCTAATCTTGCCGTTCTTGGCGTCCTCAAGACCCAGTCCATGACGACCATAGGAGGGGGAGTCCCCTTGATGCTGACAGTCATAGCAGTGCAATGCCAATTGCTTAAACAACTCATGACAACCTACTGCATACACAACCCTTTCCCATTAAATACAATAGAAATAGTCACAACCGTGCTCGACCAAAAATGTGGCAACCACAAGAACCATTTTCAGTCATGACCTGTAGTTTGAGAAAATCTGTTCTAAAGGATACCGGTAACCACATTGAACAAAGTGGGGCCTAAACACATGCTTTGACATTCTGACCTCTTGCAGTTCACCTTATTTTCTGAACATTCTAAGATCGACAGATTTGTAACTTTTTTGAAATTCCCCACACAGCTACATCTCAACATAATTCAGCTTTTCAACATTTAGTGCTTTGTGTGACATGTCCTGAAATAGTCACCAATGCACAGCCCAATGTCACAATCTGGACAGTACAAGCGTGTTTCTTTGTCTACTTTTACTGTAATTTTCTTTTGCTTGCACACAAGAGGGTAGAATGTCAGTTCCTGATCTGCACTATCAATGTGTCCCTTGTGTTATTGTAGGCTACCATAGTGCACAGCTTGGTGACTTCCACACATCCCCTGACATGAACACTGACAATTGCCACACTGCTTAGGGAGCTAACATCTTGCTTGACCTTGCACTTGATTGCAATTATTTTTCCTTCTTGTCACACAGCTAATGTCGCACCATGATGAAGCTTCATGTGACCAAATTCATTGGTATATCATGGCAGTTTGGCTGTACAGTGCCATATCACGTATTGGTTTCATATTCCGTGTCAACGTCTGATGACCAATTCACATTGCCATCAGTACCGCTTGATGTGAGCAATGGTTTAGTTTTAGCTTGACTTTATAGCCTCTTGTTTCGATGCCACTGTGCTTGAAGGCTCCTTCCCACTTAGGAATATTGATAAGTTAGAGTGGCAAAATACCAAGAAATTCCCCCGATTTCTTCCAGCATGATGTTATTTCATCCACTAATTGGCAGCAAAACACAGTTGTAAGTGTCATTTGGGCTTTCAAATGTAAAGCCAATCATTACACATTACCCCATGTCTGATTCGTGATTAACTGTACTTGCATGAAATTCCGAGCCCAAGTCATGCTCAGGATTACGTCAAGAAGGTTAATAATGAGTATTGTGGCTGTGGCTCTTCCGATATCTATGCAAAAGGACGAAGGTCCAAGTCTTTACAGTCCTGGTGCTTCCTGTCTTGCTATATTTGGTTGCGAGACATGGTTGCTATCCAGTGACCTGAGACGAAGACTGGACTCCTTTGGTACTGTCTCTCTGGAAAATCTTTGGGTACTGTTGGTCTGACTTTGTGTCGAATGAGCAGTTGCTCATGGAGTCCCGAATGAGGCACATGACCTGCACTGTGAGGGAGCGTCAGTTACGACACTACGGCCATGTGGTGCGTTTCCCCGAGGGTGATCCAGCTCGTAAGGTCCTCATTGTTGGGGACCGAGGGGTTACCCACGTAACACCTGGCTGCGGCAGATAAAGGGTCATTTCCGGAGGGTGGGACTGGACCGCGTGTCTGCCTTGGAGGGTTGCCAACCAGGATCCCGAGTTTCATCATGTAGTGGGTGCAGCAACGCATTGTACCAGTGTCCAGATTTGTCCACCTCTGATTATGGTAAGGGTCCCCAAGATTTTAACCATGCTATTTTCATATGTTTTGTTTTACAATATGTTAAAAGTCCTAAATCAAGCCAAGTGTCTGCTCTATGAAACAAAGAATGACTTGACAATGACTTTAGTCAGTTTCAACTTATTTCACACAAAATTGTCATTCTTTTTTAAATAGGGCCTATCTTTTTGGCTGTGTCTGTAACAATTTTGCAGACGGTCTCCATATATTTATTTGCCAGATCAGGGGTGAGTGACATTGTTCTTCAAGTGCCGCAGTGTCTGCCGGTTTTTGTTCCAACCCAGTTACTTAATTAGAACTAAATCCTTGCCAAAAACAGATCTTATTTAATTCTGGGACTTGTTACTGTTTGAACTCTGCCATGGCAGGTCATTCCTAGCTCACAGAATTTTTTCATTTCCAATGATATCATCAAAACAATTTGAAGTCTAAAACAGGTAAGTAATTCTCAGTCCTGAGGGTTTTTCTCTTCAGTTTCCTTGCAGATATTTTATTAAACCAAGCAGTTCCTGATGAAGACACAATGATGTAAATGGAAACATGTTACATGGACAGCTGCTAGTTCATTTGTTATTTGCATCTCTTCCTAATAAGCAACAATTAAAACAGCAAATGCATCTGTTTCATTGTAAAACAAGCAGTTAAGTGTGAAGGATCTTAAAAGGCGAAAAAATGAAAATGAACATTAAAAATGCAGCTTAAGAAATAGCATGAACTGACTTGGGATTAAGAAACTAGGCAGAAACAAAACCCTGCACTCTCCGAGGCCCACCAGGAATGACGTTGCTCACCCCTGTGCTAAATATTCCATATAACTGTTAGATATTTTGACAAATTAAGTCTGGATTTTTCCCATAACTGCAGCGGTCTGTCACTTGAGCTCTCCTTTTACATAACACGCTAGGCCTTGATCGAAACCTAGCAGGTGTAACAAATGGACACAAACGCGACCCCCTGTGCAACTGCACGCAGAGTAGAAAAAACTGAATGCCACACGGCCTACAGTAGAATTTACTTTTAAATGAGAGCGAACATTACCGGCGGGTCGACATCTCTAAAATCGACCCCCAGAATGCTGAATTCAACACGTTTCTTGCAGTTCGTGATGAACTGCCAATTTTCCAGATCAAGCACACCTGCTTCGCCGTCGTATACACTGCCAACACGAACTGTGTTCCCACTTTTATCCATTCGTGCACCCTGACAGAAGGCGGAGATTTGACATCTGACACCGTCTTTAAAAAGTGTAAACGAACCTTCGTCACCGCTTCTCCTACTCATGTCGTTCATCTTGCGTATTAATACTCAACAATCTCTGCTGTGTTAAATAGCGAGTCATCGGCAAGCAGGAAGGCACAAATGAGACTCCCGTCTTCACAGATCGCCAGTGTTTTGATTTATTTTGCTCTCCGAAGGATACGAAATCTGCATGCAGCCACTTCACAGAAGCTTTCGATTGGCCCGTTTCAGATTCCGCGGCATACCCACTTCCATTTCCGCCTACGTCATCTTCGCGTAAGGTACTCTTCTGCCACAGTACGCATGCGCTGTCAAAACGTTTCTGCGCAGGCTTTTCTCGGCAAGCCGCTAAGGACTTCATTTCCCAAGTAACTTAGCAAAACGTCAAAGCTCGGAGTCGTTTCGCTTTGAACTCTAAAGGTGAATTTTAAAAATTATTTAGTCTGCAAAAGATTTGAAAAATGCTAATGTTTTTAATTTTGTACCCACATGATTTGGTTGCAATATGTAATCCGTTACCTGTGAATGTCCTTAATGTAAGTTTTTGGGCTTGTAAAATTTCCATCAGTGTTTGTTCTTCTATGTATGCTTCAGTACAAGTTGATGAAGTTTCTTATAATTAATAGAAAAAAAAGTTTCACTTTGAAATGCCATTTTTTACTATATATATATTGTTATATATATATGACATAATTATATTCATTATAATTAATGTAATATAATAATTATAATGTAATTATATAATTTATTATATATTACATATATAATATTATTTATTATAACAATATATATATTGTTATTTATATTGTTATATAAGGCGGAGTAATGGCTCTGAGGCTAGGGATCTGCGCTGGCAATCGGAAGGTTGCCGGTTCGAATCCTGTAAATGCCAACAGTGACTCTACTCCGTTGGGCCCTTGAGCAAGGCCCTTAACCTGCAATTGCTCCATCCTGGGAATGACGTTAATCTGCATCCAGCCCTGCATGTAGGGAAAAACCTGGGGGTTGGTGGCAGAATTGGCACTCCGGCCACCATTAAAACCTCCCACTGGTTACTGGAACTAGCGTGGTGCTGAGGTGTCACCCGTTGCATTGCTGCACTTGGGTCCTAATCTTGGATCCTGAGTTGGTTTGTCATGTGGTGAGTGCAGCAATGCACCATATCAGTGCCTGCTCTAAACCTCTTCCATATTGTTACATGTTATATACTAGTCTGACTGCAAGTTCTTGCTTTGCAAAATGGTGTTTATGGTGTAGGGGTATTAGTTCAGCTGATAAATCATTGGACAATTCATTAATATTATATCATGTACCCATTACTGAATCATCAATATCCAATCTAATGTCCTGGATCTGCTCAAATAATGCAATGTGTAGCCAGTTTATTGAATTCACTTTATGTTCAGGGCCGGCGTCACCATTAAGGCAAATGCCTAGGACGCAGATCATAAGGGGGCAAAATCCAGCCACACGGGTTAGCTACCAAACAGTTGGTTGGTGCACTAATAAGTGTGGCTGGGGCTCAAAAGAACCAACAGAAGATTTCAAAGAAAGAGAAACTTATGGTGCACTGAATGGAAAAAAAGAAACCCTTCAACTAAACATCAGGCCGTAGACCTTCTTCAGACTATGGATATGGTGTAAACACATAGTGTTAAGGGTGTGCTCTATTATGTAGAAGGGTAAAATAAATTCGACTGATAGGGTCATCATAGGCTTGTGAAGTTCTTACTTGCAAGTGCCAATCAACATGCAATCTGCCACAGCTCTCTGGCACCAAATTTAATGATTATGAATATCTGACCTTAAAACTTCTGTCTTCCTTACCTGAAAAGTCTAAGAACACGATTGTCATCAATGCAAGCAGCATAAAGTGCAGTCAGTTATGAGGAGAAGAGTAACAGAACAGTAATTCAGAGTTCAGTGCTGGAGTGGGAGGAGGCTGGGTGGGGCAAACTCTTTGACTGGGAGTTGATTGGGTGGGAGACACTTGGGTGGGGTTAGAGACCTCAATGGCAGCAGGTTCGGTGGGGCTGGATAATGTTACAGCTTTATAGGTCCATTATTGTCACATGTACACAATCTTGTAAAATTCTTACTTGCTTGTGCTCATCGAAATGCAGCACATCACTGGCACCCTGACTACTGTGTAGAAATACCTCACAGTGAAAAGTGTTTTTTCCTTACCTGAAAAATACAGTAAAGAATTTCACTGTACCTTGTATACCTGACAATAAGGACCCAATAAGCCAATAAAATGGAAAACTTACTAAACATGATTCATCCCAGCTGTTTTACAGTCATGTGAAAAAGTAAGTACACCCCATGAAATGTTTTTTTTTCTACCATATGTGGATGTAGGTAAGATTTGATCTTCATTTAAATAGTAATCAGTAGATAAAGTTCATGTAGGATAACAAACATCACGCCAGGTTACATTTTGTAGTCGACTATATAATGTAATCATACACACAAATGTGCAGGGACAGAGAGACTGGTCACAATTGAGGGAAGGATGAATGCAGCCAAGTCCAGAGAGATTCTTAAGGAAGGCCTGCTTCAGATTGCATGAGCAAGACAGCGCTGGAGTGGCTTTGGGACGAGAGTTTGGGCGGCCCAGGACTAAACCCCATAGAACATGTGTGGAGTGACCTGAAGATGACACTTCCCATCCAATCTAACAGAGCCTGAGAGGATATGCCTGGAAGATAAACTGCCCAAATGGTGGTGTGCAAACCTTGTAGAGGCTTCCTCAAGATGGCTAAAAGCTGGAATTGCTGTAAAGAAATTTTTACATTTTTCATAAATTTGCAAACCTTTCTAAAAAGTTGCTTTGGGTTATTGAGGATTGATTGATAAGCAAAAATGGAAAGGGTACTCATTTTAAATTAAATCTTCAACACATGGAAATGGGGTGGGGGGGGGGGGGGTGCAGTTTAATAAGGCACAGGATAGATTTGTAACAAAAGACCTTTATTTTATTGACTTCCTCGCTACGGTGACCTCCACCACAAGGCACTTTGCTGAAACTCGGTTACAGTACAGTTGCTTAAAAGCAAGTCAAGTGATGCATTTGGAAGCACACAATGAGTTCAAGGCAGAGGTTGAAATAGCAGCCACAAAGCAGCTAGTAGGCCATACCGTCCTTATTCTAAAAAAATAAAAAGTGTTCATCTTTTCCGTCATTTCTTGTCATTGCTTTTGTCTTTAGGGTGATTTCTTCATGTTGCAGTTTTTCAGCTGTGATGTGACGGGTGTGAGCCTTTCTCTTTATGTCACAGTCTGTTTTTTGTAATGACTTAAGACGTATCCGTATGATCACAAATCCCGGTAGAAAACATCAGGGTGAGTCTGAAAGTTTCTATTGATAAGTTCTGAAGGTCTAATATTCAATAGGATTATTTGAGGTCAGTTTCACATCTTGCTTATTTTACTTGCTATATTGTATTTATCTTCTTAGCCTTGGGACTGAGTAGTCATTAGGGACTGATACATCAGCACTCCACCATTATTTAATGGGTATTTCTGGTTTTCTGGTGATGATTTTCCAAATCATTGGAATTGGTAATCCCCATCACTGCTTATGATTCCAGGTCCAAGGTTAAGTTATATTTTCTAAGCATTTTCAATGGAGGAGTCGGAGTTTGTTGGGTCTTTCTACACAGAAGCCCTCGGCTATTACTGTGACAATTTTCAGTTCTGGCCAAATCAGCACTTCCCTAGTTTTTCCTCCTTTTTCTTTCTGTTGAGACTTGGAACTTCTCCATATGTAGCCCATTATATTGTGCAGTTATGGTCAGGGATTGATTCCTTTCAGTTCATCTCTACTATGTCGGCTTTTGGTATAAAGGGTTTGGAGCAGAAGGTCAGCCTATTTATTGTTGTTTTTTCTTTATGCCTGGTCAAAATTATTTATAAAATCTTGCAAATTGTGCACCTCGCCTACTCACAAGGAATAGGAGGGCCTTCAGACTTGTCTTCATTTGTATGGGAAGTGAGCTTGTGATGGACCTTACTTTCAGGTTTATGCTTCATGTTGGAGTACCATGAAGACCTGTTGGTCTTGACAAGTCCTTGCACACGTTTGATTGCTATCAGGACACACCGTCTGTTTCTATCAAGCCTTTACCACCGTAGGAACTTGCAGTGACTTTCTTTTTGTGTCTGGTGTCACGCATGCTTCGAAAGACGTTCGCCGGCAGGGAATGGCGGGGTACTAACCTTTCTGCTCTCTCTTTCAGGAAAAAAGACGCTCCGCCATCATAACCTGCCCGCAGTACGTCCACTTCCGCCCTTCCTCCGCCATCTTCCCTGACGTCAGCAATCCCGTCATCCCTCACGCCTCCTTCCCAGCATTCCTCCACTTCCGGCTCCTCTATAAAATGGCCGCCAACGCCTGTGAAGGCGTTGTGCATATGAACGTTTATGTTTATATATTTTGACCTGATTTGTGAAAATAATTTTGTTTTACAGTATACAGGGCCAGAAACCCCAACCCTTTATGCTGTGTCTTCTCGTTTTTTACACTGGTTAATTCAAATCTTGTGTGATTGATTCATTGTACCAAAATTGTAGGATAAGATGGAGTCTGCCAGTTGGGATTGTACTGTGAGCTGTTACAGAATTCCAGAAGATCTTTTGTTCCTCTCATTTTCTGCATTCTCTTCATCCCCAATAATCTTCAGGAGTGCACCAATTTCATCTTCATCTGAATTTCTCATTTGATCTTTCATCAAAGATGATATTTTTCACGTACAACTTTCCACTGATAAAGGCTACTTTGACACACCTGTTGACCCAAAATTTCATTCTGATGACACGCAAGAATCATTTCACCGTTTGCTGTTGCCTTTCTGTGGTTTCTCATCCGTGTGGATTCTCTGATGGGATTTAAGGCTTTTAGAGAGGCTGAAGCTCTTTCCACATTCAGTGCACTGGAACGGTTTTTCTCCTGTGTGAACTCTCTGGTGGAATTTAAGGTCCGAAGCCCGGCTGAAAGCCTTTGCACATTCAGTGCACTGAAACGGCTTTTCACCAGTGTGAATTCTTTCGTGGAATTTCAGGTTTGTAACTCGGTTGAAAGTCCTTCCGCACTGAGAACACTGAAACGGCTTTTCTCCGGTGTGAATTCTCTGGTGGAATTTAAGGTTTGTACCCCTGGTGAAAGTCTTCCCGCACTGAGTACACTGAAACGGCTTTTCACCGGTGTGCATTCTCTGGTGAAACTTCAGGGTTGTATTCCGATTAAAAGACCTCCCACATTCCATGCATTGGTATGGCTTCTCTCCCGTGTGAATCCTCTGGTGGTATTTAACATGGATAGCCCGTGTGAAAGTCTTCCCACATTCCGTACATTGGTAAGGTTTTTCTCCTGTATGAATTCTCTCGTGGACTTTAAGGTGTCCAGACAGATGGAACTTCTTCCCGCATTCAGCACACTGGTAAGGTTTTTCTCCTGTATGAATCCTCTGGTGGAGTTTAAGAGTTGTAATCTGGGAAAACCTCTTTTTACATTCAGTACACTGGTACGGTTTTTCTCCAGTATGAACTCTCTGATGATATCGAAGGTGCAAGTGTCGTCTAAAACTCTTTGGACATAAAGTACAAGAGTACGGCTTTTCTCGATGGTTAACATCTTCGTGTGTTCTTTTGTGTATGCGCAAGTGCTGCCTAAGGGTGGCGCGTCGTGTGAACGTCTTTTCGCATTCAGTGCACTGAAACGGCTTTTGACCTGTATGAATTTTCTCGTGTTGTCGAAGTGCACTACTGCATCTGAAACTTTTTCCACATTCGGTACAGGGGTATGGTTTTTCTCCAGTATGAATTCTCAAATGATGTCGAAGGTCTATATTTCGCCTAAAGCTCTTTCCGCATTCAGTACATGGGTACGTTTTTCCTCGATGGTTAACTTCCTCTCGTATTCCTCTGTGCAGGTTCAAGTGTTGTCTCAGAGTGGCCCGCCGCGTGAACGTCTTTTCGCATTCGGTACAGTGGTACGGTTTTTCTCCTGTATGAATTCTCTGGTGTTGGCGAAGGGCACTACTGGCCCTGAAATTCTTTCCACATTCAGTGCACTGGTACGGTTTTTCTCCTGTGTGAATTCTGCGATGACGTGTAAGGTGTGTACTCTGCTTAAAATTCTTTCCGCAATAATTACATTCATACATTTTCCCTCCTTGGTCAATCCTCTGATGTTGCAGAACAACTGAGCTCTGTGTGGGCGACTTTTCACATTCAGGACATTGGTATACAAGTTGCGGGATATTGCTGAAAGACGGGATAGAGCTTTCATCATTGCTTTGCAGGCGTCCTACAGCATGGACCAGGTGTGTCTTTTCCGCACTTGTGTCCAGATTGAACATTGTTTTTAATTTCTCACTATTTGTATCCTCAGACTCGCGTTTCTGTTGAGCGATGGACAGAGTTCTTTCCAGGGTCCCTTCTAAATGGATCTGCTTACTGTCATTGTAACCCGGCAAACCCTCGCGAGGTTGAACATCCAAAGTCTGGCTGAATGTCTTTCCACATCGAGCGCACTGGTACAATATTTTTCTTATGTGTGTTCTCTGGTGTTGTTTTAGACCGGTAGCCTGTCTAAATGTCTTCCCACATTCAGCACACTGGTATGGCTTTTCCCCCGTGTGAATCCTCTGGTGCTGTTGAAGATTTGTAGTCTGTGTAAATGTCTTTCCGCACTCCATACACTGGTAAGGTTTTTCTCCCGTGTGAATTCTCTGATGACGTTTGAAGTTTGAACGATTTCTGAAATGCTTCCCACAATCGACACACTGGAATGGTTTTTCTACCGTGCTATTTCTTGGAAGGGCACTGGGACCAGTATTCTGTTGCAAAGAGTTTTCACAACCAGCACGTTGGTATAAAAAGTGTTGCAATTTACTGGAGGTTGGAGAATTTTCACCATCTCTCTTTTCTGTACTCCTGCTCAAGATCTTTCCTAATTTCTCCTCGCCTTCCAGCTCACTCTCTTGCTGAGTCACATACAGACTTCCTTCCAGATGGCTTTCCTTACATTCAGTATCATTCAACGCACCTTCATCTATACACCCTGAAGGAAACATCTCCATTTTAAGAGCAGAAGGGAAATCCACATCTGAGAGCTCCTGTTTAGTGACGCACTGCTGCTCCTCCTCCACTTTCACAGTTACACATTCCTGTTCCGTGCCGGAGTACGACCTCTCGGCCATGTCTTCTTGTTTAATGTAAGTAGATATCGGATTGGGATTTCCATCTTCAGTTTTCACAGTTCCAGTGTCTGTAGATGACGGCGGAGTTTCACCACTTGACTGCAGGATCTCCTGAATGAAGTGTTTTATTTCTTGTGATCCTTGGGAAACGTTTACAAGTGGACCTGCGTGAAACGATAAGAGAATGAGACCATCTTAAGTACAGTTAATGGAAAGACTTTTCTAACAGGAATTTCGATTATTTACAACTCAATCAAGTAGATTTGACTTGAGTCCAAATTCTCACCATAATAAAGACCTCCTGTTATAATACACTAGCAAAATACCCGCGCTTCGTAGCGGCGAAGTACTGCATTAAAATTTTTATTAAGAAGAAAATTTAACCTTTTTAAACTGAGGGAAAATATGCCAATAATTATTTGTTAAGGATCTCTTTGTATACCACGTTGTCAGTTCGGCCCTCCGGTTGTAACATGACCAAGCTGTG
>JANRMT010049829.1:4932813-4948757 GCA_026402145.1 Polypterus bichir lapradei
AAGGCTTTTGAGTTAATTAGCTGATTAGAGTCTGGCACCAGGTGTCTTCAATATTGAACCTTTTCACAATATTCGAATTTTCCGAGATACTGAATTTGGGACTTTCATTAGTTGTCAGTTATAATCATCAAAATTAAAAGAAATAAACATTTGAAATACATCAGTCTGTGTGTAATGAATGAATCTAATATACACGTTTCACATTTTGAATGGAATTACTGAAATAAATCAACTTTGTCATGATATTCTAATTTTATGACCAGCACCTGTAAGTATATATATCAAACAAAAAACCACCAAACACACATTAAAAAAGCTGGTAGGAAGATGGCCAGACCTGTCCAGATGTACATTTGAAGGGATGCAATCACCTGTTTTATTAAGTAAAGTGCAAAAGTTTAATTAAAGTTTGATAAGCTCCAGTGCTCATGTAAATTTAATCCAATTAAACGATGCTTCTCTCGAATAAGAAATATCAAGAATAAACACTGTTGTGACAAAGTTGATCCCATTAATGTTTTTTTAATATGTGGACATATCAAGATTTCATCCTCTAAGCAGTATCTGTAGATAAAGGTGAATTCATTGAACAAAAGCCAATGAAAATTTGACTTTAGAATAATTTATTCAGCAAAAAAAAGCAGATATGCCATTTCCATCTTGTAAGCCCCCAAACCCCCACTTTGCTGTAATGGTTGTTTTTGCCCCCTCCAGTCAGCGTTTCCTTTGACTTTGAATTCCACACCAGGCCAGGGGGTGGCAGGATGCACTAAACCTTCCTCTGTTATTTCTGCAGACCAAATATGGGAACTTCTGCCTGATTCAACCCTAACGACACCACTCCCGGTTTCTGGCCCTAAGAACAGCACTTCTGGTTCTAGGCCCAAGGATGATGTCACCTCCGGTTCTGGCCCCAGTAAAGAAGTCACTTCCGGTTCTGGACCTTGATGACATCACTTCCGGTTCTGGACCCTGATGACATCACTTCCGGTTCCCTGCCTCAAAAGAACAGTCAACTTCCATCGTCCTTAGTTCGCTCTTGGACTCCAATCTATGCACACCAGTGCGATTTTCAAAACCCTGTTGCATCCTGGGATAATATACGGGTGGCTGCCCCAAACCTTTCTCTGTGTGTCGAGGTTGGTTCTTTCACACTGCAAGTTCCAGAAGATCTTTTTTGTTCCTCACATTGTCTCCCTTAGATTCCTGTGGCTTATCTCCATACCCTCAATTAATCCCCAGGTGTCTACAGCTTTCTTCTTGTCCTGATTCACTTTTTTGTGTATTAACTTCCATCGATAAAGACTACTTAATGAGTCCAAGTTTCATTCAGATATCACGCGAGAACTGTTCCACCATTCTCCATTGCTTTTCAACTTTCCTTGGTTCAAGTGAATCCTCTGGTGCTTTTTAAGACTTTTAGAAAGAGTAAACGTCTTTCCACATTCAGCACACTGGAATGGTTTTTCTCCCGTGTGAATTGCTTGGTGGGACTTAAGGCTTTTATGCAACCTAAATGTCTTTCCGCATTCACCGCAATGGAACGGTTTACCCCCCATGTGAACAATCTGGTGGAATTTAAGGTTTGACGCCCGATTGAATGTCTTTCCGCACTGAGTACACTGAAATGGTTTTTCTCCCGTGTGAATCCTTTGGTGAAATTTAAGGTTTGTCGCCCGGGTGAAAGTCTTTGCACATTTTGCACACTGATATGGCTTTTCACCCGTGTGAATGCGTTGATGGATTTTAAGGGTGGTACGCCGGTTAAAAGACACGCCGCATTCATCACACTGGTAGGGTTTTTCTCTTGTGTGAACCCTCTGGTGGAGTTTTAGACTTTGAATCTGGGGAAACGTCTTTCTGCATTCACCACACTGGTATGTGTCTTCTCCCGTATGAATCCTCTGATGATGTTGAAGGTGTACATTTTGCCTGAAACTCTTTCCACAAATGGCACAAGGGTACAGTTTTTCTTCGAATGTCCCCCCGTGTTTGCTCATGTGTTGTCTAAGGTGGTCCCGTCGCATGAACATCTGTTTACATTCAGCGCACTGGTACGGTTTTTGTCCCGTATGAATTATCTGATGCTGTCGAAAGGCAGTACTGGTTCTGAAATTCCTTTCACATTGATGACAGTGGTAGGGCTTTTCTCCAGTATGAATCCTCAGATGATTTCCGAGGTCTATACTTCGCCTAAAGCTCTTTCCACATTCGGTACATGGGTACTTTCTTCCTTGACAGTTAACTTCTTCCCGTATTCCTCTGTGCAGGTTCAAGTGATGTCTAAGGGTGGCCCGCCGCGTGAACGACTTTTCACATTCGGTGCACTGGTACGGTTTTTCTCCTGTATGAACTCTCTGATGTTGTCGAAGGGCGCTGATGGCCCTGAAATGCGTTCCACATTCCATGCACTGGTACGGTTTCTCTCCTGTGTGAATTCGCCGATGGCGTATAAGGCTTGGGCTGTGTTTAAAACTCTTTCCGCAATAACTGCACTGAAATATTTTTCCTCTTGTGTCAAGTTTCTGATATTCTTGAAGATGTGTGGTCTGTGTGGGAGTCTTTACACATTCAGCACATTGGTATATGAGTTGCGGTAGATTGCTGAAGTTCTTAGAGCTTTCGCCTTCACTTTGCAGGCTTCCTACAGCATGGCCCGTATTTTTGCTAGGACTGGACATTATTCCTACATTTTTACTATCTGTGTCTTCACCTCCATACCCACACTTCTGTTGGCCAAAGGATGGGCTTTCCTGCACAGTTCCCTCTCCGTGGCTCTTCTTACTTTCACTGAAACTGGGTATACCATTGTGAGGCTGAGCATCCAAAGTCTGGCTGAACGTCTTCCCACATCGAGCACACTGGTACACCGTTTTTCGTATGTGTGTTCCTTGGTGTTGTTTTAGACCGGTAGCCTGTCTAAAGGTCTTCCCACATTCTGTACACAGGTATGGCTTTTCCCCCGTGTGGATTCTCTGGTGCTGTTGTAGATTGCCCGCCTGTGTGAAGGTCTTCCCGCACTCTGTACATTGGTAAGGCTTCTCCCCCGTGTGAATTCTCTGGTGACGTTTAAAGTATGAACAATTTCTGAAACTCTTTCCACAATCAGCACACTGGTACGCTTGGCGTACAAGATGCTGCAATTTACTGGCGGTCTTAGAAGTCTCATCATAGCTGGGCAGTTCTCCTACAGAAGGACCAAGCTGCAGGTTTTCTTTACTTTTGCTTGATTTCTTTCCTAATTTCTCCCTAATTCCATTGTTGCCTTTAGGCTCGCCTTCCTGCTGAGCGGCATACAGACTTCTCTGAGGAGGCGCCTCCAGACGGCTTTCCTTAAGCTCAGTTTCAGTCAATATGGCTTCACCAGCACTTTCCGAAACAAACATCTGCATTTTAAGGACAGAAGATAAATCCACGTCAGAGACCTCTTCTTTAATGAGACACAGTTCCCCTCCCACTTTAACAGTTACAGATTCCTGCTCAATACCACAGTATGACCGTTCAGCTGTGTCTCCTCGAGTATCTTCTTCTTTAATGTAGGCAAGATCTCCATGTTCAGGGCTGGGGTCTGAGTCTCCATCTTCAGTTTTTAAAGTGCCAGTGTCTGGAAAATTCGTCTCCAAGAGCTTGTGGTTGAAGTGATTCATTTCTCTTGTAACTTGAGAAAAGTTCACAACTGGACCTGTGTGCAAAGACAGGAGAAGAAGACCATCACGTGACAGTACCGCTGCCCCGAACTGAAGCAGTACAATCAGACCTGCTGCTATAATGGCGGCTTGTAGGTGGAAAAGGAATAAATAAATAAAAGGGCCGGTGACTAACACTGACATTGATGTTTGTTCGCACAACTCTTTTTCTTTCTTTCTTTCTTTCTTTCTTTCTTTCTTTCTTTCTTTCTTTCAGGCTGGCAGACCTTTCTCTAAGCAGCTCCCTCACACAATGTTGATTTCTTCTCTGCCATCATCACCGTCATTTGTCATTTCGCACACGATGCACGCACTCACCTTCTTTTCCGCGTCGCGGCTTCATTCCTGCTTGAGGCGACACTCCGCTCCGACTGTCGCATTGGGCTAAACTGTAGTCACCGTCTGCTCTCGCCGTTGCAGCTCTAATCACCTCCCGTTTCCATTCTGCTGCCCGAGGATGCATAGCGAGCTCGTCCTCAGCCCCAGGAGCCGCGGGTGTGTTGTGCTCCTAAAATTTGACACTCGCCGCTGACCTCATCGCGCTGGAATCGGGGGCTCCGACAGGTCGCTTTGTCTGTGAATTCGACCCTGCAGGTGAGCAGCTTCAAGAATCAGCACGTAAAAAAGAGACTTCCTATCCTGCAATACACCTTCTTGTATCAAAATAAAAGTTACGACACCCCACTGCCACCGGAGACAAAATATAGGAGGGTATCTAAAAAAGACAATTTGAAAATTACGCGGTGAACGCAAGGATGGAAGCGGACGCAACACAACACGCACCGCGCAGCGGCCTGCCGTTAGTCTCGTTGAACATGAACGCTCCGCTACAGGATTGCACCATCGCTGAACACGCCGTTGTGAGATTTCTTTGGGTAGAGCAGTGGTTCTCAAACAGGGGAGGGGGGCGCGAAGAAAAGAAGAAAAAAAGACAACAAAAACCGAAAATATGAAAAATACATCTATTGAAATCGAAACAAATTAACTTAAACTACATTTTGATACTAGAAAAATAAATACAGAGTTAGATAAATGTCGATATGCATCTATGATATAGCATTAATTAAAAAAAGAACAAATTGGTATTAGTGGGTTCCTTTAAAAAAAAACGTTAGGAGGGCGCGATTAAAACTGTTATGAAAACTCGGGTCGCAAATACTTAAAAGTTGAGAAACGCTGGGGTAGAGGGAAGGAAATGTGAAATTCATAGAAGGCGTTTATACCGGGAGCATGGAAGGAGACTGGCCCTCAAGACCATGTGTCCCTCCAACACCCAAGGCGGCAGTGTCGCTCACAGGGCTGAATGTCACTGCACGTTAATAGCCTCGTGTCATGGAGGGTGACACATACAGTCCTTACGATTGGGTTCTAAACATTGTTACTCCCTGTGCTGCTGATCTCCAGTCCCAGAGACAGATGTTGTGCTCAGCCATCAGTCCTGAAGGCCTTTTATGATTTGCCCACTGACAAAAAAAAAAAAAAAAAAAAATAAATCACAAGCGTGGACACACAGTTGGGCTCCTTTTGTCAGGAAAATGTTATGATCAAAGACTGGGATAAAAGGCATGGTCAGAAAATTAAACAAATGACTCAAAACCAGGAGTGATGACCCAAAATCCAAAGTCTAAAGTCAGAGCAAATGTCAGTCCCCCAAAAAATGTCAAAAAGAGTCATGTAGTGCACAAATAGCCGATCTAATCTCAGTTGCACTGATTACGTCACCGTCTCACAGTCCTGGTGCATCATGGAAGGATTCTCATGGCAGTGGGTGACATGCAAACCTTAACATAGCCATGTCTTTAGCAAGTTCAAAATGATGTTGAAAAAGACAGGACAAAAATGATAACCTTCAAAATAAAGACTGTAAATAAAACATGTATGGATTACTTGTGTAGCTTCAGGAAAGCCAGAGGAAAATTTAAATGCAAACAAAAATTGTAGCAGCTCCAGATGAGAGAGGATGACTGTAAAACCTCTGGCCACACAAAAAAAAAGTTACATTTTAGAATTAAAGATTTGCTGACAAATGTATACATTTAGGAAGAGAAATGAGAACTAAAGCAATAATGTATTTTAATAAAGAGAATGCTAAAATGACAAACCAACTCAAGGGAAGCCACTCAAGTCAAAAGAGTTGTACTGTTAAGCAACAGCAAGAAGTTCATAAGCTGGGGAATTCAATAATATCTGAGTAACAGTGTTTATTTCTATAGAACGTGTTCATAAAAAACATGTCACTCAAAGTGCCTTACAAGATGTCAAAGAGAAAAATGAATAAATACACGAAACACTAAAAATAATCCACCTTCATTAAAGGATGTGTCTCTGTGTCCGTCTGCTTGCTATGTCTCTGTCATTCCAATAGATGGCGCATCACAAACATTAACACTACTTTTACAAATCCCAAATGGCAAGTAACAGACAAGTGTATCTCATTTATCATTCCAACAGGTGGCACATCACACATATTTTTATTAATGCATTTTATTGCAACAAATGTTTGTGATGCTCCATCTGTTGGAATGACAACTGCAATGCAGTTTATTACTACATATGTTACAAAATACATTCAAATAGATTGTGCACTGCAAATGTTAATGCTGAGCTCTACATCGATTATTTAGATTTCAACCCGACGTGTAGCACAGCTAGTAAGTAAGAATGAATTAATATGTCCTTTCGTAATACAGATAAATCCAGAATCCAAGACAGCCAAAGAACAGACATTGCATCAGTGCTGAAGCAGCCATTCTAAATAAAAAATGAAGTTGCCTTAACCTCTCCAGCGCAGAATCAGTAAATGGTAAACTAATGTGTAGACAGGAGCACTTAGTACTAACTAATCGATGGCCAGAGACCGACAGTGTGTTTTGTGTAACTCGATCACTAAGCGAGTATCTTGGTGCTCTTTACACTTTTAAAAAGGTCATGTGGTGATGATCCTCCCAAAGTCCAAAGACATGCAGGTTAGGTGCATTGGCTATTCTAAATTGTCCCTAGTGTGTGCTTGGTGTGTGCTTGGTGTGTGCTTGGTGTGTGCTTGGTGTGTGTGTGTGCCCTGTGGTGGGCTGGCGCCCTGCCCAGGGTTTGTTTCCTGCCTTGCGGCTTGTGTTGACTGGGATTGGCTCCAGCAGAACCCCCGTGACCCTGTATTTAGGATATAGTGGGTTGGAGGATGGATGGATGTGGTGATGATAGAGAAGACCTTTGTGTTTTATAAAAGTCACTGACTATTAATTTAAAGATTCAGTTACACTACTTGTACACAGACTGACAATCCTGAAGAAAAGCAAACTGTCACATAATGTCATAAAATCAAAAAGCACATCTCCAGTACAGATCTGACTGAGCTCTGACACCTGCCCTTCAAGATGTTTGTGAAATTCACACATTATTTTCTAATGAAGACACAGAATTGTAACATAAGTAACAGACTTGTAATTTAGTCAGCAACTGTCATGTAATTGGCCAATCTTTACATGATTTTGTCTCTTACTGATAATTTCTTTATTCCACGTTAGCCCCATACTGGTCACTGGTCAGACGGGTCCAGACAGAGGGCAGATTTTGACACTGGAGTTGGGCCGAACCCGAAACCCAGGATAGAGCGGCTCCGTGAAGGTGGATTTGTACCTGAGCAGGAGGCTCATTGTGTCCGAGACCCTGTAAATTGACAGCGAGCCTGCCGGACAGTCCAGGTACACACCGATCCTGTGGCTGAGGGGTGGGTGACCTTCGGCCTTCTCCTTCTTGTTTTGCCAGGAGGAGTCAGAGCAGAGCAGACTCCATGATTTGTCATTGCTTCCAAGGCCACAGTCTTTACCTTTTCCTTTCCTGCTGATTCCTTTATATGCAACCCCAACCTCAGCTCCGTCTCCACTCCACTCGATCTCCCAGTAAAAGCGGGACCCACTCAGGGCCTGTTTGCACAGGACTTGAGTCCACCAGTCAAATCTGTCGGGGTGATCAGGATACGGGGTCAATGTCTCGCTACATGTCACCTTTGTGCCCCATTCTGTCAGCTGAAGGCGTCTGTGTGCCGTGTTGGGGTCCATCGAGAGGTGACAGGAGTCTGGAAAAAGGCACAAGGAAATGTGAGAATTAAAGATAAAGAATTTCACGTGACTGTGGCGAATTATCCACGATGAGAGTCAAGTCTACTGAGTTTAACCGAAAAACATCTTTATGAGATTCAGATGAACAGAGGGGAGTTATTCATCATCCCCAGTATGATATCAAGCCACTGCCTTCTTGTTTTGTTTTATTTATTTTAGTAATTAAATTAATTAAAATTCATTCATGTCACAAGTCTTTGTATACCTATACTGTAGATTTAGTCTGAAGAAATCTGGTTCAATTCTACTGCTTATTTTAGATTATTATAAAAGACGAGCTGTGTAAGCCCATGCTGTAAAATGCCCGGAGTCCTACAAACTATTAAAATCGTGAGAGAAAAAATTGAAATGTAGTGATGTCAGGTAATTGAAAGGAGCCACTCTGGGCGTCTCTCTCCTCGGTGGTTTTGCTTTGCCGACATGCTTGCATCGCTTGTATATTAGCAGCTAAGCGACTGTCTTTCTTCAGAGGTTTCGTTTTGCCGATGTCCTCGCCTCGCTTGTGTATTAGCGTCAGGAGGAAAAGTAAAAGGGATGCCATTTTGCCGATGTGCTCGCCACACTTCTGTAATAACGGATAAGCGAGTGACTCTCTCCTTATATTTTTCGTTTTGCCAATGTGCTGGCCTTGTTTGGGTATCCTCGGAGGTGGAGCCCTTGGACCGACTACCTCTCTCACTTCCGGGCTGAACAGACACACACACTTCCACGTGTAGACGTTTATATATAAGACTAGCTGTGTAAGCCCGTGCTGTAAAAAGCCTGGAGTCCTAGAAACTATTAAAACCGTCAGAGAAAAAAATTAAAATGTAGAGATGTCAGATAATTGAAAGGAACCACTCTGGGTGTCTCTCTCCTCTGAGGTTTCGTTTTGCCGATGTGCTTGCCTCTCTTGTGTATCAGCAGCTAAGCGAGTTTGTCTTTCCTCAGCGGTTTCACTTTGGCGATGGAGTCTCTTTCTTTAAGCTTCATGCTGTAGCCTCGTACTTCCAGGCCGGACAGACAGACACACACACTTCCATGCGTAGATGTTTATATATTATAGTAGCTGTGTAAACCTGTGCTATAAAAGGCCTGGGCTCCTAGAAACCGTTGATTCTGGTACTTCAATCAGTCAATCGCATCGGTTGTGCATTAGCGGCTAAACGAGGTTCTCTCTCTCTCTCTTCAGAGGTTTCGTTTTGCCGATGTGGTTGCCTCGCTTGTGTATTAGTGGCTGAGTGAGGTTCTCTTTCCTCTGTGGTTTCGTTTTGATGACGTGCTCGTCTCTGTTGTCTATCAGTGCCTAAGTGAGTTTCACTCTCCTCAGAGGTTTCGTTTTGCCGATGTGCTTGCCTCGCTTGTGTATTAGCGGCTAAGTGAGTTTCTTGCTCCTCTGAGGTTTTGTTTTGCTGACGTGTTCGCCTCACTCGTGTATCAGTGGCTAAGCGAATTTGTATTTCCTTGGCGGTTTCTCTTCGGCGTTAGAGTTGCTTTTCTTTGAGATTCATGCTGTACCCTCACACTTCCGGGCCGGACAGACAGACAGACACACACACACACACACTTTCACGTGTAGATGTTTATATATAAGATAAATGTCAGAATACACACAATTGCTGGAGTATTTTAAGGTTTTTCATTATTTATAACTCAGTTTTGAAGATTTTTGACAGTTTGAGACTTTATTCAGGAAGTTTAAAAATGGTTTAATTTTGTCCCCTTCTTTGTTTATGCGACACTACTGGTGACAGATCCTTTTGAAATTACAGAAATGACAAATCTTTAGTGGCGGCTAGCGTCTTATTTAGCAGACCAAGTGCTGGGTTTCATTTTGGAGTTGATTTCATTTTTGACTTTGACTTTGATTTTTGCGTTGCTCCTGCATTTTTTTTCACTCAGTTACGTTCTTTGTTTTTTTGTTTCTATTCTGGCACCGCAAAAGTGAGTTTTAAATAAAAAGACTGGAAGAATAGACGTGAGCCATAAAACCAAGCAAAGCTTCTGAACCGTGAAATCAAATGAACACTATTGCAAAGTCAAAATGAAAAACCCAAAATCATAATCAGAAATTCGTAGATGTCGTTTGCCAGAAGCAAAAACCAAATAAAAATCCACAGGCACGACGGTTTGGTGACCACGTGAGAGAGGCGAGATTGAGATGGCTTGGGCTCATGCAGAGGAGCGATGAGGGTTACATCGAGAAAAGAATGTGGAGGATAGAAATGGATATGGATGTGGTGAGGGAGGACATGAAGGCAGAAAATGATGCGAAAGACAAGAATAGATGGAGACCCCTGAATGGGAGCAGCTGAAAGAAGAAGAAGTTCTTATGTTATTGTTCTGCAAACTGGAGTAGGATGAAAATAAAGGATTTTATCCCTTTGACTCTGAAAGTGAAGCCCAAACAGTTCTCAGTCAATTGCCTGGCAACACCCTCACAAAACTTCGGAGTCTAAAATAGATCTCAAGATAAATCTTATTATTCCTGAATGACCTTCTGGTCTGCATGTGGATACCAATTGTCCAGTACAGTGACGGGGACACTGTGCTGCAATGAGACAAAAAACCGAGGTCCTCACTCTCTGTGGACTCTCATTAAACGATCCCTGAGCATCTTTGATAAAGACAACAATGTTTCACAATGTCCTGTCTAAACTGTCCATCTGGCCATTCTGTCCCTCTAATCTCCATCTCTAACTGGCTAATTATCACTTTCACCCCTTCACCACCTAATAACTAATGTGTGGTGTGGCGGATGGCCGGACCCTTACCCTACTGGGACTCTTTCATAAAGTAAGGACTGGAGGAGAGAAAATGCTCAGGGAATTATCTCTCCCAGATCACTAGGTGGCAGCCCCCTGAGTCGCTGCAGCACCACGGATTCCCACAAGGCACACTGGGAATTGGAGTTTGCTGCCTCAGCCCTGCTGGGTTTTGGTGATGCTGCCAGGGGGTGCTGCAGAATTCAGATCTGGTGACACAGAGACTCTAAAGGGTAACCACATAATGCTGAGCGAAGAAGAGGAAGCTTACAGAGCTAAAATAGAAGACAAACTGTGTCAGAATAACATGGAAGGTGCTTGGAATGGACTGGGCAGAATTACTGGACTCAAGCAACCCAGGATTCAGGTGCTAGAAGGGAATGTGGCCAAAGCTAATACCCTGAACCAGTTTTCTAAAAGATTTTCTCTCCTTCCATCACCACCATCTTCTTACAATGACCAGCCTCTTGGCACCATCTCTACTACATCATCAATCGCTACCACTTCACCTGCAATGGCCCAGTGATGAGTCCTCCTTTGACTATCAGCATGCGCTACCCGTAGCTGATGACCAAGTGAGGAGACAACTGACAAAACTACACACCAGAAAAGCTGCAGGACCAGAAGGAATCTGTCCTTTAAGTTCTTAAGGCGTGTGGTGTCCTCTGTCACTTGTTCAGTCTGTCACTAAGGCTGCAAAATGTATTTCTGTTTTGTTCCATTTCAAAAGAAGGCAGGCCGATCTTCACCTAATGGCAACAGACCAGTGGCACATATATCTCACATCATGAAGACCTTTGAGAGGCTGGTCCTGGACTATAAAAGTCCTCTTATGAAACACCACTTGGACCCATGGCAGTTTGCCACTTTGGACTAAAACATGAAACAGCAGGTCATGTCACTTGCAGAAATTCCCTGATGGTTCTGCACTTTAGTTATTTTCTGGTGTGTATTTGAGAGGAAGGTCTTGTTTTATACAATTTTTGAGCTTCTGTGAAAAAAGCTATAAATAAAGTGCTATCTATCTATCTATCTATCTATCTATCTATCTATCTATCTATCTATCTGATTAATATTATTGATTCTGCATTCTGTGTGCCTCATGCACTTATAGGTCAGTCTAGCTGGGTGTGGCCAAATGACACCAGAGCCGAGGCTCCACCCCGTTGCCTATTAAGAAGAACCACATCATGAAATATGTGTGTGAACTATGCCTTGTGTAATAGTGCCACCTGGAGTCCTAAAGTTAAAACTACAACTGGGCTTTCAGAGTATCATGATGCTGCTAAAAAATTTCAAGCTTTCTCCTAATAACAGAAAATTATGAAAGCTTTCCATTTGGAACCAATAAAATAAAAACATTGAAAGCTGAAGGAAGCTTACATTGTAGAAATGAATTCCTACTCATATTCTGCTGGAAGCAACTTGGGGTTTTTACTTCTGGGAAGAGAAAGAGAAAAGCAAAAGATGAGTCCACCTCATTCCTGTCTAACAGGACAGCTTCTTCTCTCACCTCCAGACATCTCTGCATTCACATGAGGACACCCAACCCACCTGCCTGCCGGCTCTTCACAAATTCCCAGCCACTCATCTCCTGAAGATGCCTCTGCAGCTCGGACAGGTCTTTCTTCAGAGTCTCAGGAAGGAAATCTGAACTGGCTGTGAGTTTAGGTGAGACTCCGTCATTAATAGGGACACAGAGGGATGGAAACTTCTAGAATAGGAGAAGAGGAGGGTGAAGAATATGAGAGGCACAGACTTGTGCGTTAAATGGGCCTGCTCATGTCCTTTAGATCATCCCTCTCACCTTTAGGAAGTGGATGTGGTCATCAGTATGGGAAAGCTGGGCCAAGTCGGCACTGGTCTTCTTCAGCTCCTTAATCTCCTTCTCCAGTTGCTCCATGAGCTCTTCAGCTTTTCTCACCTCTTTCTGCTCATGATCTCTAACTGTCTCGGTAACCTTGGACCTCAGGGTCTCAATTATTTGAGTCAGGAAGTTGAAGGTCTCCTCATGATCCTGCAGCTCTTTCTGTGCAGATCGCTGAAAGGAAGAAGGCCGGAATTCAGTTTAGTTACTTGGAACTGTAGTGACGTGTAAATGATTTGCTTTTCATGCATGTATGCAGCGTTCAAAATGTACAAAATGTAATTTAGGTGCATGCAGGTAAGCAACACAACAAGCACAGTGGAAAACAACTCCTCTGTGTCCATGATGTTGGATTTGGGCTTCATCATAAAGGGTGACCAGTCCGGGAATGAGGCTTCATAATGAGCAGGATCCAATCAGGGAAGGGCTATGTAATAAGCACAAACCAATCAGAGCGCAATCAGAGTCTGCAACTGCAAACGTCTTTGTTTCCAGGGGTTGAACACACCAGGGTAGGTGGAAATGGAGACGAATGTCATTTTTTTTAAAATGACAACATAGTGTGGACAGTCAAAGTTTAGTATTTGATACACCAAATTATGATATCTGACTTCTTAATGAACCAATTTAAAATGCTCTAACTTTCAAAACAGGTAACCGAGTCCTCAAATACACCTGAACGTTATGCCATGTGGACATTCTCTGATATGTTTTAGTATTTGTGTAAACGTCTTTCACCCTTGTAGGATCTCCACCTACTGTACATCTAGGATTTGGAGTTGAAAGTCAAATGTGAGGAAATAATCTCTTGTTGTTTTTCTATTTTTTTTTTTAATTCCACTACACTTTCAACATGTGTACAGCAGATGTGTCAGGTCCTCGGTGTCCCAGAGTGTCGTGGAATTCTCACTTGAGTGCTAATCAACATGCCACATGTCACCACTCTTTGCCACCACTATTAGTTAGTAGAGCTACCTGACCTGGAAACTTCGCTCTCCTTTACCTGAAAAAACTCACAACACATGTTTCATAAAGTATGACATAAGTACATGAAGAATCACTAAAACAGTAAGAGAAGACCAACTCACCTGAATTTTCACTACACTCTCTTTGATTTCCGCCAGTCTCTTCTCTGTCTCCTGGATTCTCTTTCTCAGCCCTTTCTTTTCTTTAGCCAGTTGACTCTGCGTGGAGAGAAAGTGGAGGAGAGACGTCTGAGGAGCGGGCAGAGGTGGAAGAATGGAGTCCAGAGGGGGTTATGAGGAACAAATGGAGCGGCGAGGAAAGAAAGAGGAGTGACAGCGGGAGTGTGAAGAAGCTGAGAGAAAGTGCGTTCTTGTAGTAAGTGGGGTGAAATGACAGTGAGGTGCACACAAGCGATTCTTCAGAGCTGCAGACCACAGCGTTACAGCCATCAACATTACGTCTTTCAATACTCTAATGTGACTGACAAATATGTGGCAACACCCATCACCAGGTCTAAATACAGTAAAACATAGCTAGATGGGACATAGAAAAAGAATAACGCAGAAATCAGAGGTCCAGATTTGAATTTTCATGAGGGTCCCTGTGAATTTAGGGCCTGTTCAAGGATCCACGATTCATGTATGGAGTTTGGTTTTGTTTTAGTAAGCATTTCTGTTGTGTGGGTGAAGTGTTGGTGGGTGGAACCCTGTCAGCTCAGACACCCCATTGTGCAATCGTGGGATTCACGCGTGTTCTTTGTCAAAGGTCCATATAGATGGCACTCAGGTTGTTAACAATTAAGGTTACGTGGCCTCCATGTTGTTAAATGGAGTATGAGAAGTTAATTGTGCTTATACATGAAGATCAGATCATTGTATGGCCAATTAATGAAGAAAGGGCGGAGTGGTGGCTCTGAGGCTAAGGATCTGCGCTGGTATCCAGAAGGTTGCCGGTTTGAATCCCCGTCACTGCCAAAAGAGATCCTACTCTACTGGGCCCTTGAGCAAGACCCTTAACCTGTAATTGCTCCAGGGGTGCTGTACAATGGCTAACCCTGTGCTTTGACCCCAAGGGGTATGTAAAAACTAACAAATTCCTAATACAAAAAATTGTATAAGGCGAAATAAACAACAAAAAAAAAAATGCAAGTCATTCCAAAGGGTTCACAAATTTTTTTCTTGCCACCGTATACTGTATACAGTATATAAAGGGCCTTAGACAGGGTCCCCTGTACAGGTATGTATATTACCTGTGTGACTGTTTGTCTTGATTTATTATCTTTGTCTTGTTGCTCTTGTTGATTCACACTGTATATACAGTATAGCAAATATACACATATATTATATATATATAGTATATACATATATACAGTATTTGTGTATATGTACATGTATATATATATTGAAACTCATATGTATGGGAGACAACTTAAGGGCTCTGGTGATGATAATTACCTCCATGCCAGACCAGGCCTAATGCCTTCTGTCTTCCTCCCTCTTCAGAAGAGCAGACTGGCAGCCACTCCACCCCAGCATCACTTCTGTTGTCTGCCTTCCTATACCCGCCTGTCATTAACTGATTTGGACAACACATGCGCAAAAATATGTCATTTCCATTACTCTGTTTCATGGCAGCTGCCTGATTTGGGCAACACATGCGTGACATCGTTTTTAAGTTAGTGAAAAATGAATTATTTTAATAATGTTATTGTAATTCTGTTCACATAAGTTTGTTTATACATGAGTTAACATTTGCAAAATTGTTTCGTGGCAATAAAGATGTAGTTTGGTTTGTGCATCTTCCTCAATGAACAGGACTGTTCATCTCTTCGCTTGGCAGATGATGACAACGTAGTAATAGAACTGGCACTCTGCATCTTTTAATTTGCATGTTGACTATTCAGTTGTGTCTTTAATTTTGTGTTTGGTTTTAAATAGCAAAAATATTTGTTTAGTTCTATGTTCACACTTTTGAAATTTTATATTAGCATTTCATACTTGTCGAAGTTGTAAAAATACATTGTAAAAGAATATTGTAACATGATAATGGAAATGATGTACCGTTGCTGAGCGTGCATTGTCCAAATCCGGTCCATCCATCCATCCATTATCCAACCCGCTATATCCTCATTACGGGGTCACAGGGGTCTGCTGGAGCCAATCCCAGCCAACACAGGGCGCAAGGCAGGAAACAAGCCCTGGGCAGGGCGCCAGCCTACCGCAGGGCACACACACACACACACCAAGAACACACTAGGGACAGTTTAGAATCACCAATGCACCTAACCTGCATGTCTTTGGACTGTGGGAGGAAACCCACGCAGATACGGGGAGAACATGCAAACTCCATGCAAGGAGGACCCGGGAAGCGAATGCAGGTCTCCTAACTGCGAGGCAGCAGTGCTACCCACTGCACCACCGTGCCGCCGACCAAACCGGGTCTCCAGTTCAAATCGGGTAGTCACACTGCCGTGTTGTTTTCAGTTCTGTTCTGAGTTCAAAATTGATACGTGTTACATTTTTGTGAATTCTTTCAAATAATATGAGGTAACCAAGATGGTGTCTGA
>JANRMT010049829.1:4949157-4981495 GCA_026402145.1 Polypterus bichir lapradei
ACTTTTTCACACAGGGCCATGTAGGTTTGGATTTTTTTTTCTCCCTAAATAATAAAAACCATCATTTAAAAACTGCATTTTGTGTTTACTTGTGTTATATTTGACTAATGGTTACATGTGTTTGATGATCAGAAACATTTTGTGTGACAAACATGCAAAAGAATAAGAAATCAGGAAGGGGCAAATAGTTTTTCACACCACTGTACATATATACAAGAATATATATGTACACACAAACACACACACATTGGTACATATACTGTACACACACACAAATACATTAATGTACATACACGCAAACACATGTACAGGTTCATAGGGCATGCGCACACACACACATACAGGTTTGTTCACACACACACGTGTACACAGTTTTGTATTAAATTCTAACAAACGGCGCAGTGCTGCAGTTTAATAATGTGAGGCCATGCAGTCTGGACGGACGTTTCCTGTTCCGCTACGCCCGAGGTGACACACCCGTCACTGAGTCCGTTTAAACTGGGCTGTCATTCAAGTGCGCAAAACCGCAAGAAAAAAAATGAAACTATTACGTTATTTACAGTGAAACATGAAACCGTCTTGATTATCTGCGAAATGAAACAGTAAAGCACGACTTGTGTGTGTAGCGACAATCTGTCAAACAGGAACGGAGATGCTGAAATGGACCGCTTCAGTTTTAACGCGTCAGCTGACTGCTTGACGCCGCTCCTGTTTATTCATTTGTTCATTCCGGTGACTTTATGGTGGAAGCCTGTTATTCATTTCATAACGCAGCTCCTTTCCCCGACCCTAATCCCCCGCTCCTCCTCACCTGTCTCCCAGCTCTCTCCTCCTCAGGTGTCACCGTGTCGTGACTCTTGTGCTCGGTCGCCACGCACAGTAAACACACGCACGTCTTGTCAGTCCTACAGAAGATTTCCAGGACTCTCTGGTGTTTTTCGCAGATTTTCTCCTCGAGGTTTCCAGTCGGCTCCCCCAGTTTGTGTTTCTTCAGAGCTTCAAACTCTCTGTGTGGCTGCAGGTGACTTTCGCAGTAAGAGGCCATGCAGGTCAGGCAGGTCTTCACGGCTCTCCATTTTCTCCCCGGACAAACATCACAGGGGACATCGTCAGGTCCGGCGTAACTCTGAGACGGAGCAGCATCGCTTTGCATTTCATTCAGTTTTTCTATTATTTCTGCCAGTACGGTGTTTCTGTTAAGTTCGGGCCTCAAGTTAAATGATCGCCTGCACTGAGGGCAGAGGTAGACCCCCACGGTGTCGGACTGGTCCCAGTAGTCATTAATACAGTCCAGGCAGTAGTTGTGTCCACACGGGATAGTGACGGGCTTCTTCAGGACGTCCAGACACACCGAGCAGGTGTACTGATCGGCGGACAGCAAAGGGTGAGCTGCTGCCATCGTGAACGGAGATCCACTGTGACAAACTGTGACAAGCGAGCGGTGCTTCTGAAGAATCGAAACTGAAAATCGCTTCATTCACGGAAAGGAATGCGGGCCCACCTGCCCTTCAGAATGTGTGTGGTCGACCACGGGTGAGGCTCTAAAACAACATCTTCGACGTTCATTCCATCTCGTTTCAGACTCAGCTGCCATTGTAGCATCTTATTTGTGTCGCGCTGATTGGACGAAATCACAGGCAGCGCGCAGGAAAAAGTAAATACGATCGCCCGCCGTAGCAATTCAGACTCAACTGTAAATAAAAACGTGTGATTTATGAAATGAGAAGAGCGAGAAAAACAGAATCAGGGAGCTTCGCAAATAAGGAATCAGTGGTGCAAATTCCTGCCGCAGACGTTTTGAGGCAGTTTTCGTTGCGGTACCTTTTTCATCCACAAGATGGAATAGTTATCCATCCATCATCCAACCAGCTATATCCTAACACAGGGTCACGGTGGGCTGCTGGAACCTATCCCAGCCAACACAGGGCACAAGGCAGGAACAAACCTCGGGCAGGGTGCCAGACCACCGCAGGGTACACACACACACCAAGCACAATTTTGAATCACCAATGAACCTAACCTGTTTGTCTTTGGGAGGAAACCGGAGTACCTGGAGGAATTCTATACGCAGACACGGGGAGAACATGCAAACCCCACACATTGCTCTGCCCCGGAGTAATTATGAATGAATTAAATAATTTTGCTTAATTATAATTAAAAAACATTTTGGGCTGCCTCCCTCCATATTTATGCCTCTCCACTATTTACCAAAATCTATATTATCAAACCCAGGGGATGATTTTGAGGGAATTGGGTGAAAAAATAGATCTAATCGTGGCTCTAAATAAATAAATAAAATAAAAAATACATACATATATATATCAAATAAATGCACACCAAGCAATACTTTCATTTCAAAATAACATGTACAAATGTAAACTAAAAAAAAAAAGTGAAAACAGATACTGTATGTGTGATTATATTTGTGGCAACTTGATAAAAGTGGAGCAGCCAGTGGACCGTCTTGATGATGGGCGGGGCTAAGTGACAGTATCCAATCACACAGGGACAGGGAGCACCCAGGAAGATTCGAGAATACAGGCGGTGACTTTCATAGGTGAGAAACCAGTCGTGTGAAAAAATGCATCCCATGAGATATTTTGGACATATCAAGATTTGATCTCCATTTAAACTGTATCTTTAGATGAAGGTTCATAAATATTCATTGTTTGTCTGTCCAGATATGTTGAAAAAGTCAACAATTTCCATAGGGTGTATTTACTTCTTCACACAACTATAAATATCTCAGAAAACTCACAGAGTTCTACAAAGGAAGCAGTGACCGTAAACCTTTGGCATGTATAGAGAAGGTAAACAAAACATCTTTATAAATAAAATATTTATGTACAAAAATATCAATTACAAAGGAAAGAAAGCACAAAAAATAAAAAATAAAAAAGAGGCATGATAAGTTGCCCAAAAAGGAAATCCAAAGTTTCCAGGATCCAATATGGTAATCAAAAGTCAAAACTCTTAAACAGAAACAAAAATGTCAAAAAGTCAGAAAATCCTGAGAATAACAATAGAGACAAAGTAAGAGGAGAATTCATCAACACCAAGGGCACACAATGGACTGTAAGGGACTGCATTTCCCATCAGCCTTTACTGTACTGTGAACAGAGATTGACAGGTGGCCACGCCTCTTGAGGAAACACCCACAAATGACAAGGAACAAGCAGAACAAAATCTCATACATAGAAAGCAGATAGTAATTAAAACTGACACAATTACATTATTATATAAATAATAACCATAAATGACAAAACATAAATCGAGGGAAGAACCTTGTCTGAAGTGTAACAATGTGGCTTTTTCTCAACTGTGACCATGTTAACTTATTAAAATGCACATTCAGTTTCAAGAAACCTGCACTAAAATTTGTTTCACAATCGCAAAACATGAAACTTGCTAATGGATTTTTTAAAATTTGTTTTTGTGGGAGTTTGGGGGACAAGGAATATTTCTTCCAAAAGTCTCATTCACACTCCCGCTTTTTCTGGAGATGTGTAACTAAATTTTCATTCGCTTCACCGTGGAGGACTGCAGTAGTTTTTCTGAAAATGTTTTGCGATGCGTATTTTCCATATGAAGACCCACTAAAACAACCCAATGTGCACTTTACTTATTTTCTCCACAAGTAAACGTACCACACAAAAAGTCGCTGGTGTCAAATGTCTCCGACTCAAGCGCCCTTCCGCCATTACTTAGCCAAGTTGAGCTTTAAGTGTTTTTTTTCTCCATCAGTGAAATTAATTTAAATTCTTAATGACAAGCAATGCATGCGGAATTAATGCCTGAACATGCTTTTGAAACAGAATTCTACACCTTTCTTCTTGTGTGAATAGCAGACATTTCACTGGAACTAAATAAAATTTAATTCAGGATTTTGTTTTGCAAAGTTATGCTGAAAATTTCATTTCATTTTCCTCCTCACTAGACCTGCCCACCTCCATCATTTGAATGGAAATTCAAAGACTTAATTGAAATATAAAGTCAGAATGATAACGGCGGCCTGAAGAGCAGCTCACACTATGCCTACTGTATGTCCAGGCTGCTATGATTTTGTGTAAAAACGTAGACATTACGTAGACATTTCATCCACATTACTCTGGTAATTTTAACTGCTGAAAATGGAGACTCTTAAAAACTCTCACCAGAGTCTCGTATGTTCTGAAAATGCTGGTTCACTGTTTCATTGTTGATGGATGAAAATGGAGAACTTTAAAAACACAAAGTCCCATTGGTTTGTACTTATTACACCGCCCTTCCCTGATTGGATCCTTCACATTACATCTCATTCCCTGATTGGTCACCCTTCACAGAAGAAAACACAGCAGCCACAGAGGAGCCATGACGCTTGTCGTGTCGCTTATCCGAATGCATCTCAATTGCCTTTGGTTCAGTCTGAATGTTGCCTACATGCACAGGAGTCCAATAATTGACCAGTCGTCACAAATCCTGTGGCCGACCTTGTTATCATCCCTTCATGGAGGACTCCTCCTCTGTCATTTACACACCATTGTGAGGGTGAACGGTTACACCACAGTCATTTCCAGTTGTTTCAGTGTAGGTGGAGATGTTCTAAAAGATATGAAACTGCTAGATTGGATGGAGATCATTTGCCTTTAAATAATTGTTTTTTTAAGAGAAGATGTAGTAGTGTGGACATGGCTTATGTTGTCTCTTCTCCAGATTCACTCAATCAGATGTCTTCTACACACGTATTCTCTTTTGTTTCCAGTAAAAGTTCAGAGGTCTTCTGTAGGGATACCAGTTACTGGCCAGAGGGATTCAGAGGGCAGATTTTCAAATTAGAGTTAAGCTTAATGCGAAACCCTGGATAGAGGGGCTCTTTGAAGGTAGCTCTGTGCTTGAATAGGATGGCCATTGTGTCTGTGACCTTGTAAAATGACACAGTGCCAGCAGGACAGTCCAGGAACACGCCGACTCTATAGGGCGGGGGACCTTCCTTGACCCAGTTGGGGGCAAAACAGAGCAAACGCCAGGATATGTTATTGCTTCCAATGCAACATTCGTCACTCTTTCCTTTCCTCTTGATTCCTTTATATGTCACCCCAATTGCCACCCCATCTCCACTCCACTCGACCTCCCAGTAGTAGCGGCTGCCGCTCAGGGCCTCTCTGCACAGGACTTGAGTGCACCAATCAAATCTAGCAGGATGATCAGGATACGGGGTCTCTATCTCACTACACGTCACCCTTGTACCCTGTTCTGTCAGATGAAGGCGTCTGTGTACCGTGTTCAGGTCCAATGTGATCTGACAGGCATCTGGATGAAGACAAAAAGCAAAAGAGTAAACCAGAAACTGAGAATTTCATGAAATGGTGAGAGTCATGTGACTGCTGCGATGTCATCCACTTGATGAATTTCTGAAAGTTACTGAACACATCTGTCAGACTGGGATGGACACTGCTGTGAAAAAAATATTTGCCCCCTTCTTAATCACCTGTTTTATTCCTCAGACATTTAGATAATAGAATAACCGGAGCAGGTAACACCAAAGATTAAGTAATGGTGACTCAAACAAAGAGGACTTCTAAAGCAGTTTGTGAAAAAAACGTTATGGAGAAAATAAGGCCAGAGGCCTCCATACATGAATGGTGGATAGTGACATGTGGGTATAACCTGCGAGAAGAAGTGTTGGGAATGTCAATGGGAAGAAAACCCCCAACAGATCAGGAGACATGGTGGTGGAATGGAGAGATACAAGCAGCCCAGCTACCCAAAAAAAGATGAAAGAAGATGGTGTAAAATAACAAGAATAGAATTAGACAGGGAGGGTTAGGGCTGCAAAGCAGCTGGCATTTGAGAGTGACCAGGAGTGGAAAGTAGAAAAACGGTCAAGTGGTCAAAACCAGAAAGATCAGACAAAAGGCCGCGTGAAAAGCCAAACGGTTTGTGACTGTTTCCAGTCATCTCTATTGGGTTAAAGTCAGGACTCTGCGAAGGCCAATTCAAAACTTCTAAGCCATTGATGTGGCAGTCCTGAGGTCAAGTAGGCAAACAAAAGAGCAGCGCCATCTAGAGTTGGGAAGGCTAGCCAGTACATGCAAGCCTACAAGAGTTGTTTTATTATTTTGTGTGTGAGTGGGCTAAGCAGTGGTCTGACTACATCCAGGTAGGGTCAAAACTGCACCAGCCTCCCATGTGACCCAAAATTTGAATAAATAGGTTGGAAAAACAAAGGTGAGTAGAATATTCCTTATCTGGAGACCTAATGTAAAACTACAATCAGGCATTTAGAGCAGGATACTGATGCTAAACATAAAAACACTTCAGACATTCTTATAGGGATGAAATTACAATAATTTTCCATTTGGAACAAAGAAACTAAATAACTTACATTGTAGAAAAGAATTTCTGCTCATGTTCATCAATAGGTAACTTGGAGTTGTGACTCCTGCAAAGAGAAAGAGAAAACCAGAATGTGAACCCACATTACTAATAAGCTGATAGGACAGCTTCTTCAATGCTTGAGGTCCTCTCTTCACACACCCAGTCCACTGGTCTCACTTCTCTTCACAAACTCTCCACCGCTCATCTCCTTCAGTTGCTTCTTTAAGTCACACAGGTTTTTCTTCAGAGCCTCAGGGAGAAAATCTGAATTCACAGTAATGTTAGTTGAGACTCCATCACTCAGAGGGACACAGAGGGATGGGTAATTCTATAGAGAAGTCAAAGAAGAAGATAAATATGAGAGCCAGGGACTTGTGTGCCAAACAGACTTCTGGTGTGTTTTAGATGGATCTTCTCACCTGCAGGAAGTGGATGTGGTCTTCTGTCTGTGAAAGCTCGGCCAGCTCAGTGTCTCTCTTCTTCAGCTCCTTGATCTTCTTCTCCAACTGCTCCATGAGCTCTTCAGCTTTTCTCACCTCTCTCCGCTCATGATCTCTGATCTTCTCTATGACCACAGACCTCAGAGTCTCAATAGTTTGGATCAGAAATGTGAAGGTCTCCTCGTGTTCCTGCAGTTCATTTTCTGCTGATCTCTAAGCAGAAGAAGGTGTAAATTTACTTTAGTCACATGTTTAGGGGAGTTATGAAGCATGGAGACATTACATGAAACATTAATACTAGAGTCACAGTAGAGGCTGCCTCATACTTCTGGGTTCAACTCTCAATCCTAACAAATCATTTATTTCTAGTAGGATTGACTACTGCAATGCGGTGTTCACTGGCTGTTCAAACTGTTCTTTATACAGCCTCCAGTTAATCCAAAATGCGGCTGCAAGAATTATTACAAGAACAAGAAAATACAAACACATAACTCCAGTTCTTAAATCCTTACACTGGCTCCCGGTTAAGTTTAGGGCAGATTTCAAAATCCTCCTTTTAACATATAAAGCATTAAATGACCGAAGTCCGGCTTACTTGTCTGAACTTCTCATGACTTACAAACCTGAGCGCACATTAAGATCTCAAGATGCCGGTCTGCTTTTGATTCCAAGAATTAATAAAATAACAGTGGGAGGTCGAGCTTTTAGTTACAGGGCCCCTAAACTGTGGAGTGGTCTGCCTGCTACTATAAGAGATGCCCCTTTGGTCTCAGCTTTCAAATCCCAGCTGAAGACTCACCACTTCAGTTTAGCACACCCTGCCTAGAGCTGCTGATTAACTGTACAGACTGAATCTCCGTTGTTAGTCATTAGCACTAAAACATAAGTAACATGATCGTTAGAATTTGATACTAACCCTCACCTATTCTGTTTCTCTTCTCGGTACTCAGATGTGGCACTTAGTGCCACTTGTCGACCTGCCAAGTTGTTTTGCATGCCTAAGGTAAAGTCATCCCTGATGGAGGATCACAGGAATTGCAGGGTACAGTGGTCTTTTCATCAGATTAGCACTGTTTTAGCAGTGAAATGGCCAAATGAGGGAGGTGGCTTGATGGCTGAGGTCTCCAGGACTCTAAACAAATCCAAATCATATTATGTGATATCATCTACTGTTAAATTCTACTCCGTACTTCTAAAATTTTTATTTTTATACTGTATTGAGGATTACTGTACTTGTGTTCTGTTCTGTGTATTGTATTATATAGTGTTGTATTGACCCCCTTTTTTTTGACACCCACTGCACGCCCACCCTACCTGATAAGGGGTCTCTCTTTGAACTGCCTTTCCTGAAGTTTCTTCCATTTTTTTCCCTACAAGGGTTTTTTGGGGAGTTTTTCCTTGTCTTCTTAGAGAGTCAAGACTGGGGGGCTGTCAAGAGGCAGGGTCTGTTAAAGCTCATTGCGGAACTTCTTGTGTGATTTTGGGCTACACAAAAATAAATTGTATTGTATTGTATTTATTCATCCATTGAAGTTTGCTTTACTCCATTTTTGGTTGTAAGGCAGTGTCATATTATGTGACTTCTAATGTACATCAAAATTAATGACTGCACTTGCTGGATCTCATCGACCTGAGGATGTTGGATTATATGACTAGGAAGTTTAGGGATGACAAATTAGATAACATCCTAAGGACTTCTCAGCAGTTTCATAGTTCTAAAATTTTGTGGGTTTGCCCCATTTTGTCAGCCATTTAATGTTCTGCCAGTCAGTGCTGGTGGCTGGATGAATGTTTTTCAGGTTTGGTGAGCTCACCCATAGACTCTGCTCATCTCTTTGCTTTTTCCATTCATTTGTGGTGAAGCAAACAAAAGACATCAGAAAGACATCCATCCATCCATCCATTTTCCAATCCGTTGAATCTGAACACAGGGTCATGGGGGTCTGCTGGAGCCAATCCCAGCCAACACAAGGCAGGAACCAATCCCGGGCAGGGCGCCAACCCACCACAGGACACACACACCCACACCCACAGCACACACTAGGGACAATTTAGAATCGCCAATCCACCTAACCTGCATGTCTTTGGACTGTGGGAGGTCTCCTAACTGCGAGGCAGCAGTGCTACCACTGTGCCACCGTGCCCCCCATCAGAAATACAATCCTCTTTTATATTTGTGCAGAAAACACCTGATTTCCTTCACACACTCTAAGTTTAATATTTAATACACAAAAATGTGATATCTCTTTAATGAGCCAAGATTTAAAATGCTTTAACTTTGGAGATGGTTAAATATGAGGTGAGACACAAAAATAACTGGACTCTTCTTGGGGCTTTCCTGGAGAACCGTCTGGAGGTCAGCCAAACATGAATCATAGAACTCTATCCCCTCCTACACACCCTCTCAAACCGCCAACCGGCCAGGTATATCCCATGAAGAGCCCAGTCAGTATTTGCACAACAATCGCTACACAAGTTGCTGCGAAAATGTCAGGTGAAAAAAATCGAACAGCGAATCAACTCGCAAATTTTCTCTTTTTCTGTAAAGCAGTTTTTGACTGACAAAAACATTCCAGTCCTTGATCATCCTCCCTATTCGCCCGATTCAGCTCCCTGTGACTTTTACTTGTCCCCAAAAATCAAAAGCGACCTGAAGGGAACACATTTTTCTTCAATGGATAAAGTAAAACAGAAATGGCGTGCCTGTTGAAGAGCCTCAAACAAGAAGACTTCCAGCTCTGTTTCAATCAATGGAAGATACGTATGGAGCGATGTGGAGATCGGGAGGGGGAGTACAGAGAAGGTGACAATGTTTAGAATGCTGTAACTCATCAATAAATATATATTTATATTTGTGTCTCCCCTCGTAAGTCCTTAAACATAATATTTTCTATTATATTAATGTAGTTATTGTCACATATGTGCACTTGGGAGACAACTCCAGGGCTCGTCTCATGCTAATTCCACCCCAAGATGAGGGTTGGCGCTGTTGCCTAATGCTTCTCCTCTCATTTCTCCTGCAGATCCGATGATCGATGAAGTAATGACGAGCGACGTCACTTCCTGGTTCAGCTCCCCAGAATATGTCTCTTCCACCTTTTACCGAGCTCTACCACCATCCTGAGGAAGTCAATATTACGAGTCATATTTGGAAAAACTCATCGCATTCTGTTGTGCAAACTGTTTTTGTTAATTTTGATTTCAGTTATATGGGGATCCAACCCTTCATGATTTCTCTCTTTATTTGTTACAGTAGTTACAGTATAAATACACTTCACTCCAGGTAGGTTCTACCCATAAACCTCGGATTTTACCAAGTTAGAATTTGGAAATGAAATGTTAGAAAAAGCCTGCATTATTTTCACTACACTGCCAACACGTGGATTTATAGCTTTATAGGTCCTTATTATCATGTGCACTGAATTCAGTGAAATTCTTACTTGGATGTGCTCACCAACATGGGTCTTTTGCCCACTACGGGGCCCACTACTATGTGTATTTTTAATTAAATGAACTTGTTCTAATTGTTTTAATTTATGTTTAATGATTTGTCTGTCCGAAATCAATCCAAATGTATAAATTACAGGCATAATCAGGGATTTGGCTAGAACATTCAAAATATTTTTTGATGAGAACAGGCCATTCAGCCCAACAAAGTTCACCAATCCCATCCACTTAATTCCTCCAAAATAACATCAAGTTGAATTTTGAAGGTCCTTAAAGTCCTGCTGTCTACCACGCTACTTGGTCACTTACTCCATGTGTCTGTGGTTCTTTGTGTGAAGAAAAATGTCCTAATATTTGTGCAAAATTTACCCTTAAGTTTCCAATGGTGTCCTGTTGTTCTTGTAGAACTCGTTTTAAAGTCACCATCTCGATCCACTGGACTAATTGCCTTCATCATTTTAAACACTTCAGTCAGGTCTCCTCTTAATCTTCTTTTGCATAAACTTTAAAGGCTCAGCTCTTTTACTCTTTCCATCCCCTGTAGCCCTGGACTCAGCCTCGTCGCTCTTCTCTTCACCTTTTCTAGTTCTGCTATGTCCTTTTTGTAGCCTGGAGACCCAAACTGCCCACCATACTCAAGATGAGGCCTCACCAGTGTGTTATAAAGCCTGAGCGTCACCTCCTGTGACTTGTACTCCACACATCAAGGCGCTATATAACCTGACATTCTGTGAGCCTTCTTAATGGCTTCTGAACACTGTCGGGAAGTCGATAGCTTAGAGTCCACTACGACTCCTAAATCCTTCACATAAGGTTTATTTCCAAATTTCAGACCTGCCATTAACATTATTAATTTCAACAAGTCATACTTTACATTTGCTTACATTAAATTTCAAAATAGGACACTGAAAATCAGAGACATCACTTTGTCAGTAAAAGTCCATATCGTTAAGGCTGTCAGGTTTCCAGTAGTAATGTATGTATGACTATGAGAGTTGGACTCTCACTAACCCTGAACATAAAAGAATCAATGATTTTGAACCTTGGTGGGGAAAATTTAAGGCAAAATTAGAAGAGAAAGACAAAGACTAAGACAGATAGACAGCATTACATATGCCCTTGGAGGACCTCAGGGAAGCAGTTTTGGAGAAGAAAGGCCTGGTCAGGTCCCAAACATTCAGACTTGACAAAACAATTCAACAATAGCAACATTTTGCAAACTGATTGAAATCCCATAATTTTACGTGTAATAAGGAGCATCATCCATCGTCTACACATTATATTAGTGTAATGACTGGCTACACCACCCCAGCAGTTGGGGAGACCAGGCCACTGGCAAAGATTTGTGAAGAGAAAGACAAAACGTCTGTCTTACTTACCTGAAAAACATCAGAGCCCATTTGTCATAAAGTAAAACTGCATAGAAGGTTAAAATCACGAAAAAACAAAACGTAAAGCCCGCTCCCGTTGAACGGGACACAAGACTCACCTGAATCTTCACTATGCTCTCTTTGATATCCACTAATCTCTTCTCCTTTTCCTTGATTCTTCTTATGAGTTTTTCATTTATTTTAGCCAGCTGACACTGTGAGGACAGACAATGGAGGAGAGACGTCTGAGAAGTGGGCAGAGATGGAAAAACAGAGTCCAGAGGAGATTACGTACAACAAAAGGAGAGACGAGGAAAGGAAAAGGAATGAGATCAAGAGTGTGTAGACGTTTAGAGGACATGGACACAGACAAGGGATGTAAGTTGTTTTAGTAAGAAGGATGTAATGGCAGTGCAGTGTACTTCAGCAATGTGGCAGAGCAACAGACCATAATGTTACAGCCACCAATATTATCTCTGTTTGATATTCTCACCCCACCAACCAATATGTGGCAGCACCCATCACCAGGCCTGAAAACATAACTGGACAGGACACAGTGAAGAGTAAGTGAAAGCCCAGATGTCCTACCCTACAGAGACTGGATGGGTTTAATTTTCTTGAGCCGATCACCTCCAGCCTTTGGACATCTTGGCCATTTAGGGGTCCATGTGTCATGTACGGAGTTTGGATTTGTTCCCTTGAGCACTTCTGTTGTGTGTAAAGTGATGGTGGCGGATGCCCTGGGGGTTAGCATGTGCGGTTTGTCAATGGTCCATATAGAAGACAGTCATTCTGTTTAATTGTAAAGGTCAATGTCCAGGTCCATATATATTTTATATAGTTCATGTATGAGGGACATTCAAAAAAAATTTCTTAACTCTGTTTATTAAGAATTTCAAAAAAAAATGACATCATTTTTCTACAGTCACCTTTCTTTGCGATGCAATTTTCCCAGTCACATGACACTCTCAGACACAACCAATCACTTCTCCTCCCGCCTTCATTGTTTCCAACGAAAATATAAAAGTGCGGAAACTTTTTGAGCGTCCCTCTTATAAACACATAGTGTGTGCGTTTGTGTATTACCTGTGTGACCGTTCATCGTGATTTACTTCACTTGTTTTTTGTGTTGCTTTCATTCCAAATTGTGAAATGTGATAAATCTAAATTTAAGTTTACTGCCATGTATCCAAACTGCAATGAGATTCCTACTTGTCTGACAGTGATGCCGTATCAATATATATATATATACAGTATAGATTGTGAATTTCCCCTTGGGATTAATAAAGTATCTATCTATATATATATATATACTTGTGTAAACTGTATGGTGCTTCAGCTTGTTTATTAGATACCTGACTGGATGTGCGCTCATACAGCAGACGTTTGGTCTCCCCAGACTTGAGCCAACACACCTGTCACTGGGCTCTTTGAAACTGAGGCTTTAATTCACATAAACACGCCAAATGACGTCATAACACTACGTAAAGATTTACATTTACTTGTTTGGCTGACGCCTTCATCCAAGGGGACTTACAGCATTTATGGCACAATTGGTGACAGTTCTTTAGGTTTTCCAATTGGGGCACAGGCCGGTCAAGTAACTTGCTCAGGGTCACACAGCGTCAGTATCAACCTCAAGGTTTGATATCCAAAGCTTTAACTACTACGCCACACCGCGCTCGTTAGGAGAAAGTAAGCAGTAAGAGACCCATGTGACATTAACAGTCAAACAGTACTGGCAATGGAAAAGGACTGTTTTAATTTTATTGAGTGCTAAACATCACCAGGCGGCACGGCGGCACGGTGGCACAGTGGTAGCGCTGCTGCCTCGCAGTTAGGAGACCTGGATTCGCTTCCCTTGTCCTCCCTGTGTGGAGTTTGCATGTTCTCCCCGTGTCTGCGTGAGTTTCCTCAGGGTGCTCCAGTTTCCTCCCACGGTCCAAAGACATGCATGGTAGGTGCACTGGCGATCCTAAAATTGTCCCTAGTGTGTGTGCTTGTTGTGTGTGTGTGTGCCATGCTTGGGCTGGCACCCTGTGCTGCCTGGGATTAGCTCCAGCAGACCCCTTCATCCTGTGTTAGGATATAGCGGGTTGGAAAATGACTGACTGACTGACTTAACATGGCTCATTTTGATTCATTTGTACTGTCATTCATCAGGTGGACGCATTAAGACCCTGTGTCCCGACCCTTTCCCCGCTCCTCCTCACCTGTTTCCCCGCTCTCTCCTCCTCAGGTGTCACCGTGTCGTGACTCTTGTGCTCAGTCGCCACGCACAGTAAACACACGCAGGTCTCGTCGGTCCGACAGAAGACTTCCAAGGCCCTCAGGTGTTTTTCGCAGATTTTCTCCTCGAGGTTTCCAGTCGGCTCCACCAGTTTGTGTTTCTTCAGAGCTTGAAACTCTCTATGAGACTGCAGGTGACTTTCACAGTAAGAGGCCATGCAGGTCAGGCAGGTCTTCACGGCTCTCCGTTTTCTCCCCGGACAAACATCACAGGGGACATCGTCAGGTCCGGCGTAACTCTGAGACGGAGCGACATCGCTTCCTGCTGCCTTCAGTTTCTCTATGATTTCCGTCAATATGGTGTTTCTGTTAAGCTCTGGCCTCACGTTAAATGATCGCCTGCACTGAGGGCAGAGGTAGACCCCCACGGAGTCGGACTGGTCCCAGTAGTCATTAATACAGTCCAGGCAGTAGTTGTGTCCACACGGGATAGTGACGGGCTTCTTCAGGACGTCCAGACACACCGAGCAGGCATAGTGATCCGCGGAGAGAGAAGGACGAGCTGCTGCCATAGTGAACGGATACGCCGAGTAACGAGCGCTGCCGGGAATCGAAACTTAGAAGGAATCCATTCGGTTTAAGGAATGCGGAAACAGCGGACGTTCTAAACTCCTGTGACCCATCGCGGCCGTGTCGCTAAAACAAAACCTTCGATTCTGAAATACGTTACATCCGCCTTGTCTGCCGTTACAGATGTCACTGTCATAAATCATTATATAACGATTTGCCAGCGCTGGTTTGAAGAGTGTGAAATTTAGATTTTTACAGTGAAAAAGTAGACATCCCGGCATGAACGCAGACAGAAAGAAAAGATCCGGGAAATATTAACAGGAAGAGTTTCACATCTCCTAGCAGATTAGGTGACTGCAGATATACCTGTAACAGGTGTTTGGTTTCCATTTGTACTGCAATACGTCTTATTAACCACAAGATGGAGCTAAGGGTGGTCTTAAAGCAGTTTTACTTCACTCCTTTTCTTTTGTTTGTTGCGAACAAATCTTGCAAATCTTGCCATTTTTAGTGATTGCGATCGTTTGTGCGGTTCCCAGTTGGAGAATCGTGGACGATCGTCGGAGCAATCAACCCGCGGCGGCTCACCACGGCCCAATCCGCGTTACATCCGCGATCCATTACCATTAAATACAACATTAATTCACCACCCAAAGACGGCAGTTTAAAAATCTTGAATACTCCACCCAAACATGATATATTTTTATACTGTGACAAACAGGCACGATTTTCCAAGAAAAAAAAAACACGTTGTCTTTAATTCTTTTCTTAATATTGGTAGCGTTATGCGTAGGGATCATTTTTGACCCACCTTCGTATCTTTGTAGCCCCCGATGTGGACCAGGCCACATTTCTGTTCAGCTCGGCTCATTATCGCTAACACCCGCCAAGTCAGTACATGACCTTAAGTTGGTGATGGAGGACTAGCTGTCTTTCACACACTGTTGTAACACGATGAGATCGTATCCGACAGAGCATGCAGCACAACTCCTGGTCCAGACTTTGGTCTTGTGATGTCAGGACTACTGCTCCTCAATGCTGGCAGGATCATATCAGGTGTCACCAAGCCATTGCAGATGATTCAAAGTACGGTGGCACTTCTGGTGTCAGTCCTCTTTCCAGATCACTACAGGAGGTCCACATAGCAGCAAATATTAAGTCTGAATCCTTGATGTCTGCCTACAGAGTAGTCAATGGCCCAGCACCTGATATTTTACATTATCTGCCGACACGTCTGAGGTCCTCTGCTACTTCTTGCCTACTCAGCTCTGGGGCCGAATGGTGTCTGATGATGTGACCCTTGCGTGGTATCAAACCTCAGTCCGAACTTGTTGCATGTGAAGCTCCTAGCTGGTGGAATGACTTGCCCATTTCCATTCATTTTCTGACTCCCTTGTTGTGTTTAAGAAACATTTGAAGATTCTTCAGTTTGGTGACTTTGTGTGCAATTGCTAACGGCTGATAGGTTAGCAGCAAGTGCAATGTTCTGAGATCTTTAGTTGTGATGATCAGTTTTATACCCTTGTCTAGTAACACTTGGTCCTAAAACGCCCCCAGACTGATCTTTACTCCAGTATGTTGACCTCATTCTGTAGGTTGTTTTGGATAAAAATGTCTGCTAAGCAAAAAAATGCAAAATGTAAATGTAAAGCCACTCGGAATCTTAATAACATTAACACTAAATGAACACAAAAAGACGCAGACTTGTCTCTCTATTATATAAAAAAAAAATCCTTCGACATGACAAGACTTTTTGTAAGAGAGATTTTTTCAAGTCCCGCGAGACGAGACTTTTGCCCTCCTCTCAAACATTTTCAAACACGACCGCAGCTCTCATTGATGTGAATGCTTTTGTCAGACACACTTCCTACGCTCTCAGCTCTTGTACATTTTAACGTTTTCCTCAGTTTAATTTCCCAATTAAAGAAGACGTATTATATCCAAATCTTATTGAAGAATGCCACCATGAAGGTTATCAACATAAAAAATGAGCACACGCACAATCCTAGCACCGAGAAACGAGGAAGTCAAATGAATTAACACCAAAAGTGTTAATTTGTTACACATCAAATTGGTTAAATGCGTCCAAAAATGTCGTATGGTTACATGGAAAATTGTTTAAATGCGTATCAATAGACTCTGCTGAAACAGTTGGTGGTGATGGTGCGGAAGATGAAAACAACAACTTACAATATCATGAAGAATATCTACAACCGTTAACACCATCTGGTCTTACAAAGCACAAATTACTGTAGAAAGAAGGATGTATCCAAGAAAGTTAATGAAGTGCATCTTCCGCGAATAACATTACAGAACAAAGGAGATCTTGATATGCCATTCGTATTAAAACATTAACAGTTTCCAGTTAGAATAGCTTTTGCAAAGACAATTAACAATCACAGGGACAAACGTTTGAAAAAGTCATTTTATTTAATAGAGAGAAAGAAACGAAATTCAGTCACAGGCAGTTATACTGTACGTTGCATTGATGCATATGTAACAATTCCCAAAAATAAAAGTCTGTTTAAATTGTACGAGTGAAGCGTGCAGGTAGGCGAAGTCCCCTGTTTAAATGAACATTAAGAAAAAGCATCTGCAACTGATTAACACACAGGCTTTGTTTCTGCCTGGTGCCCGGTGCTTGATGGCATTGGCGCCAGCTGCCATGCTACCCTGGCCTGAATAAAAGGGTTAAGAAAACAGATGGATTGAACCAGACATCCACCATTAATGAATTGTTGAGCTGTGGTCAGCTGACTATTTTTTGACTGTTTTCAGCTTCGTTATTAAAGAGGGTCACCCTGCCGGTCCCCATACCTTTGCGTTATTATCCATACATTATGCCATGTAAATTTTTAATGAAGGTTTTGCTGTGTGGAAGTGACTGCCTGCCTTTTTGTGACTACTGTGTGATTTGGCAGACATTTGGACCGTCTTATGATGAACTGGTGCAAAGCAGTGGGCTTATTTATAACAAAACAGAAAGGGGATATTTTACAGTGAAATATACGTGAAGGTATCAGCTATACATGGAGACATGGAGAGTGAGTTTACTGCCGAGGCCTGTGTAGGCCCATCTCCCTGGGATTCCAGCCAGCACGGTGGTACATTGATGATTTAAGTCCTTGGCATTCACAGAGCAAATCCAAAACAGTTTCACTTTCCATTCTTCAGCGACAGTCCTCGTGCTATCAGGCAGGCTTTCCTCTCATGATGGCAGCAGCTAAACCATCCATGTTTTTGGATCGCTACTTCTGCTTGTTCTGTCTGGATGTTCTGAATGAGCCGGTCAGCCTCCCATGTGGACACAACTTCTGTATGATTTGCATAAATGACCACTGGGATCAGCTGGATACAGAGGAGGCCTACAGATGTCCTTGGTGCAGAATGGAGTTTCCTTCACGGCTAAAACTTCATAGAAATGCCTTACTTTCAAACCTCCTTGAGAAATTAGGAAAAGTGATGGGTGAAGACCCTTTGTTTCCAAATTATACAAGCGCCGATGATGCAACCTGTTTTTTCTTAACTTGTCAAAAACCGACAGCAAGCAAGAGCTCCCTGAACTTTGAGGCCTTGTCCTGTGAAGATGTGACCCAAATTTACAAGAAGCCTATAGATCTGAAGGGAAATAATAGGGAAGAAGGGATTGGAGACCTCAGAGAGAAACTCTGCTGGAAACACCAGAGAGACCTGGAAATGATATGTAGGACTGACAAGACCTGCGTTTGCTTACTGTGTGCAGCTAACGAACGTAAGAGCCTTGACACGGCAACACCTGAGGAGGAGACAGCTGGGAGACAGGTAAGGAGGAGAGGATTGGGCATGGAGGCCAAGAAGTCTATTGGTTATTCTGGGTTATTATTATTATTATTATTATTAATCCTCAGTTAATTATAGTAATGCTGATCAGTTGTCTGCGGTGGGCTGGCACCCTGCCCGGGGTTTGTTTCCTGCCTTGTGCCCTGTGTTGACTGGGATTGGCTCCAGCAGACCCCCGTGACCCTGTAGTTAGGATATAGCGGGTTGGATAATGGATGGATGATCAGTTGTTATTATTTTTTTATCTTTATGTTGTTTTTGTGGCTTTGACGTGTGATTTTATAATTGTGTATTGTCACTTTCAATGTAGTTACTGTCCTTGTTTTTTGTGGGTGGGGCCAATAGAGATAGGGGCCCTCTGACATCATCAATGCTGAGCCCAATGTCAGGCTATTTAAAAGTGGCTGAGAAGGCTCAGGAGTTGGGAATCAGGAGTTTCAGTGTGTATTATATTTTCTGAATTTTTGATTATATCTCACTTTGTTTTAAGGATTGTGATATTTGAATGTCAAATTGGGACTTTGTTTGCTGTGGATTTCTTTTTAGGCAACTGCTTGTGAGACTTTCTTTGTATTTTTCTGTTTTCATTGAAAAGATCCTTGACATATGAAATATTGTCTTTTTAATAGAAGGAAGAGTTTATAGTTATCCCTAATCTTGTTGGGTTTAGTTACATCATTTGGATATTTGCAGTTGTTTTGTCAATTCCCTTCTCCAATTGAAGCCAGCAGGCTGCCATAGGGGCTTGGCTGAAGTTCAGGTGAGCCTCTTTTGAGAAGACCATGTAGGATTCTGTTTTGCTCCCTGACTTGTTTTTGGAGGCCTCCTACCTATTTTGCCTTGGAGTTGTAGTCTTCATTTACACAATCTTATCGAATCAGAGACCAGCAACGTGCGTGTCCATGACCACAAGCTGGGTACTGTGACGTCCCCAGCTACTTCAGTCATAGTGCTACATGACAGACAAGTAGGTTTGAGTTTGTCTCAGTCCTGGTGGTGGGTTTTATAGTTTTTTTTGTCATAACCTTGGCTAATGTAAATTAGTTTTCCAAGTGGTATTTTTATGTGTTGTTATATATTTTGTGTTTTACGTGTTGAATATTTTTTTATTTGTTATTATTTGTGCCCCTTTAAATCTGAGCTTCAGGGGGTGGGGCCACTGTAACATACACCAGGAGATCCACGCTATGCTTATAAAATCACAGGCAGAAGGTCAGTTCCTCCAGATTGGAATTGTACTTTTGGAGAATTTAACTGTAAGTACTTTGCTTTGTGGATTTTCTTCTGCAGTTTTTCATGTTTGATTATGGATTTGGCTTTGTTTGTTTTAACAAATGTTAGGCATAGCTTTATTTCCTCATTATTTATATATTTACATATTTCTTTATTCCTTATAGCAAATGATTAATTTTGCAAAGCTTTTTGAATGTTTCTTCCTCTGTCTTTAATTGATCCTGGGATTTTCTGATGATAAAGTGGTATGTTGTTACAAGACTGGCCACTTTTTTTAAACTCCGGGGAAGCGCTTTATGAACAGTAGATTTTAAGTCTGGGCCTTAATCTGGGAGGCCTGTCTTCGTTTTTCGTATTTTGTGAATGCATTTAATATTGAGTGGGTTCTTATGTGTATGAGAGTTGATAAGCAATGAGTACTCAGTTGAAAGCATAGTGCATACATTGTGATCAGGACCAAAGAAGGAAGGCGGGTGTTTTGGACTGGATAATCAGAAGAGATGCTTGTCTCTCTGGAGTCGTTCTACGACAGACTAGGAAAAGGCAAAAGAAAGACTGAGATTGTGGATGAACTCGCCATGCCTGGAAAACATCCACACAGCCGCCGGTGCTGTTAGGCAGCATGTTGATTAGCTTTCAAAAGAAATGAGGAGCAGGTTACTGTTAAACACAATTAGCAGACACATCCGTCTTCATAGCCTTGGTATTGATCACAATTCTTTTTGCCACTATTTCGTTCTCACTTCATTCTGCTTTTGTTATGATTCTCTGTGTTTTAAAAAAGACTTGCTGTTCATAGGTGTTTGTATTTTCTGGAGTGTTGCATCATATTTGTACTTATTTTTTAATAGTATTAATTTCAGTTTTTAATCAAATAATTTAATAATCATTTTTGAATGTTGGGTTGCCTTCATTAGAATGCTGATTCAGATGCTACAGAGATCGTCTCCAAAATACCGTAAGTAAAATCATCAACGTGACAATATAAAAAAATGGAAAAAATCAGACATGTCATTATCCAACTCTGCAAAAACCCTTGAAAATCAAACTTTTGAGCATGCGTGTATAGTTCATGTGCGTTAGATTCCCTGGTTCCTTACCATTCGCTTTTTGTCTTAGTACCTAAATTCTTTGATTAGTGGTTCGGGAGCAGAGGACGATCAGACTAATCTGTGGTTTTCGACTTTAGCTTCAATTGATATTTCCTCGTCTGGTCATCCTTGTTTCTCAATCAGCCTTTCCTTATGCGAGGTGTAACATTTCAGCATCTCCCACGTTCTCCCCTCTTAATTCTAATTCCTCTTTTGTTCTCCTCTTTCAAATATTCCTGACTGCAGTCACATTACTGCTCACCACATCTTATGGCTGTGATTCTTTTTCCTTCCATGCAGATTCAGACACAGAACACAAATTCGAAGAAGAAGAGGAGAAAGCAAAATAGGTGTGGATGGAGAAGAGCCACGACGATGGAAGAGACTGCAGAGAGGAGTCAAGCTGAGTCCTCTCTCCTGTCCACACATGACAGAAGGGAGGTAAGGGTGCGTGACGTGAAATTACTAAAGTCAGCCAATCAGCAACAGTCAGGACTTAGACAACATCATCTATTTATACTTAATGAGAAGAAATTCCAGATGAAATCTGTTTTCAGAAATGGCTCAGTTTGAACACATTTAAATTTAGTGACCACACAACTTTACTTCAGTTAGTCAAATGATTCATCAATCAGTCAGTTCATTCATTTTCTAGTACAATATAACTTAATTAAATGTATTTTTAAATTTTGTGTACTCAGTATGATGTGTTGTTCCAAGCAGGAACAAATCCAGGGTGGAATGTTAGACTCTCTTGCCACTGCGTCACATCGGGTCAATTTAGCCGGAATTCAGTGTTTTTAAACAAACTTGACATTCAAAAAAGCAAAGTGTGGACTAATTAGATGCATTTCTGGCTCAAAGCATATCAGTTATAACTCAGCTTCTCGGTGGTGAAGACCACCACAATTAATTCAAAGCTCATGGGTATGATTTCAATTCTCATTTTTGATTACAGGGTCCATGTTCTCCATGTCATTCTTTGGAGGGAGCCTCCAAAAATGGAGACGGAGACAAACCATCCATCCATCCATTTTCCAACCTGCTGAATTCTAACACAGGGTCACTGGGGTCTGCTGGAACCAATCCCAGCCAACACAGGGTGCAAGGCAGGAAGCAATCCCGGGCAGGGCGCCAACCCAACGCAGACAGAGACAAACCCAATGTTAGTGTTCAAGGTGAGGTACCAGAAGAGACAATGAGAAATGATGTGTCCATGCTGAACAGCAGACTGGAAATGATAAGAGGCTGGGGGTTTGGAGCACCAGAGAGCCTTATAGGCTGAGTGTCTCCATGTGACCTCCCCAGAGAGCCCACTGAGACCTTGAGGTGAAAGTTGAAGCCTTCCTGTTCAATGATGGAGGCTCTCATTCTGCTTTTCTCTTTGTCTCTGCAGAGGCCATCATTCCACCTGTCATCCAGCGGAATCTGAAAATTAGAAATGGGCTTATAAAATGTAAGTTTGCTCTTTGTTTTGTGAAGTTTAAATATTCAGAATGTTAGTTCTTGTTCATGTGGAGGTAAAGGGTATGGCAGACCCCGGCCGGGACACTCCTTCACACCCCAGGACAGTGCTATACCTCCCCCTGGATGCTAGATGACCGCCCCCCTGGGTTGGAGCGGTGCCTCGATTTCCCACAGGGCTCCATGGGAATTGGAGTTGGGGGGCGGCCCTGTTGGGTTAAGGAACTCCTGAGCCCTTGTAGGCAGTGTTTTCACCACACCCGGAAGTGCAGCCAGAACTCGGCAATCAAGAACCTGGAGCATTTCTGGGTGGACTATAAAAGGGACCAGCAGCCACCACTCATGGCGTCAGAGTCAGGAGGAGGAGGATGAGGTTGCCCGGGAGGAGTGGTGGAGGAAGAAAAGAGTGCTTTGCTGTGTGTTTTATTTGGTGTGTTGTGCTTGGGACTGTGTACTGCCTGTAGGACACGGGGAAGACGTATGCCCACAGGCGAAGAAAAATAAAATAGTTTATCTATTTTACGTGTGCCTCCGTGTCTATCTGTGTCAGGTTGGGCGCCTATATAGCGCCTTTTCACAGGGGTCAACACAGAATTGACAAAGAAGGCAGACATCTTGGTAAGCAAAGAAATCCAGGAGAATGAATCCCCCGTTGTTGCTATGATTGGTGCTTTTAATTTATTTTTTGTTGCTCTTCCAGGGAAGTTTTTGGACATCTTGGTGGCTATTCAGGAGTTTCTGAAGCCAAGGAATTTGATTTTGATATTGACTTTGTTCTATTTCATTTCTTGAGGAAGTTTGACATTGATTTTGTTCCATTTCAAGTCTTGAGGAGTTTTAGAAATTTCGAAAATATGCGCAGCATGCATTATTTGAGATATTCCAATGAAAATAACTGAGATTTTTCAGAAAAATTTCTTTGAGGAATAAATGGGCCAAATTTCAGGTAAATTGGTCCATAGGGAGTTGTTCCTTGTGGACAGACAGACAGACATGATAACGATAATTAATGCACCAAAAAAAATGTAAACTGTAACAAATCCTCTAATAACTTAGCCATAATCTGCAATCCTTATTTTTAAATCATAAAATGAAGCCAAAAAAATCAAATATCTAAAAGTAAAATTAAATGGTGGAAGACTGTAAAACTCAACCAAGGACAGAGAGTGAAAAGGAGTTGGACTAATGCCACTACGAGATGGCAGTGGCTGAACGTATTATGAAAAGAAAAGAAATTGAAGTCGGCCATGAGGACAAATGGAAAAATAAGACCAGGAGATGGAAATCTCGTAAACTGTTTTGTCTGCAGATGGACAGACAGGCTTTGTAATCATCATGAGTAGTCAGACATACAGGCTAGGGTTGTTAAGAGAAAGTGAAAAATGCTGCAGACAATGACAAATGGCAAGACAAGAAATCATGTATTGAATTCAATTTGTTGTGTTTGATGTTCTGTTCCTCTGTAGGCTCACATTTGTTGCGTTTGAGGAGAGCAGGTTTCCTGACTCGTTTTCTCTTTTCTCCCTTCAGACTCCCGCCTGCTCACCATGGACCCTAACACGGCACACAGACGTCTTTCCCTGTCTGATGGAAACACCAAAGTGACATATGAGGAGAACGAGAACCCACATCCTGATCATCCCGACAGGTTTGACTTCTGGGAACAAGTTCTGTGCCAAGAGGCTCTGTGCGATACCTGCTGTTACTGGGAGGTCGAGTGGAGTGGAGGCTGGATTGAAATTGGAGTGGCATATAAAGAAATAGCGAGGAAAGGAGAGAGTCAAGAGTGTCTCCTCGGGAGCAATGAGATGTCCTGGAGTATGTCCTGCTCTGAATCTGTCAACTCCGCATGTCACAATAAGATAAAAACTGAAATCCGTGACCCTTGCAGTCACCGAATCGGCGTGTATCTGGACTGTCCTGCTGGCTCGCTCTCATTTTATAGCATCTCAGACAGAATGGTCCTCCTGCACAAGTTCAACACCTTCTTTACGGAGCCGCTCTATCCGGGGTTTTATATCGGTCCAAACTCGAGTGTAACAATCTGCCTGGCTGACCGCACCATCACCCCGTAACGTGGGATGTCTTCTGAGTCTTCTTTGTGACGTCTGAGATGCCAGGAGGGCAGGAAGGGCAGAGTGAGGTTCACATTCAGAGATAAGAATTGAAAATGAGTGCAGATTGCGGCTTTATCATTCATTTGTCCATCCTGCTTTTCCTGTTATGATGTGGCTTTCTTATTCAGTATATTCTGTTCACTCTTCCTGTGTTTTTTTTTTCTAGTATATTTTGTATTCATTGCAGCCTTTGTATGCAAGAGAATCCATTTTTATCATTAATTCTTAGTTTTGGCTTTCATTTTATGTGAACAAATTCACGTTTCATTCCCCATGGCACCATTTTTGTTTTTGCAATGGTAGGAAGGTCTTGTTGTTAAAAATGACAGAGTCAATCTAAACTTTCAACTGTTACTGTAAGAGGCAATCTTAGAAAGTTATAGTTCATGCAAACGTCTCATAAGTGTCTGCTAATTTCAATAGGATATCAATTTCTCATACTTGATGGTGTCATCTTTTAGTGTTAATTAAGCCAGTTAGGAAATCGTTTCACTGCTAGAAGAGCGGACTGTTAGATTAATTTACAAACCGAATACTTTGGCCAACAGTTTTCTGATCGTCTCCTGATCCTTCTACAACCTTTAAAGAACATAGGAACTTATGAAAGTGTGGCTATAGAGAGAGATGAAACAAGATAAGTACTGTAAGTCTTAAAACAGAACTTTCATTTGCTTTCCTTTGTAATATCAATTTTTTTTCTCTATTTTTGTGTGAACTCTTTCCTTTGAATTTTAATAAAGCCTTTAAAATGAAGATATTTGGATTGTGGAATCACTTGACTGTGCCTCACACTATTGCCTGAATTGTTCTATGAAGTAAGCTAAAGCTGCAGAACCTTAGAAATGTTGGACAAACACAGCTACAGTTATGTTTGTAATGCACAGCTCGGACGGAGGAGGTGAAGGCCTCCAAAACATCTAGAAATGAGGCCTTCCCAAGGCAGTCTGACCCCAAACTCCACAGGATCCTCTGGCTTTTTAAAGTTTAAAATAATTTCAAAGTATATGAAAAATACACAAAAATACCGTTTTAGGGTGAGGAAGTGAAACACCTCTGGCTAGCAAGGACAAGTTCAAAGTAAAATCTTTATTAGTAAGAATATTTATTTATTTAAATGGAAATAAGCATGAAAATGCTAAAAAATGAAACCGAGGCCAGTCTCCCTGTTCCTGCTGCTGAGAAGCATCCCCATAGTGTGATGATGCCACCACCATGTTTCACTATAGGGATGGTCTTATCCAGGAGAGGAGTAGCGCCTGGTCTTCACCAGACATAGCACCTGGAATTTGCCCAAAGTGTTCAATTTTTGCCTCATCACACCAGAGATTCTTTCTCCTCATGTTCTCAAACTCCAAGCAGGATGCCATATGCTTTTCACTCAATAGTGTCTTCTGTCTGGACATTCTACCATAAATGCCTGATTTAGATGGTCTTCATTTCCAGGTGGTTTTCCCATCTCAGTGGAGGACTTCTAAAGCTCTGCTAGGTGACCACTAAATTCTTGGTCATTTCCCTGACCCTTCCCTGCTTGCCAGGTTAATCAGTTTGGCTGGATGGCCAGCTCTAGGAAGAGTCCTGATGGTTCCAGACTTCTCCTATTTCACAATTATTGTGTGCTCCTCAGAACACTCAACGTTTTAGAAATGGTTTGAACTCCTTGCCCTGATCCCGGCCTCACCATAATTTGATTGCAGAGGTCCACAGAGGATTTCTTGGACTTCATGGCTTGGCTTTTGTCCTGTCATGAGGAGTGAATTGTGACACGTTCTATACTACAGGTACACGTGTGCCTTTCTAAATGATGTCCAGTCAATTCATTTGCCACAGATGGACTCCAATCAAGTTCTAGAAACATCTCAAGGAGAATGAAAGCAAATGGAATGAACCTGATCACAATCTGGAGTGCGATAGCAAATTACTTGAATGCTTCTATTGATGAGAGATTTCAGTGTTTGATTTTAATGAATTTGCAAACCTTTCTGAAAACAAGTATGTCATTGTGGAATTTTGAGTGGAGAATGATGGGAAAAAAATGGCAAATGTGTCCATTTAAAATGAAATCAACAACACAATAAAGTGTGCAGAAAGTGAAAAGTCTGAAGACTTTCTGAATCCACTGAAGTTGGCAACAATGCAGTAAAAACACGTGAAGTACCTGCACAGAGTCAGGGAAGGAGTTCTCCATTAGAACTTTAAAAACAGACCTTTAATTATTCAGTCCTAAAATATTCATTAATAAGAAAATAATACTTGAGTTTTGTGTGGCCCCTACAGACTTTGAGGCCAGAGATTTAACTTTGCAATTGTTAAAATTTGGCACTGCAAATAATGTCGGACTTTCAAGAGAACACCCTCTCTAGTACAGGGTCCTGCAGGGCCGCAGTGGCCGGGCATATTTGTTCTTTCATAATTTCTTTATTTTTTGGCTAATGACAGAACTTGTCCTTTATTTCTGGGCTTTCATTGTGCTACATCAGCTGATTCTTATCTATATATACTGTTTGTAAAATGTGAAAGTCTGACTGTCTGTCACGTGATTACTCACAAACAACTGCAGAGACAAGGAGACCAAGAAGATTATTATTATCACTAGGCTGACCCGCCTTTTAAGGCGACCGACTTTTAAGTTGACCACTTCTTAAGGTAATTCAATATGTAGATCAATTTGATATTTTATACAAACTCATTAATTTGGTTATATTGCATTTGAGCGGTATTACTTTAATACTCGTAGTTTCTGTTATTTTTGTGATGAAATTTAAACTTTTTTTCTATATTGAGGTCGCCCTTTTGAACCCCCCTGATATTTACTACGCGGTGAGGCATTTGTACTCCATCAACATTAATTATTTTCAGAGACATAATTTTGTCTGTTTTTCCAGTGCATCGCGCACAAAAGCAAGGGAACGATGGGAGCACCAGAACTCTGCTCACGTCATGTCGCTTCGTACCGCAAGCTGCAAGTAGTAAGTCTGTGATAAGAGAAATACCGCTACGCTTTCCACTGACGGGACGGAAGGACAATCCCGACCGCTTTTATATAGTAAGAAAGAAGAAGAAGATATCGCACAGTCTGGAGTAGAAAATCATCTTTCACCTGGAAAAATGAATCTACAAATCCCATCGTGCATTGCAAAATGGACGGGGTGTGTGCGAAACTCCGCGCCTGCGTAGCACTCACGGGACGGAAGGACAATCCCGACCGCTTTTATATAGAAGGATTATTATTATTATTATTATTATTTAGCTGACACCTTAATCCAAGACAATCAACTCATGGAATAGTGGAATCCATCATAACAGGCAAAAACAGCACAATAAAAATACATTTTTCATAAAGACTTTCCACCCTTATACTGTACATTATATCCCCTCAGTTTTTATGCTCTTTCTTCCATCTGCAGGATTTCTTCTCAGTCTTTCTATCTCTCCTGGCCTCACATCTCTTTGTGTTTTATGAAGGAGACTCTTCCTTCTTCTCTTAGGTTCTCCATTCATTACTTCTTCTGTTTGTTTATTCAATGACATCTTTAAACTCCATAAAGCTTTATTGGATGAGAGTTCCTCAAACCACAGAGACAAAGCCATGATGTTCAAAAAGTGCTTAAAACCAATTCTGGTATACCATACAGAAGATACAAAGAGGATTACAAAACGTTAGATTCAACAAATGGCAACAATCATCACGGTGCGCCCCCTGCTGGTAAAGTTGAGGCACAGCTTCATTTCAGCTCTGGGTTGCCATAGTTTCACGTGACTCTGCTGGGGTCCTTTGGTGATTTGTTAATAATGCAGAGAGAGTCTGATGGATTTTGAAGGGTCCTTCCACACTCAGTCATCCATTCTTAAACAAGTTAGGGTTACCAGAGCCTCTGCTGGTGGCACAGTGTGGCATGGAGCAAACTGCCCTGGATGGGGCCCACTAAAGTCAATTAAGAGGTCAATTTGTTCTCACCAGTTAAAATCTGCAAATTGCTGAGGTTGTAGGAGGAAAACTCATGTGGGTACAGGGATTTCATCTGGAGGTACGAGTTGAACACTGAACACTGGATACTGGAAGCAGCAGTACTAACCCCAGTATTACCATGCAGCTCCAGCCAGAGTGTCCCAGCATTTCCTGTACAGGGATACGAGGGTCCACAACCAATCCTGGCAGCACTCTACACAAACTAGGAAACACCCCTGGAGAGATGCCAGTCCATCACAGGACCAGATAGGAAATGACCAGTTATCCTATCCTGCATATCCTATGGGGTATGAGAGGGAAAACTGGGATATTAGAGGAAAATCCATGCAGACATTTGGAGAACATAAACCTTGGGGGATGTTGGTGCCAGCCGCTTGGGGATTTTTCCTTTTTTCATTATCAGTGTGGTTACTTTGCCACTCTGTCCTTTGAAAATTAAAAAAAAAATTGTAAAAAAAATAGGAAAGTGTGACACCACCGAGGCGTTATCCGGGTGGAAGATTCAAACCCAAGAATGTGGATCCATGCCACAGGAGTGTTAGCCAGTGTGCTACCATGCTGCACTATCCACAGTATCCAAGAACTTTCCAGAAAGGAAAACAGTGAAACATCCCCATCAGATGCAAGCCATGGGACATCACAGGGTGCCCCTCCTCTTACCCATACTGGGCCTATTTTGACTTTCCAATCAATCTAACCTTCCGTGTCCTTCGGGTGAGGAGAAAACCCACAAATGCAACCTCAACAAAATCAGTAACCAGCCGGGCAACTCTTTAGTAATGAATCAGCAGTGCCCACCACTGACCACCTCACAAGATCAGATCTTCCAAAACATCTTCTTAAGGGCAGAAACCCAGAGAGACATTGGGCAGCTGATGCACTCTCAGTAGTTTCCACAAAATGGTGCTCATAAAGGCTAGTGAGGTCTTTACCTGCAGCAGGTGAAACCACCTCTCAACATTAACTCTTGCTGAGCCCAATGCCTGTCAGCAGCTTTACAACATTGCAGCACAAAACGATTTTGTGGAGAACATTGGACTGAATTAAGCAGGACTCAGCATCTCCGCTGTCCAGGTTAGTGGGGTCCCATGTGTTCCTCGCCCTACTGTTTGCCTCAGGCATTGTTCTTCTTTACCACTCCACCCAAAAATACAAGAAGGTTTTGTTTTAACCGAGACACGGAGGACAGGAGATTTAGAGGGCAGACTGAGACCATGGAGTTGGGTCCAACCCCAAAGCCCAGATAAACCGGTTCAGTGAGTGATGCTTTAAATCTGTGCAGGAGGGTCAGAGTGTCTGAGACACTATAAAATGACAGGAAGCCAGCAGGACAGTCCAGGTACACACCGATTTTATGACTGGTAGGGACGTCAATTTCAGTCTTTTTCTTATTGTGCCAAGCAGAGTAACTGGAATCGCAGCAGAACAATCGCCAAGACCTGTCATTGAATCCAAGGAGGCTGTCGCTCTCTTTCCTGCTAATTCCTTTGTACGTCACTCCGATCACAGCCCACGTCCCACTCCACTCGACCTCCCAGTAACAGCGAGTCCCGCTCAGCGCCTCTCTGCACAGAACCTGGGGCCAGTAGTCAAATCTGTCCGGATGATCAGGATACGGGGACTCCGTCTTTTGATGTGTCACCTTCATGTTCCCATCAGAGAAGATAAGGTGTCTGTTTGCCGTGTTGAGGTCCAATGTGACAGAACAGGAGACTGAAAAGACAGAAAAATAAAGCAAAACACATGAGGGTCTCCTCAGACTCACCGACAGGAACTTGCAGAGAGCATCAAACACAAAGCGCTTCATTCACTGTAATGGACTGAGATTACTGCCAAGCGTCCTTGTCTGAGTGCCACATTACAATTCAACAAGCCCAAGTCACATTTTGGGTGCGAGTGATGCACTTGGCAAGGGTTTTGCGGTCACGTGATTCTGGGCAGGGTCCTTCATTATTTGAGAGTGAGAGCAGCAAGGTAAGGGCGGGGCTTTATTCTTCCAGCCAATGAGAGTAGTTATTGCTAACCAGCCAATCACTAGTTAAATATTTTTTGCATGTAACATTGGAATGGGAAATCATGGACTCCTTGCAAAAAGAACATTTACAGTCGACGAAAAATAGGAACAACTTACATTTTACGAAATAATTTCTGTTCCTGACATTCTGCAGAATGTAATCTGGCGTGTCGACCTCTGGGTAGATAAAGAGAAAAGTAAAATGTGAGCCCCAAGCAGTCGTGTACCCCCATTTTGGGGTCTGTCTGAATTCACAGGGCAGTCACATGAAGACACACAACCCACCCGTCTCATTGCTCTTCATCAACTCCCAGCCTCTCATCTCCTCCAGACTCATCTTCAGATCGGAGAGATTTTTCTTTAGAGTTTTCAGATCGTCACCCACAGTAATGTTGAGTGTACCTCCATCTCCAGGTGGGACACACAGGAAGGGGAATTTCTGCATGAGGAGAACAGAAGGAATCAGAACATGAGAGACAAAGACTTGTGTGTCAAATAAACCTGCTGAACTCTGTCTGCTAGGAGCTCTCACCTTTAGGAAGTGGATGTGGTCGTCTGTTTGTGAAAGCTCGGCCAGCTCAGCGTCTCTCCTCTTCAGCTCCTGGATCTCCATCTCCAGTTGTTCGATGAGCTCTTCGGTCCTTCTGACTTCCCTTTGCTTGTAGTCTCTAATGGCTTCAGTGACCTCTGACTTCAGCCTCTCAATGGACTGAATTAGACATCTGAAGGTCTGCTCGTGTTCCTGCTCTTCTATGTCTGCAGAGCTCTGATTAGAAGAGGAAGGTAGGAGTTCATTTCAAACACCAATACTACTTAGAAGCTCAAAGTATGGAGGCACTCATACTGCCTTCAGAATTAACAAATGCTACTCACTTCATCTCTGTCAATAAGATGCTAAGAGTTATGTCTGTCTGCCACGTGATGACTCATAACCCAAAGGGGCTAGGACGTTGTGGTCTTAATCAAAAGCTAATGACATGATACACAATGGTGGAGCAAAAATGTGGCTAGTGGTATGCTCTGCAAAATGATCAGCGTGTACGCCTTTCCCATGGCAAACTGCATAGGCAAACTGATCAAGTAGAAATAAAGAAGAGCAGCAACATCTGCTGAGTGTGAAGCAAATTGTGAAGGAGAGTTCATGATGGCAATAAGAACTAGAATGACAGCTCCGGCATCAGCTGCATACAACTACTGACGCTGGAACCTTCATCTTACGAGGACCAGAGGTCTGTGTGATTTTTAGTAGTTTTAAAAATCATTCATTATAAAACAACATCACCTAATTGCACACTTGGTGCTGGGCAGTGGCTGCCAATTCTTTTGAAAAGTGGTGCACAGCTGGGATTAAGACTTGCAGATGAAGATTTTGTACTCCGTTTGTGGACCTGCATTCATTCACACAAATTTAGGGCGAGCCAGACTGGCAATATTTTCCCAGGGGAGTTGGAGCAACATCACAGTACGGCTGTCAAATTGGCAAAAAATAAGGTTGGAATATTCAAATCAAAAATCTCTTTCAATATGAATTAATAAGCAATCCATCTGTCTGGCATTGAGCCTTTGCCTGGTTGTAATGTCATCTGGTGTCCACAAGATGGCGTGAATGTCCGATGAACAAAGGCAAATGGCCTGGAGAAGACATTAAACCGAGTGGTGTACATCTGGGCGTCATGTCATTCAATGTCCACCACAGGGCTGGAATAATGGAGACGGGGCCAGCTGCAGACCTCCGCAGCTTCACGATTCAGTAGCTCCACTGGACAGCCAATTGGATTAAGATTTTTTGTCACCTGGTATACTTAACTTGATTCACATAACCCTGACACAAACCCTAATCTTAACCACAGTGTAATTAGGCGTGTCATTGATGTATGATGTATGGTGACAAGAGGAGTGGAGCTCTGGAGGTCTGCAGCTGGAGTGCTTTGGAATAATGACAGAGAAAGGCAACAAGAAGCACAAAGAGAGAGGGATGTGAGGCATATTGGGTTCATAAACGCACAACACAAATGAAACAGATGGACTTACCATTGTATTAATAAGTCTGTTTTAATAAACGGGGATTTTGCTATGCTAATGACTAAATATTTCAATATATTGGATACTTTATTATTATAATTGTAAAGTGCCTTGAGCATGGTAAAGGTGCTATATAAATAAAATGTATTATTATTATTATTATTATTATTATTATTATTATTATTATTATTATTATTA